>CM053417.1:10256807-10316875 GCA_028644305.1 Xerus rutilus
TGGCCATAGTTCCATCTTGTAACAAGTTCCGCATTCCTGTGAGTAGCCACAGGATGCTAATAGCATAGTCACCGGATGCTAAAAGAATAGTCATACCCTATGCACCCTGTAGCAGATGCTAATAGAATAGTCACACCCTATGCATCCTGTAGCCTTGGAGGACAAAGGGCCTCTTAGCATATATATAGAAGGACCTGAGGCTGGAGGATGAACTCTCTAAGGACGGATCTTGCCCTGTGAGTGTGTGTGAGTTCAATAAAGGAAGGCTCGCTTGCCTTGTTCTGTGTGTGTGTGTGTGAGTGATTTTTCATCCGCGGCTCCCTCGTCTGACTCGGTTTCCCTTTGTGCTGGCGCGGGCGCTGGCAAATATCCAGGATATACAAAGAACTCAAAAAAAGTAAACACCAAAAATAAAACAAAACAAACAAACAAAAACAGGCCAATCAATAAATGGGCAAATGAACTAAAGAGACAATTCTCAAAAGAAGAAATACAAATATGAAAAAAAAAAGTTCAAAATGTCTAGTAAGTTAGAAATGTGAATTAAAACTATACTGAGATTTTATCTCATTCAAGAATACAAGTAACAATAAATGTTAATGAGGATTTAGGGAAAAAGGTACACTCATACTTTTGTTGGGACTGCAAATTATTGCAACCACTTTGGAAAGCAGTATGGAGATTCCTCAAAAAAATTGGAATGGAACCACCATGTGACCCAGCTATTGATATATACATATATACAAAAGATTTAAATTCAGTATACTACAGTGACACAGCCACTTCAATGTTTATAGCAGCACAATTAAAAATAGCCAAGCTTGGGGTCAATCTAAGTGCCCTTCAACAGATGGATGGTTAAAGAAATTGTGGTATATATACACAATGGAATACTACTTAGCCATGAAGAATACTTTTTGGCATTCTCTGTTTAATAGATGGAATAGGACATTATCATGCCAACAGAAATAAGCCAGCCTCAAAACGTGAAAGGTTGAATGTTTTCTCTGATATACAGAAGATAATCCAAAATAAACAGGAAGAGATTAGAAGAAAGATCAGTGGAGTAGACAAATGAGAATTAAGCGAAGGGAAGGGAGATGGGATAGGAAAGACAATGGAATGAATCTGACCTAACTTTCCTATGTACATATATGAACTTATCACAGTGAATCTCACCACAAGACACTAATTTAAAAAAATAAACTAAATAAATAGCAGAGAGATCAGTAGATTAGAGGGAAGGACATGGGGTGGGGGAGAGGAAGGAAAGGAAAGTATTGGGAACTGAATTAGAACAAATTATTTTTCATGCTTTTATTTTATAATTATGTCAAAACGAGTTACTGTCATGTATAACTAAAAAGAACCAATAAAAAATAAAAACAACCTTGGGGGCAACCTTCCTTTCTCTATTGCTTAAATGTTTAAAATACACCACTTTCTCCCACATTTCTTTAGTGATACAAGGCTTAGAATAGATATTCTCATAATTGGGCTATATCTATTTTTATTGTTATTAATGGTTTGCAATCCATTACTATTTTCTTACTCCAGATGGAAAACCTGACTGAGTTAACTATAGTTCAGTTCTGTAATTAAAACCCAAAGCAAAATAAAAAAAAAGTGGGACTGAGATCTCATGAAAATAGAAGGGAGATCAGTGGAGTAGAGAATGGGGAAAGCGGAAAGGAAGAACAGGAAAATGGAAGAACTGCTCAATTCAATTGAGCAAACTATGCGATGTGCATATATGAACATACCATGGAGAATTCTACCTTCATGCATATCTATAGAATCCCAATTTTAAAATAATAAATAAATAAAAGGAAAACCAATAGAGTAGAGGAAGAGGAAGGGAGGAAAAGAAGAAGCACTGTGAACTGAAGTAGAGCAAATTATATTCCATGCATGTATGATTATATCAAAACAAACCCCAATATTATTTTTATTTTTTTCTTTTTTCTTTTTTGGTACTGGAGATTGAACTCAGGGGCACTTGACCACTGAGCCACATCCCCAGCCCTATTTTGTGTTTTATGTAGAGACAGGGTCTCACTGAGTTGCTTAGCGCCTCGCCATTGCTCAGGCTGGCTTTGAACTCGCGATTCTCCTGTCTCAGCCTCCCTAAGTGCTGGGATTACAGTCTTGCACCACCATGCCCAGCTACCAATATTATTTTTAACTATAATGCACTAATAAAAACATTTTTAAAAGAAAATACAAGGATACATTTTCACTAAATTAAATGTGTAAACTGAAAAATATTTTAATAGTAATAACTGTTTATAAGTAATTTAATGAACACAAACATTTTCTCAAAGAATCTTGAGTCATTTTAGTAAAACGTCATTTGTAACAAGATGCAAGAGTTAGAAATAAATTGTTGGAATGAGTAGGATGCAAAGAAGTGTTTCACAGGAACTACTATACATTCCAATACTTAGAGAAATGGAATTTATAAGGACTGCATTATGTCTTTAAGGTTATATTTGTAGAACACTAGATTAATAGCTACTGAGATGACTTATAGACAGGTTTGGGCACATTAACAAAGATCAATTAATTAATAATGTTCCTAAAACATACATGGTATCTTCACAAATTTGTTGTATGTAGGTGTTGTGTTGTCCTCTAAATTTATGAAAGACAAGATGTATTATAGATCAATCTCCATGTAGTCTCTCATGTTAGGGACAATAACTGCTTTGTTTCAAATGGTACCAAGAGAAATATTTTATTTAAATATTTTACTTATGAATAGTTACTTTAACCCCCTTTTGCATTTGTACTTTGAAGATGTTCCTCTTTTCAAAAATATTTTACAGTAGACTGTAAAAGTTAAAGAGAACTTCATATGTGTACACTTCTTAAATGTCAACTTCAATAGTAGCCCAACAAAATATGAAAAATAAATGTGAGCACATATATTTTAGACAACCATGTTCATAAATCATATCTTGTGTAGTAAGCAAATTGAACTTCCCAATACCAATTCATTGATCACAAATGATCCTCAGATTTGATCATCAAGAAAACATGGGAAGGTAAGCATCGTAGGTACTAGGGATTCTCCTTCACAGGTGAAGAAACTACGGCAGAGAAATTCTGCACAGTGCCAAAGATTCTAGGCATAAGAGGTGATGACGCAACTCATGTCTGTTTCTTGAGGCACTTATCATTTTACTACAATAGTGAAATATCATTCAAGGTAAGGACATTTGTGCAAGTGAAAAGCTTGGGCAAACTGTATGTGGGAGTGTAGCAGAGATAACTACATTTAATTTTGGGAGTGACTGAGGGCCTGGGGTTTGGTCCAAGTTTTTAGTTTGATGTTGCCTTCTAATACACTGGATTTGGGGATGACTTTGATGCATAAAAACATATTAAGCCATTCAGATATTCAGCAAATAGCAAGAAAGCACACTGGAGCTAGAAAGATTTAGAATACAATGTATTAAAGATCTGGAAAATAATAGCTTTCATCAGAGATTAAAGGAATAAGATCCGTAAGCCAAGAAGAGAATAGAGGGGAGGATTTAATAATAGTCCTCCCATACAGTCTGAATTATTATGAAGAAGAAAAAATCTTCCTTAATACATCAAGGATAAAATGAGAAGAGGTAGAAGAGGGTTAGGTTAAAAGAATGATGTTTCCTGAATGAAGCAGAGTTGTTGTGCAAGATTCTTTCACTGAACATCTTTAATAATAAGTTGGAAATGATTTCAAAGTTTTCCTATTTATCTTCTAGTGAATTCTATTGTGAAACTCCTCAAGGTAATGAATATGATTAAAACCAGTCATGCATATACAGAATCCTGGAAAAATTACTGACTGGGAATGTGAGCATTACAGAAATAATCAAGATGCTTTGTGATGGAATTGCTCTAATGCAAGTTAACTCCACATGGCTGGCTTGATCATGCTCTGATTGCTTGATCTCCAAGAAATCAGTGTAATCAGTAGACAAGAACCAGTAAATAAGAAGAAATAATAACAATTAGTTATATCATGATCACGGTACTCAAGTTATAGTACCTGGATATCACGGTAATAAGTACGAGTACCCAAATGAAAATCAAATTAATATTGTAGAAATCACATAAACTTTTTAATATTTTGTTTTAAAATGCCAAACCTGTGGAAATATTCTAAACTAGTACAAGGACCACTCCTCTTCCTATCCCTTAGATTCAACAATTGTCATTAGTTTACCTGTGTTGTATGTGTGTATGCATTGCATATATACATATACACCATGCATTTTAATCCATGTAAAAATAAATCTTATATATATTTAAGATACTTAGGCTCTATATATTTCAATACACATATTCTAAAACTAAGGGCATTCAACCACATAACCAAATACCATAATCATAAGAAATTGAACACTAACTTCTAAAATCAATTGTGTGTGTATGTGTGCGGTGCTGGCATTGAACCCAGATATGTTCTACCACTGAGAAACACCCCCAGCCCTTTTTTGTTATTATTTTGAGACACGGTCTTGCTAAGCTTCCCCAGCAGGCCTCGAACATGGATCCTCCTGCCTCAGTTTCTTAAGTAGCTAAGATTACAGGCATGTGCCACCACATTCAGCATAATTTCCTAATATCAGTTAATACCTGTTTTATATTCTGATCTCTCCTCTGTTCCCCAAGTGCTCTCTTTTCTTTAAATGTTTTTATTTTGAAATAATGTGAAACAGAATAGTTGCAGAATTATTCAGAATGTTTCCATGTACCTTCATCTAGATTCACCTGATAGCACCTTACATAATCATAGTACCCTTAAGAAAACCAGAAATGAACGTTAATGTGACACTCTTATTATAATTTTACCAGCTATTAGGAAACTTAAGATAATCATTACAGCATTGCAATACAGGTATTATCACAGAGAAAGGAAGTGAAAAAAAGAGTACATTTTTATCCCCAGGTTATGGACGCAGTGAATTGTGATCTTCATAAGATCATTGTTTGTATCTAAAGTTCACACACTTTTTAATACACTGAGCTGCTTTTTCACTAATGTCATGAACTGGAGCCAAATATATAAAAGATGAAAAACTATAATTATACAATGATTTGAATAGTTTATCATTAGCAATTTATTATAATTTGGAAATAGAAATTCCATGGTTTCAAATATTATAAATACAATTCATTAAGAGTTAAGCATTTAAAGATCTTTTATTACAAATCCTCACATTTTAAAAAATTGATAAAACTTGGTTTATTCCTTTTCTTCTTTTTTTATCCAAGCAAACTCCCCTTCATTTTTTATAGTTATATAAATGACAGCAATTAAATCTGCTTAAAATACTCTCAATTTTGTAAAATTATAGATAGATCAATAGACAAATATTTTTAAACTAGGAATAGTGAACATGGTAAATAAAGTTTTCGAAATGAGAGAAGTGGGACCCAGAAGAGTTACATAATTTTTGTAAGTAAGTGTAACATATAGAACTACAACTCATATTATCTGATTCTAGTAAAATATGTTAGTTGCATTAGAGTGCTTGGCAAATAGTCTATAAATATTTGTGAACGTATCAAACTGCAATTATCACCTAATTTCTTGAGGATTAAAAACATTGTAATAAACCCTTGACATTAATAAGGGATATGTACTGAGATAATTTTGAATCTCAAAACTTTCAGATTCTAGAAAAATATAGCCCATAACACAGTAGCATATAAATTTTCAAAATGAGTGATCTCTTCAGACTACAAATGATTTAATACATACAAAACCAAAGTCAGTTTTTGAACCAAACTGAAAAGTTGATGAAATGGTTTCAGAAACCATTTTTTCTTTTTTCTATATGGTGACACTGTGTGACAGATCTGGAGCCACTAATGAATTTGACATTGTTTTCCTTAATTTAAATGCAACCTATTTTCAGGTTAAGAACCATAATTATTTGAGGTATTTTCCTCTCTAGCACTGACATTGTCTTTCTCTTCAGAAATCTTTTATCCTTCCTGTTCCCTATAAATGACTGGAAGAAAAAAAATATTTAAAACCATCACTACCTTCTAGGGGGAGTAGATTCTGTTAAAGTCACGACTCTAAACAAAGGATGCCCCTTTTCCAGCTCTCAGAATGTTGACAGGCTTTATTTATGAAAGTAGGCCAAGAACTGGGTGTAGTTTTAGGATTAATGGAAAGCTGATTTTCTCAGATGCTATGGTCTGAATGTTTGTGTGTCCTCCACAATCTACATGTTGAAACCTAATCATTAGTGTGAAGGTATTATGGATTAGGGTCTTTGAGAGGTCATTTTGTCATTAATGGGATTACTGTCCTTATAAAAGAGATCCTAGAGACACCATGCATGAACCAGGAAATAGGCCCTCACTAGATACTAAATCTGCCTAAATATTGGAGTCCCAAGAGTTTTAAGAAGTTGAGAAATAAATTTCTGCTTTTTATAAACTACCCAGGTTATGGTATTTTGTTTAACCCAAATGGACTAAGACACAAGTCTTGTGAGAAAGAAAATTAAGAGGTGAAGGATAGAGAAAAAAGTTAATAAATTTGATGAGAAGTCAGAAATACTGTGGTTTGTGAGAAATACCCAATGGCTGAAAATCCAAAAAGTCTTTTAATAAAAATGAACTCTAATTTGAAATAGCAATTTATTTGTTATTTGATGGAACAATATGACTCTTTATTCATTGCATGCCAAAAATATTAAATGTTCTCCACACAATGGTCCTGTGTTAATGTTTGCTTTCTAAGGGGTGAGCATACAGCCTAGAGCTCATGTCGGAATCAATTCCAATGTGGAAATAACACAGAAAAAATTCAGAGTAGGAAACACAAATTAGGTAGAAGCAGAGAATTGGAATCCAAAGGCAATGAAATTATAACCTGCTACTGGAATTTGCGGAAAATCTTGATGGGGGCATTAGCTTTTCATAGGAATGCTATTCATCTGGTTAAACACAAAGAAAACATGTTTTGCTGGGCGCAGTGGCACACACCTGTAATCCCAGCACTTTGGGAGGCTGAGACAGGAGAATGGTGAGTTCAAAGCCAGCCTCAGCAACGGCGAGGTGCTAAGCAACTCAGTGAGACCCTGTCTCTACATAAAACACAAAATAGGGCTGGGGATGTGGCTCAGTGGTTGAGTAGCCCCTGAGTTTAATCCCTGGTACCAAAAAAATAAATAAAATGTGTTTCCTTTAAATCATTCAATTTGAGTGATTCATCATATGGATAACAGGACAAAACCAGGAAAACTAGGTGGGAATGCAGATGTTAATTGGTCCATTAGGCTTGCCACTAAGAGACTGACTGGCTATTGCATGCAATCCCCATGGTATATATATAAAAGCCTGCCAAAAACTTATGTATAAAAAACTATTAGTCAAAATCATGAATATAAAATCCACAGATCCCAGGGACTTACCATGTAATTTTCATTTTGACATGTCATGACCATTTGTATCTGATCAGTTTCATAAAACATTAAATCAATAATTACCTATATACTTACAACTGTGCAAACTATGGTGAGTCCTTTAAAACAAGCTTAGGCCTTATTTCTTATTGAAACTTATAACCTAATTGACATAAGAAATGCTGCATGAAGAAAACATTGAGTTCATATTCCCAAAGTTTAGGTCATATGTTTTAGGATCTCAGAAAACCTAGTACTTTTAGCCATTGCATTTGTATGTTTATTTGGGTAGCTGAGTATTGCCTATTTAATCCTGTAGACTGTAAAGGTCTGTGTCACTCTTGTGCCAGACTATTTCTGTCTTGTTCTTATCTGTAGCTTCAGTGTCAGCAAAGTGTTTGGTACATGATAAGAGACAAATAGACATGTTGAATGAATGAACAAGAGAGTTTTAGGAACAGTAGTGCTGTTGATGAAATATGTTGGTAAACAATCTGTGGCAGGCATAAAAATAAGTGAAAACAACTTGTTTATTTGCAGTTTAGCTAGGAAGCACTAAAGGAGTTTGAAAAGGAAAGGATTGATGATGAGAGTCATGCAAAGGCTTTTTCTTTTTGCTTATTTTGATTTTTAAAGAAAGGAAGTACCAAATATGTTAGAGGACAAAAGGAAAGAGGTCACGGAGTCTGAGAAATCGATTTTTCATAATAAGTTACATTTCTTTTTCTAATTCCAAACAGATGAGAGCTAATTGCCATCATCAAACATCAATTTTCAAACTATGCTGTGAAACAAAAATACAGGTGCCTCATAAGTTTAAACATGGAACTTAGAAATTGAGTAACTACCATATTATAATAAAATGTTCTTCATATATTTGAAAAACTGAATCCTCCCTTAACAATTTCATCTTTAAAATCACACCTTTTACCATTAGTCATCAGGTCTATTTTCTTCTTTTTTTAAAATCAATTTTGTTCTTTTCTGGATCCTCTCTAGAATTTGTACCTCCTATGCAAAGGTCAGTGACCCTAATCAACCTAATATGCTCATATTCTTCAGACTAAGGCAGGGCATTCTTTCTCAGTCATTGTATTTACCTCTTGCTATTCTCAATGTCACACTGACTTTTGATTCAGAGTAGAAATGTTGCTGATGGGTATTCAGTTTCATTCTGAAATCTCTTTCTCCCTTAGTTTTAGGCCATTTTGTATATATCATAAGCAAATTTATCTCATTTGGACACATTTTCCAATTTAGAATGATAATTTAAAATTCCATTTATGCCCTTCCCGAACTTTGGAAACTCCAAAAAAATTTATCTTAAAATCTTCTGGGCTTAACCTCAAATTCTTAATAGTAAGGATCCCTAAGGATGCTGAATGTTCTCTAGGCCATTCTTCCTAGTTAAGTATACGGCACATCCACTAAAATTGACCCCAGACTCCCCCAATAGGCTATCCCCTTGTTTTTACTCAAAGTAGCAGTATTATTATCAATTTTTATTAATGATAAAGTTAAGGGGAAAATAATCAAGAGCTCTACTAAAATTAATACGGACCACATGTTTCTAGGTGATAACATGAAACTGATCAGTCTGCTATTACTCTGGATTAATCTTTTCCTTTGGGATATATCAGCTCCCAATTTGCCCTTATTAATGCTCTAGGATGCCATGGCTTCCTAAAAATAATGGCTTGTGGTTTTCCTGGGATATATGCCAACTCCTTAAGTAGCCTAGAGTGACAGTTACCAATGCTTTCTGATACAAATTATCTAACATGCTATTTAACTTTCTTCATTCAGACACAACATGAGACAAATGAATGGCTCCCTTCTATATTTATTTAAGTAATATTTGATCTTTGCAGACCTAATTAATACCATTAAGAATAGTTGCTCTTATTTAATATAATGTATTGCAGGGAACAAGTGAAATTCAAGTAAATGACATATTCCTGTTCCATCTTTGGATTAAATATTCAACCTTAAGCCTTTCTAGGTCAATGTAATTGTACAGATTTAAGTGGCTCATTTGGACTATAGTTGCTTCAGATTGTGTTCAGAATGACCAAGCTTATATCAAGTTGCATATGTAAAGAAGTGACTGAAGGTCTCACATGCAAAGATTATACCAAAGATGCACAAATGGGCAAAACACCATGTCTCTGTCTCACCTCAACATAGAGGTCTATTTCCTTTTTTGTTTCAAAAGGTTAAACCTGGAGCCATTTTTCTACATCAAAATATACCCAGCTATTGTCACAATGAGTAAGATTCCCACAAGGTCTCATACAAGTTATTTTCCCTGTTATATCCTTACTTCAAAGGACAAAAAAATGTCACTTCACAACAACTTTCTTATCATGAAACCTTTCCAGTGAGGGCATTCGAAAGAGAAAATTCATATTCAAAAGAATTCAGAGGGATTTTATATCCAATTCATGGAGTTGGAACAAAGCAAAATAAAGTGCTGTATGTTTATCTGTAGATTGAGTCTGTGATACTTTTTGAGGACATAAAGGGCAAGAAGTGGACTGCAATGTCAGCAGTGACTTTTGGAAGTTTTCATTTCCTAACCTATTCCATGTTTGAAGATAATATTTCTTCTCTGATATGGATAAGTAGAAATGTGACCTGATAGATCCCTTTAATTGTACTTTAAATTATGTGTGTGACATTCTAGAGCATTTTTATATCAGAAGAGATTTGTGATTATGTGTACTATTACCCGGTCCTATAATCATAATAATTTATGTGGTATAAAAAGAATGCACACTTTTCCTTTCCCCAGCAAAGGAAATGTCAATGTATCAAAAAGAAAAGTTTGAAAAGAGAGATGTCGAGCTCTGCTGTGTTTCTGGCATCTGAATCCCTCCTCTCCCCACAAATGAGGTAGACCATCATTTTTATGTTACTCCTCATTGATTACAGTGTCAGACCCTCAAAGCCCTTCACATCTGCTCACTATCTAAATCCTTCAAGTTAGAATGAATCTTTTCTTACTTCACTTAGCTTAATGTTCTCCAATTCCATCCATTTACCTGCAAATGCCATAATTTTATTCTCTTTTATTGCTGAGTAATATTCCATTGTGTATATATACCACAGTTTCTTTATCCATTCATCTATTGAAGGGCATCTAGGTTGCTTCCACAGGTTAGCAATTGTGAATTGAGCTGCTATAAACATTGAAGGGATGGGGTAGGGGGGAGGTGGGGGGAGGGGAGGGGGAATGGAAGTATCAAAAATGGCTGAATGAGATGGACATTACTACTCTAGATGCATGTATGAAGACACAAATGGTGTGACTCTATCTTGTTTGCAACCAGAGAGCTGGAAAAATTGAGCTGTATAGATGTACTATGACTTGAAATGCATTTAAATAAATTAATTAATTAAAAAAAGAATAAATCTTTTCTTCTGGACCTTCAAGATAAGCCTCAGCAGGACACCTGGGACCAAGAGCCTTGACAGAGTCTAATCCCAGGAAACATGAGAATGCCACCCAAGTACTGAGGACTGAACTTCTATCTCAGTCCTTTCAGCAGCCTGAGTTGTTTGGTGATTGCTTAAACCAACTCTTCTCAAAGCTGGGCACACAGAATCTTCTGTGGAGATTTAAAATTACTGATGTATGGAACCTATCCAGTTTCTATTAAATTGAAATCTCTTGAGGGTGTTTTCCAGGTAGCTGGACTTTTAAAAAGTTGTGAAGTGTTTTTAATGTGCATTGCATTAAATGTGATGTTTCTTCAACTCTTTGGCCTAATGTTCAAGATGCTCCATAATCTCCTCAGAATTATATTACTGCACATAGCCTGTAATCTAATCTCCTTGGATGTTTCTGGGGCTTGCCTTTTCAACAGTATGCAATAAACATTTATCTTGTCAATGAAACATGTCATTATTAGCATTTTTTAATCACTGCTTTGTATTTTGTTAAATGTGTCGGCCAGAATTTACTGCTGTTGGATACTGAGATTTTTTCTTATTTTTCACTACAGAAAAACTACTAAAAGCAATCATGGAATTGTTTTTATATATACTGATTAGATTAAATACACTTGTGATGATTTTGTGACAACTTCTCATTCTTCTTAACTATTCCTCCTTTTTTGATAATTTGTTAACTATAAAGTTCAGTTCTCAAAACTCACTTTATATCTTTTGACAAGTTATTGGATCACATGGATTTAAATATCATTTCTACACTGAGAAGTCTTGGATTTATACATTCAGCTTGGACCTTCCACTGTTCTCCAAAGTCACATATACAGTCACCTACTATATCTTACCACTTGGAAGTCTAATAAGAAATTTATAATTAACATATCTAAAATTAAACTTATGCATTTCCAATAAAGCACATTACTCCTAAAAACTTGTGTACCTTTGTAAATGTGAACTTCTTCAATTCATTCTTTATTTTACTTGTTCAAACCCACTGCTTCAATTCATTCTTGCCTCCTTTCTATCACACCCAGAGAAAGTTATTGGCTGCCTCATCAATTTATGGTTGGTACACAATATTTGTAGGTTCTGCACAAAAATATTTGAAAAAAAGCCTGGCCAAGTTCAGTGGTGTACACCTGTAATCCTGCCTCAGGCTTGGGAGGCTGAGGAAGGAGGCTTATGAGTTCAAAGGCAGCCTCAGCAACTCAGTGAGACCTTGTCTCTAAATAAAATACAAAAAGGGCTGGGGATGTGGCTTGGTGATTAAGCACCCCTGAGTTCCATCCGTGGTATCTAAAAAGAAAAAGAGCCTGTGTACTGAACATGTTCAGACCTTTTTTTTCTCTCATCATTATTTCCAAAACAATGCAGTGTAATAGCTATCTACATAGCACTACATTGTATTAGAAATGATTTGAAGTATACAGGAGGATGTGCATAGGTTCTATGTAAATACTATAACACCATTTTATTTATTTTTTTAGTTGTAGATGGACACAATATCTTTATTTTATTTATTTATTTTTATGTGGTGCTGAGGATCGAACCCAGTGCCTCACGGATGCGAAACAAGCACTCTGCCACTGAGCCACAATCCTAGCCCCCTACAACACCATTTTATGACAGACTTGAGTATTTTGTTATCCTCAGGGGTTCTGAAACCAATTCCCCTGGGATATGGAAGGATGACTATACATCCTTAGTCCCCCTGAATTGCTACCACTTTAACACAAGCCATCATCTCCATCTGGAATTAGTCCAGTAGTCTCCTAATGGGTCTCTGTTTTTCCACTGCACTCCTGACACCCAGGCAACACACATGAAATGTGTGGGACATCTAACATTTAAAACAAGTGGGGGCTGGGGCTGGGGCTCAGTGGTGGAGCGCTTGCCTAGCATGCGTGAGGCACTGGGTTCGATCCTCAGCACCACATAAAAATAAATAAATAAAATAAAGCTATTATGTTCATTCACTAAAACAAATTTTAAAAATAAATAAAATAAATAGGATCACACAATATATAATCTGGTATGACTGGCTTCTTTTTTAGCATCATGTTTTCAAGAACCATCGGTGAGCCAGGCGCGGTGGCATAATCCTGTAATCCCTGCACTTAGGGAGGCTGAGACAGGAGAATCACAAGTTCAAAGCCAGCCTCAGCAACGGTGAGGCGCTAAGCAACTCGGTGAGACCCTGTCTCTACATAAAACACAAAATAGGGCTGGGGATGTGGCTCAGTGGTCGAGTGCCCCTGAGTTCAATCCCTGGTACCAAAAAAAAAAAAAAAGAACCACCCATGTTCTAGCATATATTACGACTTTATTTTTATTTAATGCCAAGTAATATCCCATTATATGGATCTATTATAATTTATTTGTACATTCCTCAACTGATGAACATTTATTTTGTTTTTACTTTTTCACTATTATGAATGCTGCCATGAATATTTGTATACAAGATTTTGGGTGGTGATTTTTTTTCCATTTCTCTTGGATATATGCCTGGAAGTGGAATTGCTGGGTCATTTAGAAGCTCTATGTTTAACCTTTTGAGAAACTACCATAAGGTTTTTCCAAAATAACTGTACATTTTTCATTACTATCAGCACTGTATGAGGGTTCAGTTTAGAAGCTTTTGATATACAATATCAATTTCTCCTAGTGAAAAAATTGGAACTTATTTGAATCCTGCCTAATTAATGTATGAGAGTTCTTGTTCTTTTGAGCACCCTTGAATATTGGTTAATGTAATTTTTCTTATTTGTACAGTTTTATAGTCAAAATATTACTTCATTTTTAAATTTTTATTCATTTTATTACTAGTATATTATACATGGTCCCATTTTTTTGACCATTCATTTAGTTTGTGAAATTATCCCATGTCCTTTCCCTTTTTCTCTTGTGTTGTTGATTAATCTTTTGAAGTGTTTTTATACAAAATAATTAGCTATTTGTCAATCACATATATTGTAAGTATTTCCGCTTTGGAAAGAAAGAGAATGCCTACTTTTTAAAATGATTTAAAAATTATACCATTAGACATTCTAGAGGCATATTAAAGTAGAATATATACATTGAAAATCACCTTCAGCTTATATATTCCTTTACTTTTTCTGTCCTTTAACTCTTTATTTTATATGGAATCAATGTTGATTTATAATCTGTAGTAGGGATCTAAAATTGTCCTACCATACAGTTTTCAGATGCTGTAACAGAGGTGAAACAAAGGTAGTTTTTGTGTTTAAAGAAATAACATATCATGTTAACATAGTAAACTCAATTAAACCCAATATATACATAATGCTTTAAGAAGATTGGTTTCTTCACCAAAGCAGATCAGAAATGCTAAATATTGATGATACTATATTTCGTCACATAATCATTGCTAACATATAATCATCACACACTATTTTTTTAGTCCAAAAATTGGTTTATAAGCTGTCATCACATAATCATCACATGGTGTAATTCTTCTTGTCACACCACTTAAAAGGTCAACAGAGAAGCAACATATTAACCAGTGGCATATGGATGCCCATTTGTCTTGTGCACTGTGAGCCACGAGCCTAGAATTCTCAGCACCCCACCCTGTCAGTATAATCCTGAAAGCCAACTCACCTGATTTGTTTCTAAGGCTGCAGGAGTAACTGGAAACATATCTTACACGAGTGGCGCTAAGGACAGTGCCTCAGATAAGGACACCAATAAGAGTGGTGCAGAATCTTCCCACAGAGCAAATTAAATTTGGAAAGTCCATAATTCACAACATGGCAAAGAATTTCCTTGAGTGTATTTTGACTACAATGCACAAATCAACAACTAATGTGTTAACTCTTTTTAGACCAGAAAAATGTTTGTTAAAGTGTCACAAAGAATCATGTGTTTATTTGTCCTACACAGTTTTAATGTATATTTATGAGTATTCTGTGCATCTTACTGTTGCACCAAAGATTATTTAGTAATAAATACTTTTTAAATAATACTGGAACAATTTAAAAAAAAAAACTCTTTTCATAATGGTGTCACTCAACATTTTGGCAAAAAAAAAGGCATAAAATATGTAATGATTATATGGTGAAATATGGTGGTTGAATTTGGCCAATTTGAATAATGTCACTATGATACATATTATCAAAATACTACGGATGCATTTTAAGCAATATCAAAAGCAGATTTTTATTTTTTATAATAATTCTGAGAGCAACTGATGAAACAGACATCCCTATGCAATATGTTTTAATTGTATAATCTATTCTGAAGTCAAACTAGCAATTGCTTAACAGAAACCTCAGTATAGCCATACAATTTTGGCCTAATAATTCCACTTAATTTGAATCATTTATTCAGAAACAAAGATTAAATGAACACTTACCACGTGTCAGTCTTTCTGATGAGGCCTGAGAATATAGCACCTCCTGCATTCATGGATCTCACAATCTGGTTGTGGAAAGGGTAGAAGGAAGAGATATTAAATAATCACACAGATGATTTTATAATTATAGTTGTAGTATGTTATGAAAAAAAACATTTCAGAGTGTTAGGATAGCTTTTCAGACAGGTATATGACTTATAGTTTAGGGCCAGGGAAAGCTTATCAGAGGAAGTGCCATTTGCAATTAAGATTTGAAAAAATGATGAGGAGTTAGGCAGGCTGAGTGCAGATGAGGGACAGTTTCAGCATAGGCCTACATGACTGAGGCATGTTATAAGACAGAAAGAAAGTCATAATTGGGAATGCATCATATGGGAAATAAGCAGAGTAAGTCTGACTGATGTATACATAAATACTGCCTGAAATGAATTAAAGAGTGGTCCTTTCTTTTTATCCAATTGTCTTTTTTTAAAAATTTTTAAAAATGTTTTTAGTTGTAGATGAACACAATACTTTTATTTTGTTTATTTTATGTGGTGCTGAGGATCGAACCCAGTGCCTCACATGTGCTAGGCGAGCCCTCTGCCACTGAGCCACAACTCCAGCCCACATTGAGAATCTTATTATAAATTGATATGTCTGACAATTATAACTATCAATTATTTGGAGATGCTGAAACACAAAGCCAGCTGGATTGTTCAAAATATCATGGAATCTGTTCTAGAACAACCTGGTAAAAATGCCTTGTCATTGTGTGGGAGTATATTAAGCACACTTCCTAATGATTCACAAAAATACCAGCTTAGTAATTGCTTTGAAGATACATGCATTCCTCTCTTTTCTATGGCATCCTTCATGCTCATGCCTTGCCTCTTCCCTTCCTGTCATGTCCTATTAATGAACAGCATTACTGTCTTAAAGAATCTGATACCTCCTGCTTTTGGCTCCCAAATGATGTCATTACCCTGACCTCCCCAATGGTTATCAGTTTGGAATTCCTAATGATCTTTTTTTTTTCCTCTCCCCCTGCCAACATAGTTTAGGATTAATGGAACAGAGGCTAAGTATTGCATAACTGCTCTGAAGTCATTAGATTCTATCCCTTCTAAATTTCTGGAAGAAAATTCTACCACAGTATCCTCCTAAGTGCCTCAATACCAGCTTTCGATTATTAAAAGGGACGTTAGCAGTGATCAGAGTTAACAGATTGGATGAGAAATGTCATAGAAACAGAGGTTGAAGGAACCTTCAGGATAACTTAGCCCAGTGCCCCAGGAAAGGACATGTAGACCCCTTCCTCTTGCCCTATCTCCTATGATCTTGTCTTGAGGACCACTGCTTTGTCTCTGAACTTCCATAGTTTGTAATTCACTGTGATCTCTTGAAATGACTATGTGCACAGTTATCCCTGCTGTTCATGGAACATGTTGAATGGAAGGATCATGTCTTGGTAATCAATATGTTCCCCAGTACCCAATTGAGTGCTTAGAAAATAATAAAGACAATAAATATTTGCAAGTGGTTAAATAGTACTAGTGTTAAACGACTGGCACTGAAAACAAAGCTGTGCAAAAATTCCAACAGGGACTAAATAACCTTTGCAGCTCTGCACTGATCCCTCCATAGGTGGTAACAGGGAGCTTACCAGATGAATCAGAGGCAAAGCATTAGTTCCCTCCAGATAATGCAAGTGGCTATTTTCCTGCAGGGCAAATGCCTCAAGCCACAGTGTGAATAGCCACAGCCCCTTATGTCCAGTGTGTCCTTTGCATTAGAGATTGCTTGATGCTTCTAGTTGTGTTGTTTGACAGGCAGGTTTTTTTTTTTTTTTTTTTTTTGATTTATTAAGAATCTGGTGGGGGGGGTCTGAATATATTTTGAGGATTTTAAGTAGGCAGATGACTCAGTGTGAAGAAGCTAGCTTGAGGACTTGAAAACACTTGAGTGGTGACACACACCATCCCTGGAGGCCCACATGTGGTGGGGGTTTTCATACAACATGAAAGACAGAATTACAATCATAATAAGCTGTATAAACAGAGACAAGAGTGTCAATGCAATACTACATAGGGTGCATGAGCCAGATTTGTATACACCATTTTGTACTGACTTAACACGAGTTGATACCCGATGACTTGCTTAAAAAGAAAATATTGGGAATTGTAATTTTAGAATGTCTGCTGCCTCATAATGATATGCTGCTTCCTAAAGATATCATCTAAGAAACAAAAAATTAATTGTACAAATGTCTGGAAATCTCAGTTGCTCACAACATCAAGCAAGAAAAACTTACTACTTTTGTAGGATGAGGTGCATGGTGAGTTGTTCCCTTAGACCTGATACTGACATCAGAGCATGAATGTAAAACATTGAGATATGTGTATGAGAGTTTTATGAAGCTTGTGTCAGGGACAGTACATCTCAAAACCAAAATTCTTTAATTTTTGTGTTATGTGTAGGTTTGGGATGGAAGGAAAAAGAGAACTTCACAGTCCGAATTTTATTTTGAAAACATCACATTGGAAATTATGTAACCTGAACTACCCTGTTTTTGGTTTTATTATACACACCACAAGCAAAATAAAGAGAAGCAAATACATATGGGAGAAAATAAAGTTAGATTGGCATGCATAAACTTTATATACATACATATATGAAATATGCTTGTATATATATATATATTATGTATACCTTAAATATGTTTGTAAGACACTTTTAGATATGAATTATAAAGTCAAATTTTAGA
Organism: Xerus rutilus; assembly: GCA_028644305.1. Taxonomy (NCBI): domain Eukaryota; kingdom Metazoa; phylum Chordata; class Mammalia; order Rodentia; family Sciuridae; genus Xerus; species Xerus rutilus. The sequence continues at coordinate 10,274,800 of CM053417.1, forward strand.
GAATGTTTTTAAATAAATGAAATGAAAAAATAAAATGTAATGAGTATATCACAAGGGCATTTACAAACAGATACTTCTAAAGTGCTTGGGGAAAAATTCAATTGCTTAGGGAACTTTAACACAACAAACTTCTTTATTTTAATAATTTATTTAGCATAACATTTATACAAAGAGAAACTTTTGCTAAACCCATACATAATTATAGATTTGCAATAATGAGTCTTAATCCGTGATGTGACAAATCAGTCTCATGCAGCATGCATGTGAAGATATTTTACAGTTTACATCAACATTTAGCTCAGGTTTCCCACAGTAAAGAATTGTTTTGTTTTATTTTAATTTTATTTAACAAAGACATCTTAATACTTGCTATGTGTCAGACGCTTTTCTATGTGCTTTACAAATATAAACACAATTAATCATTTTAATAACTCCTGATGTGGAAACTATTATTACTCATGCTTTACAAATGAGGCCATGAAAGCTCAGAGTGGTTTTCAGTAACTTACTCAGGGTCACAGAGCTGAGAAATGGTAAAATCAAGATCCAAACCCAGGAAGCGTGGTTCCAGAGTGCTGACTCTCAACCACCAACTGAAATGTCTCATGTGATATTCAATTATCACCCTCCTTGTTCAAATCAGAATGAACATGAATCTTCACGTCTCTGCTCCAGTGCTTTCTGCCTGTGAGACTGGGTCTGATATGATTAGCAACTACTTCTGAATGTTTGACTTGATAAAATATTAATTCCTACTACCTAGTCTCAATTTTTGTTTGAGTTGATTGGCTGCCATTTGGGGAAAATGCCAAAGTTTATATCATTTTTATCAGAGAAATGTAGGGGGTTTTCTTAGGCTACATAAACATGCACTGGTGTTGAAGAGGCCTGGGAATGCAGACTATGCACAGGTCAACTCCAGGCCCTGGAGCATGATGTTTTCTCTATGTTCCCCATCTATAGGGTCCCTTCCTGCTTCTTGCTTATCCTGTAGTGTCAGGTCAGGTCACCAGTGACTTCCTCAAGAGAGTTCAGAGAGGCCTTTCCTGGCTCCTTAGCTGAAACTATAACAGTGGTCCCTTCACCTGAATATAGCCCTCATTGCTCCAAGGTTTATTTTTTTAAAAATGTTTTTTCTCTCTTCTCCCCACCACCCCTCCCTAACAAGATTATGGACGTAGTATTATCTTTTCTTCCTCTAGTTAATTGCCCTTGAACGCACCCACTACAGGAAAGATGCCTGCTGAGGATCTGGGAAGTCCATATCTAACAAGTGAATCCTAACACCCCAACAGAGTGCCCTGGGACCCCCTACTGGAATGTAATCCTTGAAGAGTTTCTTTCAAAGCTCCCAAGCCCTCCAGATGGGGAGAGTCACAGCCTTTGGGACAGAAGTCCCCTGTTGTTTCTCCTTTGCTAGCAAAGCAATGAACCTTTTTCCTTTTTCTTAAAACCATGTCCTCATTACTAAATTGGCATTTATTGGCACTGGGGACAGAGACTGAAATTTCGGTTACAAAACCACCCCACCACACATGGACATGTGTGCACGCACACACACAAACACAATCCCTGGGTATCACAGCACCCTGTCGTTCCTTGTAGCACACTACTTGCTATATTCGATCCTGCTGTTTATTCCCTTTCTTATTCTCTCCACTCCCAATATAATCCTCACTGCTGTGCCCAGATCATGGAGTCCCCAAAGACCACCAGGGAGACCAAGGCATGTATGTAAAAGCACAGAGCCTTTATTCAGGCTTAAGCTTGGTCTCTCAGACTTCACCGATGCAGCGGTCCCTGCAGAGAGCCCCGAACAATGGCCGAGCAGGCTTTTACAGGGGGAGGGGACAGGTGGTGGTAGTGGGCATGACCTATGCATCTCATCATTACACAAGCACCAATTATAATCGCACAGCACCTATGGTGACAATAGTGACCATTCAGAGTTTGAGGGGTGTAACATTTGGCGGGACCCAATCATGGCTTTTGGGAATTTTTTGAAAATGACCAACTACAAGGTGAGTTTAAGGGACCCTGGGGGAGGGGGGGTTTAGGCAGACTCAGACCTCAGGAATGCCAGATATGTGATTTTAACCTCTTTGATTGTCTGTTCTGAAGGTGGTCCCAGAGTGGCTTCAGCCTTGAGCAAAGTGTCTTTTCCCAGAACCAAAACTCAGGCCTACTAGTTTTTCTGGAGGGTCCAAAGCCGGTCATGGGGTCCATTTTAGCTCGGATCTTTCACCCACAGTGGCAGGGTCTTGTCTGGTTTTATTCATTTTCATATCCTCTCTGTCTCTCTAGGCATATCAACAATACTTGGTGCATATGTTTTTGAATAATGGAGTAAGGAGCCTGGAGAATAAAATTTCACCAAGCAATGCAAGCACTCACAGCCAGCAATGAAGGAGGCAGAGCAGGGAGAGACGGGGCATGCTGCGCTACACTGATGCTTCTGTTGGAAGATGAGCATTTCAACATTGATCCTCGACACGAGTTCACACTCAGACAGGAATGTTAGGAAGCTGTTCAGGTTACTTTCCAGGAAGAGAGGTACCACACATGATCGCTAAATCAGAACACCCGAGGACATATTGATCTGTTAAAGACAGGACATCCCTCGTTGCTAACTTTTCTACTTCATCCTTAATTTAAATCAGTTTCTCATCAGACAGAACAGGTAACACTCACCTTTCTTTGAATAGTCCCTGAAGCAGTTACTATCCTTCTTAGAAATGTAGCCATTCTTCTCCCAACTTGAATGATTCCAGCCAAATCTTTACATTTCATTCTAATTATATAGTCCTTTGGGTGGCTTCCCTGGCAGCACTTTTCATGTTAAGCTTTAGGAGAGAGAAACAGAAGACACAGTGTAGTCACTGTCAATCTGTGTAGACCCATACCAGACTCCTTTTTGCCTTTAGCCTTGCCTTCGAGCTTTCCTGGATTTGTAGTGTTTGTACTTTCAAGCTTCCTTTCAAATAAACTATCCACAGCAAGTATCCATTTTCATTGTTTGCTCTGAAACTTATTTCGATGCATTCTTAACAATATGGCCTCCTGAATTTCTCACTCTGCAGGATTGGTATCTCTGGGATTAACTGACTATGACTCCCCTCCTGTGCTCTCTTGGGGCTAGGAACCCTGAATGAACATTTGTTTTTCAGATTTACTTTCCTCTTAAGAGACAGTTGGAATTGATTTTTTTCTTTTCCTTCCAGCAATCATTTGCTACCTTTCTTCAAATATAATCAGTCTTTACAAGATAGGGAAAACAAAGTGGGGGTTTGCATGCCATTAACTCCACAGTTGCTCCTCTCCTTCACAGTGTGTTCTCTGACTTAAGTCAGCCATTTTAAAAGATAGCAAGGAATTATAAGAAAGGTATGCCTTGATCAAGAAAAGAGAGGGGTATTTATGGGGCAAAAGAGCTATCATATAAGAGTCATGACTACTAGGAGTAAAGAGAAAGTTTTACTCTTTTTTGATTATGAGGACGCTGTTCACTCTTAGAACCTAAGTTTTAAATTTCCTATCATCCAGAAAGACAAGTAGAAAATTCATAATATTTGTTAGGGTAGCGGCCAGCCAGACACGGACACCTCTGTACAGCCAGGAGATCCTTTATTCAGGGGAGTGGGCGCCAGGGCGAACGAAAGAGGAAAAAGAGAGAGAGGGGCGACGCGGGAGGGATTTTATAGAACCCACTACAAACCAAGTGGTGAGCCAGGGATTGGTCACTTCGAATTGGGGGCAGATAAGCAGTCTGGGTCTTCTTTTGATGTGCTAACCTGAGCAGTTAGGCTTTGTTTCCCATGTGGAAGATTCGGGAGCAGAACCCCCTGGGGCAGGAACTGCCTTGGGCTTTTAATTACAAAAGGGCTGTTTTTTACCTTACAATATTTGTGACAGCTGGTAGTAGAACTATATGTAATACAGGAGGAAGTGTTTCCATCTCCAACATAAACAAAAGGTTAGTAAGTCTCTTATTTGATGTCCAATTATTCTTCCATACAGGTGGTAGGTTGTTAATTTGAAATAATTTTTATCATGTTTACGACATATATGTGTATGTATGTATAATAGTTTTACATTATGGAAAAATGTTTAATTATATTATATTACCTTTTATTATCTATTGAAAATCCTTATTTAACATATAGTTAATTAATTTAACACATAATTATTGATTATGATGTGCTGAGCATGAGTCTAGATACCCGAGGGATAGCAATAAATATAATAATTGTCAAAATCCCACTTGTTCTATTGGAGAAATACAATAAACACAGTAAATAAAGTATGTGGGATGTTAGAATATGATGACTTTTGTGTTGTTACAAATATAGCAGAGCATGGAGAATCAGAAGGGGTGTGGGCAGAGATGCAGACCGCAATTTTTTTTTAGTACTAGGGATTGAACTCAGGGGCACTCAACCACTGAGCCACATCCACAGCCCTATTTTGTGTTTTATGTAGAGACAGTGTCTCACTGAGTTGCTTAGCACCTCGCCTTTGCTGAGGCTGGCTTTGAACTCACGATTCTCCTGTCTCAGCCTCCCAAAGTGCTGGGATTACAGGCATGCCTGCAATTTTAATTGGAGTATTGAGAGTAGTCGTAAGTGTGAAAACCTTAAAAATATGAATGAGATGAGGGAATAGTCAAGTAACTGTCTAGGGAAGGAAAATACTACGCAGAGGACACTGCTTTAAAAAAAAAAGGCCCTAAAATGGGAACATGTCTGGCATATACAGGGAAGCAGAGTAGAGTGAGGGGGGAGAATATTTGAAAATGAGATCATAATGAGGATAAAACAGATAGTAAAATGACCGGACATTCAGGATAATGGGCCCCATTCAACTACACCTGGAGGCTAACCTGTAGACATATTAATGAGCACCACAGGCCCGTTTCAAAAGGAAATGACCTTGAGGCTCATCTGTGGGAACACCTCCAGCCAACTCCCTTGTCCCACAGGTGGAAAAGGGAAGGTGAGGGTGAACCCAGATGGAATTTATAGAAAGGAAGGTGGGGGTGATAATTTTTCAATTCCTGTTTAACATAGCTTCTGCTCCATGCTTTACCCAGAACCACATATAAATGCCTAAACTGGCGTTTTCTGCTACCAGGCACCCTCCCAGGGCACTTGAGTTGTCTTCTTGCTTAAATAAATCCTCCTCCATTTACTCTTCCCTTCTGTGATTGTCCGTGGTTTTTATCCTTCAAAATTTATGAGACAAGAACCCAGAGGAAATTTGCAATGCAGGGAATCTAGTCTCATCTGAAAACTCCAGTTTCAATAGCAGTAACAGAAACCTCTGGGAAAGCAGAAGGCATCACTTCCAGGAAACCAGCAAATCCAAATGCAGAGATATTGCTGGAAATTCTGCCCTCTGCACACTGTGGCCTAATCTAGGAGGAAGTCCTCTGGCTGGCCACAATGTTCATAGAATTGCTTTGGTTTAAAGCCTTTAAATTTACAGAATGGATCTGCATCAACACGGAGATTTCCAATACTGTAAGATATTCTGAAAGTGATCAAACTTGCTAAAAACCTAACAGAATATACTAATCATTAAGTAACATAAAATATCTGCTCTTTATCCTTTTTTTCCTGAGAAAGAAGTAAACAACCAAGCAACAAGCAAAACAACTACGACCATCATATTATGTCCCTTAAAAGGCTCAAATATTAAGCTGCTTCAGTCATTTTGTATGCATGTGAGTAACTAGCTTTATCAGCCCATTTCCTGAAAATCTGTTGTTGGGGCTCTGATTCACTGAGGATTGATAAACTTGATGTAACAGCAGGAAGCCAGTGTGCTTGTGTGGCATTACTGAAAAAATGTAAAACAATTTGAGAGTTCAAAGGCCGAAAAGGTCAACTTTGTCAGTTTTGGAATCCTGGCTAAAGACTGAAAATGTGACTCCCAGTGGTCTCAATAACATAGTCTTCACAACATGAGCAGTTGTTAAGCTTGCTGACCATTTAACCATCTTGTCTCATGGCTTCTTAATCTTCCCTGAATATCGAGATTTTTTCTCTAAAGCAAAATGTGTATGAAGACTACTAATCAAACTTAAGTTGAGTAAAGGATCAATACCGAATATTATGGTGGTAGAAACCGGAGATAGAGGATAAGCAAGGCCATTTGCTTTTGGAGAAACAGAAAACTCTTCTCTGTTTAAATAACCAGTCTCCTCTGCTCAGCTCATTGAACACGATTTTGTAGAATGAAGTGATGCCTGATTCCAAAATTAAAAAAGAAACCCAATTAAGATCTTTAAAATAAGTTTGTTGTAATTTTGTCATTTGACAGCCCGTTATTGTAGTAGTCAACCTCCTTCATTACCATAATCCTTTCACCTTTTTTTTGCCTAGTCTGCATGTTTATATTACACATATAAGTAAAACACACAGAATTATGGGGAGACAAAATCAGAGAAGAAACTAATTTTTGCTGGACTAATACTTAATGCCATGCTAATCCTTTAGTAACAAACAGCCGATTATTATTTTTTTTTTTTTGGTACCGGGGATTGAACTCAGGGGTACATGACCACTGAGCCACATCCCCAGCCCTGTTTTGTGTTTTATGTAGAGACAGGGTCTCACTGAGTTGCTTAGCGCCTCGCCATTGCTGAGGCTGGCTTTGAACTCGCGATTCTCCTGTCTCAGCCTCTCTAAGTGCTGGGATTACAGGCATGCACCACTGCACCTGGCTACAAATGGCTGATTTTTAATCAGCTGATTTCTTAAGGACAAAAAGTGTGTGTGTGTGTATGTGTTTGTGCACACACATCCTGGTACATGTACTTCAGTGCTCCCATACCTATGTCTTAGGATAAGGCCTTGTAGAGAAATCTGGGTAAGAACAAAGAGGAAAAAAAAAAACAGTAGAAGTAAATTTGGCATATAGATGTTAAGATCCTCGCACACCTCAGACTAGGAAACACAACTCCTGAGGGAATAGGATTTAGATTTTTGTCATTTTCATAGTAATGCACTGTGAAGTTATTTTTGTCAGACTTTCATAAATATATCAACTGTTTAGCAATTAAGCACTTACATTGCATACCATTTTTCAATGAAATTATGAGCCATTTTTTGTAGTTATAATTTTTCAAAAAACAATGTCAAAAGTTTACCTAATTGAGAATTACCCTGCAAAATATTTTAGAGGGTTGGTTGTTCAAATGATTGGATGCAAATTACTTCTCAGGAGAAAACATGGCAATACTATGCTTTCAGAAAGAAAATCAGCATGTGTATTTCATGAATGCTGTTTCTTCTACAGGCGTGTCTACTAATTTCAGTTCATTTCAAGGGTTAAAGAAAAGTCAGCTGTATATCAGTCTTGCAACTCAAGCACCATGTTGTCATTTTGTCATGTTGTGGTGACAGTATCAAACTCTCTAAACCCATAAATCCTCTTTCATATTTTGTGACATTTGTTATATTCTTTAATCTTCCACTTTGCTGTTTTAATGTTCTCCAGAATCCTGACATTAATGCAGCTCAGTTTAAGGGTCCGCTTTAGCTGTTATCAGAGAGATTTCAAATCTACTCTTCCACAGGGGAGTAGAAGTCCACCAAATTTGCTTCAATTTGGGGAATTATTATTTAATTTTGTAAGAGTTTGCCCAGAAGTTAACACAAGAAAGAACTTAAATCAATACTCAAAAATGTCACAACCTAGAATTATATACCAGTTAGGAAGAAATGTGATTTCAAAAGGCCACTTAAACAAACTAATTATTGGCCACCAAATGAGAATGCATCAAAATGAGTTAAAATAGATAAAAATCAGTAGTAGCCATATGTTTGTCTCAAAAGGATTGACAGAAGCAAAAACAAAGCAAAAAATAATTAAACTGTGCCAAAATGGCCTAAGACTGACAAGGAAGAAACATCTAAAGCAATCAATTTTCTTCAGAGAGGCTAGAAATCTTTTTAGTATATAACACAGAAAACAAATCACTGAAAAGGAAGCAGTGGCATTAGAGATTTTCTTCTCTTTATCATTCTGAAATTGATAACTATGTCCCTATAGTACTGGCAGGAGGAAAAGCACCTGCCCGTCAATCAACATAACTAGAAACATCAAGAGATCTCAGATGCAAAGGGCTTCCTGTGCACATGGGGCCATACCTTTTTACTAGCAGTGTGACCTTGATCAAGTTACTCTATATCACTGCATTTTATTTTTATCACATGTGAAATGTAAATAAAAATAGACACTTCCTGGTATTGTTATGTAGATTCAATGAGCACATCTAACTCTCTTAGAACAATACCCAATCTATACGAAGCCTCAGTTTGGATTAGCTAACCTCGTAAGTGCACCTCCATCCTTTTGATGACAGACCAATAAAGATATACATTAGGGAATGATCCATAAATACTCAGAATTTTAAGTGATTTCACATCCCTGAAATGTTTGTTGTTTTCCAGTGTGTAAAGACAAATACTTAAAAGTAATAGAAGTGATATCAGCAAAGACAGCAGAAGAGGGAACTCTTTAAATTCAGCTCTTTACAAGACCAACAAAGAAACTAACAAAAAGTGTCAAAATCAGTTTCTCAGAACTCTGAAAATAGATAGTGCTGGTATAACCAGATAGCCACATGTGAAGTCATGAAATTGGACCCTTAGCCATATAAATAAATAAACCCCAAAAAGGGCAAAGATGTAAACTTAAAGGCTGAAACCATAAAACTCTTAGAAGAAAACAAAGGTAAATCTTCATGTCCTTGGATTTGGCAAGTTTCTCAGATATAATACCCACAACACAAATAACCAAAGTAAAAATATGTATAATTTGTAGTTCATAGAAATTAAAAAGGCTTACATATCAAATAGCTATCAAGAAAGTGAAAAGACTCTATCATGAAAGTCAATAGGCTAGAACTGATGTCTCTGGGCTTCCCTTTTTTGCACGTACTTTGACAGGTAGGAAGGATGGATATCTCCTGGGGTCTGAACAGCCTGAATGAGAGTCACATATGTTTCTTTAAGTTGTAAGGACTGTAATCACTATATGTTCAGTTTGCTCTCCATTCCACAAGATGGGAGAAAATATCTGCAAATCAGAGATAAAAAGGTCTAGAATTGATAATATATAAACAACTCCCGTTCAATCATAAAAACAAAAAACAATTAAAAATGAGCAAAGTACTCGAATGGACACTGCTTGAAAGAAGATATACAAATGGACAATAGCACAGGGTAAGGTGCTAGATGCTTAGTATCTTGACATTAAAGATATGCAAATCAAAATCATTTTATATCCAATAGAATTACCATAATAAAAATAGAATACAATTGTTGGTGAGAATATGGAGAGAGTGGAACCCTTATACATAGCTAATGGGAATGTAAAATTGATTCAGCAGCTGTGGAAATAGTTTGCTGTTCTCAAAAAGTTCAGCACAGAAATACCATCTAACCTAGAAATTCCAGTACTAGAAACAACCAAAATATTCATCACACAAAGAAAGATAAACAAAATATGGTAAATCCAGGGAAAGAAATATTATTCATCCAGAGAAAGGAATGAAATTCATGTTACAATATGTATTAACCTTGAAAATACTATTCTAAATTTAAAAAATTAAACAGCAAACTGCATATTGTAAGTTTCCATTTATGTAAGGTATCTTGGATTGGTAAAACCATAGAAATAGAAAGCAGATTTGTAGTTCCCAGGAGCTGGAGGAGAATGAAATGGGGGCATGGAAGTTCCCTTGTTAATGAATGAGGGCTTTCATTTTGGAATAATGACAATATTCTGAATCTAGATATTGGTGATAACTGTACAAAATGGAAACATACTAAGTGCCACTAAATTATTCATTTTAAATTGCTAGAATTGTGACTTGTAGGTCATTTGACTTTTACCTCATTAAAATGTTAACACCAATATATGTTTTAATTTGAGGAATTCATATGTTTTCAGTGATATGGTATTAAAAATTTTTTGAAAATATTTTAGAATTTCTATACTTGAATATCTTTCTCCCATATGAGTCTCTGAGATAAACTGTCATAGAATGACAGAGTGTAAATAAATTTAAGCTAACAAGCCATCAAAATTTTTTATTTTAGCCAGGCACAGTGGCACATGCTCGTAATCCCAGCACTTAGGGAGGCTGAAACAGGAGAATCGTGAGTTCAAAGCCAGCCTCAGCAACAGCAAGGTGCTAAGCAACTCAGTGAGACCCTGTCTCTACATAAAACACAAAATAGGGCTGGGGATGTGGCTCAGTGGTCAAGTGCTCCTGAGGTCATACCCTAGTACCAAAAATAAAATTAAAGAAAATTTGTTTTTAGCATCTACAGCACACTCAATGAGTCAATAGTAAACACTAAGTGCCATTAAGAGCAGTATCACCATTTACATGTTCATAACCCTTCACAGTTTACAATGTGCTTTCATCTTCTTGCATTTATCCTCCAAACCTGGGAGAGGAAAGTTCTGCATGACCTGATTATGATGGCTCAGTTGTCATAGTTTTATTTTAGTTCTTTGAAATTTTGAGTGCTTTTAAAATTTTTAAGACATCTTCTCATGATTTTCTCCTTGGTGGAATATATATTTTTTGTAATTAACACTATACTTTATAGGCCACATAGATGATGAATTTAACCTTCCAGAGTCCAAAGTATTAAAAAAGATCTTTGGTTACCATGACACCCTAGAGAGTTGCTCTACATGGAAACAGATTGCCAGGAAAAACAAAACAAAACAAAACTTTCTTTTTATGTCGGAGCCAGGAAACTGTACTTAAAACACAATAGCATGGATGTTCTCTACCCAAGAGCCAAGGTTAACACATTTCATTTTTTTAACAAATTCAAAGTAGATCAAGGACCAAAGCATTAGACCAGAAACCCTACATCTACTAGAAGAAATGCAGGCCCAACACTCCAACATGACACCTTAGGAACCAACTTTCTTAACTAGACTCCTAAAGCACAAGAAGTAAAATCAAAAATCAGTAAATGCTATGGAATCAACCTAAAAAGCTTCTTCACAGCAAAGGAAACAATCAAGAGCATGAAGAGAGAACCTACAGAATGGGAGAAAATCTTTACCACTTGCATCTCAGATAGAGTATCATCTCCAGGATATACAAAGAACTCAAAAAAATTAACACCCAAAAAATAAATAACGCAATTAATAAATGGGCAAAGGAACAGAACAGGTATTTCACAGAAGTATGAATGGTCAACAAATATATGAAAAAATGTTCAACATCTCTAGCAATTAGATAAATGCAAATTACAACTACACTGAGATTACATCGTACTCTAGTCAGAATGACAATTATGAAGAACACAAGTAAAAATAAATTTTGGGGAGGATGTAGAGAGAAAGGTACTTTCATGTATTGCTGGTGGGACTGCAGATTGGTGCAACCAATCTGGAAAACAGTATGGAGATTCGTTAGAAAACTTGGAATGGAACCACCATTGACCTAGTTATCCCATTTCTAGTTATATAATCAAAGGACTTAAAATCAGCATACAATTGTGATACAGCCACATCAATATTCATTGCAGCTCAATTCACAATAGCTAAGCTATGGAACCAAACTAGGTACCTTTCAACAGATAAATAGATAAAGAAAATGTGGTATATATACATGATGGAATATTACTAATCCATAAAGAAGAACAACTATGACTTTTGCTGATAATGGATGGATCTGAGACTATTATGCTGAATGAATTAAGGCAAGCTGGGCGCAGTGGTGCATGCCTGTAACCCCAGCACTTTGGGAGGCTGAGACAGGAGGATCACGAGTTCAAAGCCAGCCTCAGCAACGGCGAGGCACTAGGCAAGGCACTAAGCAACTCAGTGAGACCCTGTGTCTATATAAAACACAAAATAGGGCTGGGGATGTGGCTCAGTGGTCGAGATCCCCGGTACGAAAAACAAAAAAAAAGCCAACCCCAAAAAATCAAAATTTGAAAGTTCTCTTGATATGTGGGTACTAACACACAATGGTCAGGGGGAGAATGGAAGTTCAGTAGATTAACAAAGGGGAATGAAAGGAAGGAAGCAGAGACAGGAACAGGAAAGACAGGAGAATGAATCTGACTTAACTTTTCTATGTACATATACAATTACATCACCATGAATCTCCACATCATGTACAACCACAGACTGGGATCTTAATTATAATAAGATATATTCCATGTTTGTATAAATATGCAAAAATATACTGTCATGTCTAACTAAAAAGAACAAAGCAAAAGTGTTATTTGATAACCTAATATGAGTTGGGGGGTTTAATGGAGAGATGAATAAAATATCATCCACCACTGATCTAAGAGAAAGTGAAGAAAACTTTTTCAGCAAGTGTCAACTTCATAGACACAAGCCCAGACTTAGATGGTTTTGTGCTTACTTTAATGCCCTCATGTCACTGTCTTACAATTCTTAATGTTTATTTCAAAAGTCTAACATTTTAACTTTTTAATTACTTTTGCAAATTGCATAGCTGTGTCTATTTATAATAAAAGTATTCTTCAAGACAGGGACCATAGGTTATGGGATCACAGAGACAGGGATACTATCTGCCTAGGGTTTGGGAAAAATGGTGCCATAATGTTGAGCCTAAACCTTAAGAAATTTCACCAAACAGAGCTAGGGGAGGTGACATATTACAGGAGATTAGCATGTACAAAGTTCTAGCTATGTGAAAGAAATTTATATATGTAATCATGTGAATTTGGGAATGCTACTTTGGAGAAAAAGGAGAATTTAGAGGTGTGGTGATTTCATGACTCTCAGACACAATGTTAGGGAACTAAGATTTCATTTATAAATAAATAATAGATCTTTACCCGATTTGTACATAGATCATAACTGTACTAATTTAATTAGGTGTATTCTTGTTTTAAGTTCTTGTTGTTTCATACTACTGTGAGTATAAAACCAGAACAGGTCTCTTTTTAAAAGAATTTGGTGAAGCCTGAGGACAAAACATGAAATGTTATACTCCTGGTCTCCATAACCACTGAGCTCAAGTCCTTATCCTCTAATAGAAGAGAGAGTTACAAAAACATTCATTTTTTTTTTCCCCATCACCATGGCATTGTGCCCAGAATAGAGCTAAAAATACAACTTCTTAAATCATACTTTCAGATCTGGTTCTATCCGACTGCACTGCACTTTGACAACTTGACTTCCCTGAAGAACAGGTGGCTGGCTATGGAGGTATAGTAATTAAGAACCCTAACTTTGCAGTGAAACAGACTGTTATTCACAGCCTAGTTTTACAGTTTATTACCTTTATGGTCTTCATGTACTTTGCATTCTTGACCCTCCTTCATCAAAAATATGAATAATAATAGCACCTTTTCCATTTGATTGTTGCGATGATTCAGCAAGTTAACAGAAGTGTCACTTTAGCACAGATCCTGGTGCATTGTAGGCCATCAATAATATCTGTTTCTCTCATAGGTTGTGACCTCTTAGACTCTAGGTCAACTAATTCATCTCCGCAACACTAGTTAGCTGAGTATCTGAGACATAGTAGGCTCATAATAAATATTGTTAATAAATAACTCACCTAAGTTCACATTGCAAAAGGACATTACTATAACGTTCTTCACTGTCACATAGGGAAGAGGAAAATAATTCTTCATGACCCCTTCTCTAATACCATCTTTATTTCATGTGCATACACACACACAACATATACAAACAAAAACACTGACACACATGTTCACACACACACACAAGCACATATCCTTCAACATTAACAATTAAAGGGCAAAAATTATTGGATTAGGCAATAAAATAAAATACCTATCTGTTGATTGGTATTTTGTTTACCCAATAGATTGCCCTAATATGACACAGAAAAATTGGTGGCAAAGGCTATGTCAGAGATGCACTAACCAAGAAATGGTTGAAATCTTTATAGTAACATAGACTTACGAAAATTATGTCAAACATTAAGGATAAAATACAATTATAAGAGATATATAAGAACATGGACAATTATACTGTTTGGGCTGATACCAGCTCTTTACCTTGGGTAAATTGCTCTTTCAGTGTATTTCCTCATTTGTATTATTGGAGTATTACTAACAATTGCTTCTTGGTATTGTGTTGAAGATTAAATAGGTACACATATATACATATAATACATATATTAAGTGACATATTTGTATATTTCCAAATCTCACATATATTTTAAGTAAGATATATATATATATATATATATATATATATGTATATATACATTGATTTTAAGTGATAAGAATAGTGTCTGGCATATGTTAAATCCCTATAAAGTAGTAATTAAAAAGAGTACATAGTAATAAATATTTGATTTAGAGGACAGATTCAATGTAAATGTATATAAAATATAGGTTTCAAGTACACAGATTATTGACAGAACTTCAAGGAGAAAATGATAAGCCATCATCATTTTGGGAATTCCAGTATATCTCCCACAGTATTTCAAAGATCAAGCAGAAAACAAACAAAACTTACTTATAATTTTATGAACAGCACAATTTCCAGGCAGGAATATCTCAATATATAGAAAACCCAATGCCAGGCAATTAAAATAGCACATTCTTTCTAAAATCACCCAGACATTTTATAAAATTAGACTATTTATTGAGCCATACAGTGAATCTAGTTAATTTTCCAAAAATCAGCATTTTACAGATAAAACTGTCTGAACAAAATCCAACAATTATAAATAACAATCTGAAAATCCTGCATGTTTAGAAATTAGCAAACACTTTTTGAAATTTGTGCACAAAAGGACAAATCATAATACAAATGTATTGAGTAGAACTGAACAATCATAACGCATTTATTAAGAGTAGAACTGAATGATAAAAAGGATTTGACATTGTTCAAATATAACTATAATAAAGTATAATGCAAAAATAAATTGTCATGTTTCTATTAGAATTGATGGAAGTCAAAATTCAATGAGCTAAATGCATTTCTGAGAATATTATGAATAGAATGATAGTATAAATGTAAAGAAAATAATAAGTATCACAGCAAAAATGAATGAAATAAAAAAATAGAAGACAATGGGAAGAATTGATAATGCAAAATATTTTACTGTATAATAAAAGAAAAGAAAAACCTCTGGTAAGATTGAGCAAGAGAAAAATGAAAAATAGCATAGATTGCCAATGAAAAGTTCAAACAACTATATATACAGCAGAACATAAACTTTAAGAAATGAGAAATAATACATTTTGAAATTACACACAATAGATTAATTTCTAGAAGAATATTTTAATAAACTAATTAAGGAAATTAAATGAGTTTTAAGACATTCATGCATAGAAAGGACCAGAACTAGTTGGTTTTACATATGAGTTCTACAAAATTTTTAAGGAACAGGTTATCTCAATATTATACAACTTTTCTTCCAAAAGTAGATAAAGGTAGAGAACTTTCCTAGCATACACAAGAGGCCCTTGGTTCCATCCCCAGATCTATCACAAAAAAAAAAGAAGAAGAAAAAGAGTAAATGAGAGGGGCTGGGATTGTAGCTCAGCGGTAGAGCGCTTGCCTCGCATGTGTGAGGCCCTGGGTTCGATCCTCAGCACCACATACAAAGCAATAAAATAAAGACATTGTGTCCATCTACAACTAAAAAATATTTAAAAAAAAAAAAAAAGAGTAAATGAGAGTTGACACTTACAAATTCATCTTAGGAGCCATTATTACCTTGATACCTAAAGTAAAACAAGGTATAGTGAGAGCAAAATTATAGGCCAATATCATTCATGAACATCAATACAACATGTTGAATAAATTATTTGTAAACAGAATTCTATCAATAACTATCTAAGTTGTCTGTCATGACTGTCAGATTTATGTAAGGAATCCGAGACACAATTAATATGAGAAAATATATTAATATAATTTGTCCTATTATATTAATGGGGAAAAATATTTTCAAAAGACCAAAAAGAGAATTTGCTAAAATTTGGCACCTATAGATGATTAAATAATACAATACAAAACAAAACACCTATCTAGCAAAGTAGCAACAGACAGGTACCTCCTTAAAATGATAAAGATATGCATTAAAAAATCTATAACATTGGGGGTGAGGATATAGCTCAATGGTAGAGCTCTTGCCTAGCATGTGCAGAACTCTGGGTTACATCCCTAGCACTGAGAGAAAAAAAAATCTACGACAAAAATCAATGGTGGAGGTTTGGAGGATTTTTCTCAAAACAACAAGACATGACAAGAAAACTTATCAGTTTGTTTCAACATTGTATTCTAAAGCAAATGCAAAGTAATAATACAAGAGAACAAAATTAAAAAGCATAAGGATAGAAAAGAAATAAACTCATAGGTTATGATTTTCTGTGTAGAAAATCCTAAAGGAAAATTATTAGCAGAAATCATTACAATTAATAAGAAATTATAACAAGTTGATGATTGTACAATCAATATATAAAAATCAATTTCATTCCTAAATACCAGCTTCAAAAGAAATTATAACTTAAGAAAAAAATGACCAGGGTAACAACACATATAAAGTTCCTAGAAATAAGTTTAAATAAAGATGTATAGAATCTTGATGGGAAAAAGTATAGTTTTATTAAGATTGCTTAAGAAGACCTGAATAAACGGAGACACATATTATGTCCATTTATATGATGTTTAAATTTTCAATATTACACTCCTCAGATTGATTAAAACTCCAAGGTTTTTTATGGATCTGGACCAACTGAATGTTAGGTTTCTATGGAAACAAAATACTAAAGACATTCCTCAATCTGCCCTATCTAATAATCAAGAATTATTTTAACAGTACAGCAATGAAGACATTACAATTTGGTACAGGGATAGACAGATAAAGTAATTGAATAGAAAGTCCCAAATCTAAACCACATGGACAAGAGCATATAAATTACAACAGAACTGGCATCGCTGATCAATGGAAAAGGCATTAACTTTCAGAAAACTGACTTTCAATTGGCAAGAGCACTCTAGCAAAAGGAACCCTTATATACTGTACATATTTGGATAACAGACTAGGTATACCTTTGGAAAACTATTTATCATATAAAGTTTAATACACATGTAACATAAAACCCAGAAATCCCACTCATAGCTACATAACCTAGAGCAGGTTTCTCTTCCTATGCATTACTGATATCTTTAGCAAAACAGTACTTGTTGTGGAGGCTAATTCGTGCATTGTAGATCATTTAATAAAATCCTTGATCTCTGCCCCCTGAATGAGTAGCACCCTATCCCCTGTTATAATAACCAAAATTACCCCCAGAAATGGTGTCCCCTTGGGGACAAAATCACCTCCACTTAAGAATCACTACATTAGCAATACTCTTGCACATACAAAATACTGTTCACAGTGGCATCATAAGAGTCAATTTTTTTTTCCAGAACAAATGGCAAAGTATAGCACTGAACTACTGTACCCATTGCTTGATCAATCAATAGATATTGATATGTAGAAATATATAGTTATATAACATACTGATATTTATTTGTATCTCATAAGCTTGAGTGTATAAAGTATGCCACAAAACAATGTATGCAGTATAATACTATTTGTATACTGTTTAAAAGTATTTCAGCTATGTGTATGTATATAATAACACTATACCAATATGAAGGTTGATGATAAACACAAAATGCTGAAAAATGGCTAATTTTTTTTAACATAGGGGTGGAGGTCAGAGGGATATGATTGCAGGGTGCTTAGTGGATTTCAATGTTAATAATGTTCCACTTAATAGGAAACATTATTGTAGAATTATCTTAAAGGTATCGTTGGTTATGGCAGCATTTGTTTATGATTACCTTAACTTTAAGACTTTCTTTCCTTTCTATGAAATATAATTTCAAAAAGTACCTGAAGCCAAAAATAGTTAGCAGTGTTTACATAGCAGGCAATTTAGCATATGTATGATATATGTCAGTATATGCCAATATATGTCAATAGCCCTAAAAGTTTTATTTTGATATTTTACACATTATGATAAATGGATGTAGCACATCAATACATTTTCAAAAAAAGAGAGAGAGAAATGATGTCCCATAACTGTTTTTAAAGGAATCAGATAGATATATAAGAAGGTCATCATAAGATATTAAATAAAATGTGTTTTCATTTTAGCCAGTTAGCAAATGTTTATTTTTTAAAAACTAATATGTGCCACACGTTGTTTTAGGTACTTAGGCTACATAGGTATAAAAACAGATATAGATCATTCTCCTAATGAATATTTATGTAAAATAAATACTCATCAAAAAACCCATTTCCATAGTTAAGTATAAACCTTATAATTCGGAGAGCTTTAGGGATATGATAATCCATAATAATAATATCATACATATGTATAAGTCTTTAAGATTTACATAACATTGATATACAATTTATTTTATAATCACATGACTGGTGACACATACAAGTGAAGTATTAATTAGTATCCTCAATTTTGTATAAGCAAGAGCACTGAGTTGGAGTTTCTCACCTACCCAAAAGCCAGTTGAAAGTATGGAACCCAACCTGGAATTATTTTTATATGAAAATAGTTATGGTCTTTCTCTTATACAAAAATCAATCAAACCAACCAGTTTCTCTGTATTAGATTTTCAATTCATTAAGCATTAAGACATCCTTGGGCCATCCTAGGCCATTGTGATAAATCTGATTTATCAGAAGAGAACATTTCCATTTTAAAGTTACTGGATTTTATGATTCATTCTTCAGAATATCGTCTTTAGAAGTCTTGACATAAAATTCATTAGCAGTTTGAGGAAGATGATTTTGCAACAGCAGTTTCCACTGACATTTTGGGGGATCAATACAAATTAACTCAAAAAGCAGATAACACATTCTGTCACTGTGTGCTTGTCAATTAATGGTTCTCCTGAGACTTACATTATTTCAGTATTCAGGAGAAGAATTAAGGATGGAATGGCCTTGTTACCCTTTTGAAATAAGAAGTTAGTTTTTCAGCTTTGCTCTAATTCATCTGTTTATCCATTTTTTTGATGGGTGTTCTCATGAGCTCCAACTAGAAGGACATTTACAGTGATGGCAAATGCCTGAAACCACCAGTTGTAAGTAGTGATTACACCAGGAAAGATAGATCACAGTTAGTTAGTCTGGGCAATATATGTAGTATCTGAAAGTATTAAAACTCATCACAGAGGAAATAGGATCTTCTGAGAGCCATGTTCTCTAGTATCCAAAGTGATTTCTAGAAGTTGCTTTGGAAAAAAGATGATGACATTCACTGAGTAATGATAAACACAGCTCAAAAATCAAGTGTGTCTATGCTTTCTTTAACTGAAAATCTTCTAGTTTTTAACTTTCTGGCTTTTAGACTCATACTATCTGTCCTTACTTCATGTTTCTAGTTTCATTTTTAACTGTTTTGTTTGAAATTTTCACTCTAGATATAATAGTCAAATTACTGTCTCTTAATATGATTCACACCTTTCTATCTCTATGCCTCTTTTCAACACATTCCTGTCTGGCCTGACCTTACCGCTATCACACAAAATCCTGTACTCACTCCAACTTTTGACTACCATCTGACTAAATCCTAATGCTTCTCAAAGGTATCACTATCATATCTTCCCTTGACAGGAAATGTGTATCTTTCATTTGGTACTAGACAATACCATCCAGTGTCAGAGTCTTTTCAGTACAAACTGGAAGATAATTCTGGACACCTTACTAAGCATGATAGGTTTGGAGTCACTTGTTCTTAGATGAAGCAATACCATAGCCTTCTACCCTACATTTCCTTAACTAGTAAAATAAACCATTCTCCAATACCAACCCTCTTTTTGCGTACAGTGATTTCACAATTTCCTGGTTAATAGCAGGCTATCTCTAATCTCTAATCGTGCTCTACACAGAGGTGAAATACAAGTGTCAAGATATCTAGAAAGGCCCAGAAAACTATAGTGTTGATTAATAGAAGAAAGCTAGAAGTCCAGTACTCATGAGCGAACAACAAGTATTTCTTAACCAAAGGCTTTATAAGCTGTAGTGGTGCACAAATCCATTCCATTGTTCTTGATAATAAGAGGGATTATGGTTGGTAGTTAGCTACACAAGAACCTTAAAGTGGCTAAGTATTGTGAAACATAGGATAAATGAATTCTTGGAACTTTATAAATCTTGGTCAAAAATCTACATCATTGAGCAGTCCTGAGACGTTGCTTGTGCTATCTTTCCTGTGACAGCTTCATGTATGACAGCTTCATTCCACAGCTTCATGAGACTAATAAAATCTTCTGAGTTAAAGAAAACTACATTAGTAGTCGACTGTCTTGAAGTTTCTTAAAGGCCCCCAAAAATAATAACTACAGTTGCTCAAAAGGACATCCTGACACTGGCAACATCTTGCTTTGTGGATATTTGGTCACACATCTCATTCCTCTTCCTAAACTGTCAACTCTGGGTGGGCTTTGATAGACAATGAAATTTCTGATTTTACCTGCCCGATTCCTGAGACTTCTCTCTAAAATTAGATGCTTAGAGTATATAGAGACTAGATAAAAAGCATAAATTATGGGTTTGGTTGATGTAACTTTAGGTAATAGATTTGTCTCAGTAGAGAAATGCATGAAAAATCTCCATCAATTATATTCGCAGTTATTTTCCCCATCAGGAAGGACTTGGGAATAGACCAGTAGCTTGCCCCTGGCTCTGATCCCCAAGACAATCTCTAGTTTCTGAGACTCAGCTCTTGCCTCAATTAGTGTTTTGTAGTCTGAAGACCGCTTATTCCAAATTAGAAAACTTGGAATTGAATGATATCACAAGGCAGGCAGTTTTAGCAGTGTGGGTTCTCTCTCAATATCCTATTTTCTATACTTTTAAACATGACCAAGACAGAGTCTCAGATCTCAGAATAATCTGGATTAGGACATTCCATCTTTGTCTATTCCTGACCCAGAGAAGTCCATCAGACGCCTTAGGATCTAGTTGAGACCATCCAGTCTCAAAACTCTACATCCCTATTGGAAGAAATGGAAGGATGCCCTGAAATTCCACATGTCTAACAAGGACCCTGCCCCTTCCCTGTCAACATTTATTCTATAGTTTACCTTACAATTACCAAAACAAGTTACATTATGATTTACAATAATTAGAAGCCAGAATTCCTCAGTATTCCAAGCTACATATGGCTCTGGAGTTGGGTCATAATTTGTAGGTATTGCCCCCAAAAGCATGTATTGGAACCTTAATTCCCAATGCAACAGAGTAAGGAAATGGTGCGTAATGCGAGGTGCTTAGGTCATGAGGGCTCCACCCTCATCAATGGATTAATGCTGATTATAAAAGCATTAAAAGGGGCTGGGATTATGGCGCAGTGGTAGCGTGCTCGCCTAGCGCGCATAAGGCACTGGGTTCAATCCTCAGCACCACATAAAAGTAAAATAAAGATATTCTGTCACCTACAACTAAAAAATAATCATTTTAAAAAAAAAAGCATTAAAAGCTGCAAGTTAGATTGCTTGTTCTCTCTTGCTCTCCCTCTCTCCTTCTGCCTTTAAATGATACAGCACGAATGCCCTTGAGCGATGTGGTTCCCTCAGTGTTGAACTTTCCAGGCTTTGAAACTTTAATAAATTTATTTTCTTCATAAATTACCCAGTCTATGACATTCTGTTATAGTAACACAGAAGGGCTTAAGAGAGGCTATGAGACAACTTTCATCTTGCAATTCTCTTCACTACTCCCTACTTTATTCTTCTTCATATGTCACCAGTTGATGTACTATGCATTTTACATATTTATTTGCTTATCTCCCCACCACCACCACACTAGAATGAGGGCAAGATTTTTGTTCACTACTGAATCATCAGAGACTAAAATATTAATTGCTTAACACTTACTTGTCCATTTGACGAATGTCTCTTCTTAACAGAGAAACAAATTGCAGTCTAATTGCAGTTTGTTCTAGTACATAGGTAATTCCAAGAACCTTAGGCAGCATACCAGCTCTATGGCACTTCCTCTACACAAAGATGCTCAGTGCATACATTTATAGTAACCATCCCTACCTCTGGAACACACATACTGAAGAACATTCAATGTTGAGCTCAAGATCAGGATCAACAGTGTCTCCTTTGTTCTTCACACCTTTTAAGTCAGACCAACCTCAATTCTCCTTTGCTTTATCCAGTAATTCTACTGCCAGGACTAGGATGACTCCTATCAGTCTTTTTTTAAAATATTTTTTCAGTTGTAGATGGACACAATATCTTTATTTTATTTATTTATTTGTATGTGATGCTGAGGATCGAACCCAGTGCCTCACGCATGCTAGGCAAGCGCTCTACCACTGAGCCACAGCCCCAGCCCCTTCCATCAGTCTTTGTAAGCAATGCCATCTCCTTTATACATTCTGAGTATCCTACTGTATCTCAAGTTCTCAGTGAAGTACTCTACTTTAGGTGGCAGTGAAGTATGGATGCCCAAATAGTATCAACAAAAGAAAAAATAAGTGGGCAATAAAAACTTAAAAATCTCATCTTCAAAGCTTGATCATTTGTTTGGGTATTACAATGCAGATGTTTTGGTATTAGAATGAGGGAGGGAGATTATAGTACAACCCAACCCATCAGTGGTTTTACTCACCAATATTTGAGAGCAAAATGCTTATTTTGCTTTCTCTTCACAAAGAAATAGTTCCTGTTTTGAAGCCCTAATCTCATCACACTTAAGTATTCAAGGAAGTGATTTGGATTTTCCTGTTATGTTTTCTTTAATGGCAAGAGCATCATCTTTGGGTGCCCTGTCATAAATTTATCAGAAATACTTGGATTATGTGAAAAAATAAGTCTTGAGTTGAGCTGCAAATGCCCGATGATCATTTCTTGTTACTAACTTAGTAATATGAAGCAATTATTTTCATTATTTTTCCAAGCCATTATCCCTTCAATTGTATCTGTTCTTTCCTTTCAACATGAGCAGATTCATGGACAAAAAGAAAAATGGTGTTATTATGGTCCATTTCCTCCAGTTATTGCACAAAATTTTCAAATTTTTCTCAAAGGTCTATATTTTGCCTTAGGATACTCTAATATGACCTTTAGATTTTTTTTTTAATCAGAGGTTTGCTTACCTAGAGAGATCAAGAAATTTTCCCTCTTTTCCCCTTATACACAGTCCTTTATGCTATATCTTTAGAATCAATCTATATCTGCTCAGGATATTCATTAATTCATTCATTAAAAATGTACTTAGTACCAACTATCTTGTAGGCACAATTCTAGGAAATTTTTAAAGAAACTTGGTAGGGGGACATTCCCATAAATCTGGTTTTATTCTAATTGAGAGGGTTTTATAAACATTTTATAAACAAATATGGTGAGTAGTATAAGCAGAATGAGATTACAAAGAGTAACACACTACTTTATTTTGGGGATTATACCAATTACCACTGAACTAAGTAATGAAAGTTAGGTTAAGTGGTTCCAGGAAGACAGAGGCAGGTAGAGCCTAAAGTTTAAGAGATCAGGAGAGTTAGGGCTAGAGAGGTTGGTCTGAAGGTCTGTGTGTACCATGACAAAGACTTTTGACTTCATAGCTGAGGGAAATGAATTAATAAATCTTTGAAAGTTTTATCAATCTGACAAATGGATTTGAAAGTAAGAAAGCTCATTCTGAAGGCAAGGAGAAAGACTAGAGGGAGTGAGATTATTGCTCTTGCAATAGTTTAGAAAACAAGTGATGCCAACATAATTTTTTTTTGGTACTAGAGATTGAACCAAGGGGCACTTTACCACTGAGCCACATCCCCAGCCCTTTTTATTTTTTATTTAGAGACAGGGCCCAACTACATTGCCTAGGGCCTTGCTAAGTTGTGGAGACTGGCCTCAAACTTGCCATCATCTTGCCTCAGCCTTGATTTTCTTTTGTTACCCATTTCTCATCCAGCATCACAGCCATTTCGCTACTCAAAAGTAATAGCCTCCATCTGCAAGAAGACACAGACATGGGCAGTAATGGGGGTGATTCTCAATTTGGTAAGAGGATCTCCAATTGTGGTAATACAACCTTCAGTACCATTGGCTCTCGTGTGCTAGATATTGAATATTGTGACTGAGGGATTTCCTAAAGGATTTCATACAGAACTTCCATGTATCTTGAGGCTCTGGCTTAACAGTCTGAGTATTAAATCACAAAAGAGCATACTTAAATGACTGATTTCTGGCTTCACTGAAATGGATTTTTGGCTTTCAATTCTCTAACTCCAAGGGGGAAATTGCTTCATTAATTTCAAGATGGAAGGGAACATTTTGCACTATATGACTGTGATGCTGTGTTACCTGCAGTGGCAGCTTTGGTTTTTGAAAAGTGAATGTGGCACAGATTTAAGTAATAATGCACGAACATGGTAGTGAAATGCAGAAGGCTAAGATATTACACACACTGCCTCACTGTACTTTTTATAGCAAGCAGGAAAGTGGTGTGGCAAATTTTGCCAAAGCTTTAAATAAAATATGACCTTTCCAAAATAATATTCCTTGGCAGATTTGGCCCTAAGTACATTGTATAAAGCTAACCTAAATGAAAAGGGAAGGGAATCCAGTAGATAATCACTGACCTCAGAAATATTTTCAAAAGGATAATTTCCTCACTTCAGCACTATGTGCTTTACATAGGTGAAACAGTTTGACTCTTCTCTCATGAATTTAATTTGTACAGGCTCCATTATGCCTTTTGCAAAAACTGATTTCATTAATCATTTTGTGATTTCCCTGGTAGACCACAAGTATGTGGGATGAAGAGATATGTTTCGGTTGTTGCTGCCTCTCCAATGTCCAGGACAACTTTTGGTATCTGGAAACTGCATCTGAATAAAATAATGAATGACACTTATTGATCATTTTTTCAACTTTCTATAATTTTTCTTTTATTAAATGATCAATTTACGTGGAATAACTTTTCCCATTACTAGACAATATGTGTCACAGTTGAGGGGACCATTTCTCTATATCTCCTGTACCTGGCACATAGTAGATGCTCCATAAACATGAAGTGACAAACACATGAATTGTATGTTATAATGATTTCTTTAGTGACTGAATGATCAAGAGACAGTAGTGTCACTATTATCAGTGTTACAAAATGATAACATTTGTGTTAAGTAAAATAAGCTGGGCATAGAAAGATAACACATATTTTCACTCATTTGGAGAAACAAACAAAAAAAGTTGTTTCCATAGTACTAGAGAGTAGAATAGGGTAGGAGGGAGGGGGAATAGAAATAGATTGGGTATTGGGTACAAAATTGGATAAGAGGAACAAGTTCCCATGCTCTGTAGCACAATAGGGTATGATAATGATAAAGTAGTTAATGATAATTCATAGTTCACTTTAAAATAGCTAGAAGAAAAGATTTTTATTGTACCAAACACAAACAAATGATAAAGGTTTGAGGTGATAGATATGCTAATTGCCCTTATTTGATCATTACACATTATACACATGTATCAAAATATCACATTGAATTATACCCCAATATGTACATTATGTAGAAACTAAATAATAATAATAATAATAAAATGATACTACTACTAATAAAAGGCTTCTTAAATATGATAACTGACATAGCAGTTAAGTTAAACAAGTGGATTATTCAAAAATATAATTTTAAAAATTAAATGAAAAAACATAGATTGAGGGAAAATATATGTGCAAAAGTAGAAATTTAAAATCCCCTACAACCCAACTACCCAATCATATATCTATAGTTACAATAAAAATAAGACCATAACTGTACGCTATTTGGCATACAGTTTTCTCTTTTGTTGCTTTCCAACCTACGAAATATTTGCAATATAAGATAATATTAAGAGCCTGGCCTTTGACATTTGATATGCCTAATTTTGAATTTGGGGACTCACACTTTCTGGTCATCTAATTTCTCATTTGCAACGTGGAGAAATAATTAGCCTTCAGTGTTAATTATTGAGGAAATACTCAATAGAAAAAAATTTTCAGAGGAAAAACTGAAATAATGTAAATAAGACAAGGAGCTTATAACAAATAATAAATGTTAGCCAGCTACATCTTTTTTATTATCATATAATATTTCTTGTCATATAACATCTGAATTAATTTCACTAGTTCAAAGCCAATGAAATCAACACCTAAGTCACTTTTATTTTTTTCAATATTAGAAGCAAATTACATGGTAAATAACTTTGCACACTGACAGGTGCCTAATTGTCTTGGTATTTTCACAGGATGTATTGCTAAAGTAAAATTGTTGAATCAAAGGTTACAAACATTATCAAGATATTTTTTTTTTGCTCTAAGTGGTCCTGAAAACTGATTTTAACAATTTACACAAACACCAGAAGGGTGTGAGGGTGCTCATTTCCCCATGATTTTATCAGCACTGAATACTTATCATTAAAAACCTTACCAAATTTATATATGTGTGTGTGTGATGTGTATACATTTAAATATACATGTATCCTGTTTTAATTTGCATTTCATTACCAGTAAGGCTAATTGACCATTTGTGTTTTATATTTTCTACCTAGTTGATATACATAGCAAAATTTTTGTTTGATGTTCAATTTGTAATTATTTATAGGATTTTTGATGGGCAGATATGTTAATACATTTGAGTGTTTTTTTTAAAAAATACTCTACAGGTAATTATGTTGCTATTTGACAGAAATAGCCCAAAGATTTCCAGTTCTTATAATTTTAATATCTCATACATAATTTTCTCTTGCATAATGAGAATATTATTTCAAAACAGAACCCATATACTTATATTGATTTTCATCTATTACATTTTTTTTCTAATGATAAAATCGACAATTTAATGACAACACAGTTACTAGCTCATCATATTCTTGGCATTAACACTTCATTGGGTCAAGTTAAATATCAAAAAATAATTTTCTAAAGAACAAGGCATTTATCACAAAACTCTGGACCTTGCAGGACTGACACGTAGCTTTGTACTATAGTACAAATCATTTCTCTCCACCATCTACAGTGGCATTGCCCTACAGTACATCTAAAATAAGAAGTTTTCAACCATATCCTTTCTTTCTTTTATTTAGCAATTTTTTACTGCACTCCTGCTGCTGTCCCAAGCACTATGGTAGGCACTGCATTAAACTAAAAACCAACACAGGAAAAGTTTATGATTTCATAGATGTATAATATTTTACAAGTATATAAATTACATAGAATGAACTTTGAAGATTAGAAAATAAATGTAAAACAGCTGTTGTATTTCAAGAAGCCTAATTTAAATTTGCACTATTTACCAAGTGATGTTCAACTTGTTTTATATGTACAAATATTAACACATTTACTCTTCCAAACAACCCTAAGAGGCAGATCTATTAAATTATTTCCACTGTATGGATATGAAAACTAAAACAAATATACAAAGTTAGATTTTCAATGTAACACAGAAATTAGAGAGGTTGGGTCAAACTCAATGTGTCTGAATCCTGAGTTCAGGCTCCCAAACTCTGTGCTAGTGGATCTCTGGAATGTGTTGCAATGTTTTCCTGTTTTTATACTTTGTATTTTCTATATTTATCACATGACTTTTAAACATTTTAAAATTTTCAATTTGACAACATTACTTTATAATGCTTCAGATTTAATATGAAGCACACATAAAATATTCATTCTTTCCATTTCCTGTACCTTCATTGAAAGGATTCTCTGCTATAGCTTTTTTAAAAATACCTACAACAATTCTATATTTGAAATCCTATAGCAATATATCCTTATCTAGTCCTCCTGTCTGTAGCTTCCTTAAGTATTCAGAAGATAGATTAAAAAATAGGATGTAAACAAACAAACAAGCACCCTCAGTAGCCAAAATAGATGCCATTAAGTTTCCTCATAAGGGAATATTCCAGGCCTTCACTCAGAGCTAGTTTAACTTTAGACAGAATTATAATAAGCTTTAATAAGCTGCAGAAGATCCAAAGTACAGAGAATTGTAAAGAGAATTTTGACAGTCTGACTGGAATGAATAATACAGGAAAACCATAAATATGTCATATAAAAGAAGTCAAAAATAATTTTGATGCTACTTAGTGTAGGAACAAACTATTATTGTATAATGGCCAAGAAAAAAGATAGAAGTTTATGATAATAACTCAGTGTCAATAATAAAATATTTGAGTTGAATCAATTTTGTTCAAAATATCAGTGGACTTCCACTAACAACAGTATCTGATTAAAACCTGGTGTTGACAGTTGTGTGACAAAAGTATATTTTCATATAAAATACATTTATATCATAAAGTCAATTTGGCAATATTATCAAATATCAGCATTTTGCCCATTTCTCTATCATGAAAGTTAATATCAAGTAAACCTAATTTTTCCTTATAATTTTAGAGCTTTTCTACTTTTCTCTGATTTTACCTGATCTTTTATTTTGGCTTCATGACACAAAGCATTATCTTTTATGAAAAAGAAATAATTACAAATCTCATTTACTGCCTTAAAGTTATTTGGTATAACAAGTTCTGACGTTATAGAATCATATATAAGACTGCAGTTAAAAATGACTAGTCAAAGACAATTTGCCACTAATAGCTCATGATTGAAACAAAATTTGTTGTTAACCAAATTTCAGAAAGTATCACCACATACTTGTAGGATGCATCATCCCCTAATGATACCTTTTCTCTTATGGTATTCTCAGTCTGGAATCGTCTCTCAACTTCTATCCCCGTATGTCTCCATCCATCAAAATCCTTCTCGTAGTTACTCAAAATCAAGCTCAAATGCTATCTTCTCAATGTAGCTTTTTCCAACCTATCCAGTAAGAGGCAAAATTGGGTAGTGAGTATGGGTTATACATTCAGATACACTTGATTTTGAATTCTAGCTCTGCCATCTATAATTTGTGAGAAATTGAACAAGTCACTTCACTATTCACAGCTTCAATTTCTTCAATGGTAAAATGTCACTAATTGAGAACCCAATCTTATAGTATTGCTGTAAGGATGAAATCAGATAGCTAGGAAAGTTATAAACAATAATATTACTTCAAATTTATATCATATTCAGTATCCAAATTGACAAGAGGAAGCAATTTTGAGACCCAAGTCATGATCCTCATGACAATGTAATACAGACAGTGGTTAGGACCTGGACAACACCATTATTCACAGTTGGTAAATGCCCTACAATGAGGTTTAAACTAGAAAACTCCAGGAAAGAAGAGTTGCATAAGAATTCATATTATAATAAATAGGTAGCATGCCTTTCCAATGCATGTTGCTCCAAATGTTGTTTGCAAAGACTGATGAGGCTGTGTAAACAATGAGAAGGATAACAGAAGAAAGAGAAAACCTTGAAGGTGAAATTCTTTTACATCCAACATTATTATTAGCCACTAATTACGTTGACTACATGGAAGCCACATGAAGCACCATTCAATTCATTTTACTGAGGAATCCAATCACATACAATGTTTAAAACCAAAATTATGTAATTTTCTTCTTCTGGGGCCAAAAAAGTTGTGGAAAATATGGCTACAAAATACTAAGAACTAACTTTGATAAAATACCTTGCTTGCCTTTTTAGTTCTATTGTGAATTCCCTTCTTCCTGCCTAGGATCAAAGGTTGTATTAGGCTAAGGAGCAATCAAAAGCAGAACTAAATTGCTCTACCTAACATAAGGGTGAGGAGATTTGAGGAATAGAAACTGAGTAGATGATAGGAGGAAGTTAAAGACAAGATAGAAGAGAGGCTAGCAATATGAGCAGATGTTGTATACCTCCCACACTCCCCATAAAAGAAAAATAACCTGAAAATTCTTCCAGGAAGCTGTGCCAGAGCCCCTGCCAACCAGTAGGAACCCAGGCCAAGGCCCAGGACTTCCTCCATAGATATCTGTGGGAGCCCAGCCAAGGTCAGACCCAGGACTGCCATGCACCAATCTACCAACCCATGCAGGAACCCAGACCCAGGCCCAGGACTGCCTCTGGGGACACCTGCAGGAGCCTGGGCCTAAGTGAGGCCTAAGACTGCCCCTTGTTCTGTGCCAGAGCCCCTGCCAACCTGCAGGAGCCCAGTCCTAACCTGAGGATCACCTCCAGGGACCTCTGCTGGAGCCTAGGCCCAGGACCAGGCCCAGGCCCACCACCTGGGACCCCAGTGGGAGCCCAGGCCAAGGTCAGGCCTAGGACTGCCTCCACAAGCCTGTGTGAGAGCCCAGGCCTGGGACCACCCCAGCACAGAGTGGAGGTCCACGCTGCCACTCCTTTCCTATATCCATGTTGGTATACTGCAGCCATCGCCATAGCTCTCTCCATGTAGTAGCCTCCTCCTTAGGACAATAGACAGGGCTTGGAGGCAGCAGCCCACCACAGCTCAGCAGGCCAAAGTGCTGCATCACTGATCAATCAGCCCAAAGCCATTATAAGTCCCGCCCTTTCAGTCCCATCTCTGAAAGTGTTTGCATCCATCCTGGGCCACCCCCACTGATATCTTGAATTACCTCCACTACCGCTGCCACCATCTTTAGTGGCAGTCACATCTATCTGGGACACCTGCTGGGAACTGGAAGTGAACCCCAAGGAGAGGTACAGGTAATCTATAGGGTCACTAAAATATTATAGGATAGAAACCGCAGTACCTCAGATTGGCACTGCAGGGAAGGAAGATAGATAATCAACATGAAAAAACAAGGGAAGAAAGTGCCCCAAACAAACCAAGATACTACAATAATAGAATCCATTGACAGCACAGTTGATGAAATGTCAGAGAAAGAATTCACAATGTACATAATTAAAATGACTTGTGAATTAAAGAATGATGTACCTGAGAAAATATAGGCAAAAAAGTTGATCACTCCAACAGAGAGATAAGAGAGCAAATACAGGTAACCAATGATCACACCAACAAAGAGATAAGACAGCAAATACATGTAGCAAAAGATTACTTCAAGAAAGAGCTAGAGATTGTGAAAAAAAATCAGAAATTCTTGAAATGAAAAAAACAATAAACCAAATAAAAAACTCGAAAGATGACCAACAGACTAGATCACTTGGAAGACAGAACCTCAGATAATGAAGAAAAAATATACAATCTTGAAAATAAAGTTGAGCACACAGTGAAGATGGTAAGAAACCATGAACATAACATCCAAGAATTATGGGATAGCATCAAAAGATCAAATTAAGATTTATCAGAATAGAGGAAGGCACAGAGTTTCAAACCAAAAGAATGTACAATCTTTTCAATGAAATAATATCAGAAATTTTCCCAAACATGAGGAATGAATTGGAAAATCAAACACAAGAGGCTTACAGGGCACCAAACATACAAAACTACAACAGATCTACACCAAGGCACATTATAATGAAAATGCCTACCATACACAATAAGGATAGAATTTTAAAGGCCACAAGAGAGAGGAATCAGGAGGAGACCAGTTCGGATCTCAGCAGATTTTTCAACCCAGACCCTAAAAGCCAGGAAATCATGGAACAATATATACAAAGCTCTGAAAGAAAATGGATGCCAATGAAGAATCTTATATCCAGCAAAATTAAGCTTCAGATTTGATGATGAAATAAAAACTTTCCATAATAAACAAAAGTTAAAAGAATTTATGGTGAGAAAGCCTGCACTAAAGAATATTCTTGACAAAATATTGCATGAGGAAAAAATAAAAATCTCCAAAGAGAGAAACTACACTAAAGGAAAGGCCAATCAAAGGAGAAACCAAGTCAAGGTAAAAACCAAAAATAAACCAAAATGACCAGGATTACAAATATATATATCAATAATAACACTGAATGTAAATGGCCCAAACTCATCAATTAACATAGACTGAAACAGACTATCAGACTGGATCCAAAAAATATGCTGGATCAAAAAAATAACAATGTGCTGCTTTGAAGAGATGCGTCTCACAGGAAATGACATCCACAGACTGAAAGTGATAGGGTGGGAAAAAACATATCACTCACATGGACCGCATAAACAAGCAAGGGTTTCCATCATCCTATTAGATAAAGTGGACAAAGTAAGTGAAAAAGGATAAAGAAGGACATTTCATACTGCTTAAAGGAATCATACATCAACAAGACATAACAATCTTAAATATCTATGCCCCTTGGAAAATGGGGCATATATGTACATCAAACAAACCCTTCTCAAATACAAGAGCCAAAAAGACCACAACACAATAATACTGGGTGACTTTAACACAGCTCTCTCACCACTGGATAGATCTTCCAAACAAAAACTAACAAAAAAAACATAGAACTCAATAGAACAATCAATAATTTAGACTTAACAAACATATATAGAGTATTCCATCCATCAATGAGTGAATATGTAGGAGCATCTCCATACCTTCCACCCCCTCCCTTCCATCCTTCCCCATTCTATGCTAATAGACTGTGCTCTTGCCAAAGAGCACCCCTTTGTTTGTGACCTTTGGATCTGATTGGTCCAAGAGTGCATATAAGCTTCTGTAGTTTCTGGAATAAACGGTGTTCTCTGCTCCTCACCCCGGTGGTATCCCTCTTCTTGTCCCAGGTGTCTCTGCATCTTGCTAGGGCAGAGAAGATTTTTACCTACACCCCAGGGCCTCGGGAATTTGGCTCCGCAGATTGCCACCATCCAGAGAGACCCCATATCGTCTAACCCGGGGACCCTTTCTTTCTCCATCTCTCTGGACTCCAACTCGTTGAGAAGCCACGTGGTTCCTTCCCCTCTCCCCTTTTATTAAAGCGATATGAATACACTTTTTTGTCAGCAGCACATGGATCCTTCTGCAAAATAGATCATATGTCATGCCACAAAGCAAGTCTTAGCAAATACATGAAAATAAAGATACTATCCTGCATTCTATCAGACCATAATGGAATAAAATTAGAAAACAATGACAGATTAAAAAATAGAAACTACTCCAATACCTGGAGACTAAATAATATGCTATTGAATGATGCCTGGATAACAGAGGACATCAGAGAGGAGATAGAAAAAAAAATTCTTAGAGGTAAATGAGAACTCCAATACAACATACCAAAATCTCTGGGACACTATGAAGGCGGTGCTAAGAGGAAAGTTCATTGCATTAAGCTCATTCATTAAAAGAAGAATTCAACAAATAAATGACTCAAAGCCCTAGAAAAAGAGGAACAAACCAACACCAAAAGAAGTAGAAGACAGGAAACAATTAAAATCAGGGCTGAAATCAATGAAATTGAAACAAAGGAAACAGTTCAAAAAATTAACACAACAAAAAGCTGGTTCTTTGAAAAAATTTTAAAAAATTGATGAACTCTTAGCCACCCTAATGAAAAGAAGGAGAGAGAAAACCCAAATTACTAAAATTCATGATGAAAAAGAAAATATCACAACAGACTCTACTGAAGTACAAAAGAGAATTAGAAACTATTTTGAAAATTTATACTCCAGTAAAATAGAAAATCCTGAAGACACCGGCAAATTTCTAGAAGCATATGATCTATCCAAACTGAACCAGGAGGTCATACACAGCTTAAATAGATCAATTTCAAGCAAGGAAATATAAGACACCATCAAAAGCCTACCAATAAATAAAAGCCCAGGACCAGACGGATTCTCAGCCGAGTTCTATAAGACCTACAAAGAAGAATTAATACCAATACTCCTCAAATTATTCCATGAAATAAAAAAGGCAGGAACCCTTCCAAACTCATTCTATGAGCCTAGCATTACTCTGATACCAAAACTAGGCAGAGACACATCAAAGAGAAAATTTCGGAGACACGTCTCAGAAGAAGATAATCAATCAATCAATGAACATATGAAAAAAGGTTCAACATCTTTAGCAATTAGAGAAATGCAAAACAAAACTACTCTAAGATTTCATTTCACACCAGTCAGAATCGCAGTTATCAAGAATACAAACAATAAGTGTTGGCGAGGATGTGGGGGAAAAGGCACGCTCATACATTGATGGTGAGACTGCAAATTGGTGCAACCAATCTGGAAAGCAGTATGGAGATTCCTTAGAAAACTTGGAATGGAACCACCATTTGACCCAGCTATATTGTTCCTTAGTCTATACCCAGAAGACTTAAAAACAGCATACTACAGTGACACAGCCACTTCAATGTTTATAGCAGTTCAATTCACAATAGCTAAACTGTGGAACCCACCTAGATGCCCTTCAATAGATGAATGGTTAAAGAAACTGTGTTATATATACACAACGGAATATTACTCAGCAATTAAAGAGAATAAAATTATGGCGTTTGCATGATTGCCAATGGATGGAGTTAGAGAATATCATGCTAAGTGAAGTAAGCCAATCACAAATAACCAAAGGTCGAATGTTATCTCTGATAAGCAGCTGCTGATCCACAATGGGGGAGGGGGCATGGGAAGAATGGAGGAACTTTGGTCAAAGGGGAGGGAGGAGAAGGAAGGAGACATGGGGGCAGGGAAGATGGTGGAATGAGAACATCATTGCCCTAGGTACATGTATAACCACACATATGGTGTGACTTTACATCATGTACAACCAGAGAAATGAAAACTTTTGCTCCATTTTTGTACACTGAATCAAAATGCATTCTGCTGTCATATATACTTAAGTAGAATAAATGCATTTTAACAAATGATTTAAAAAAATTCTTCAAGGGGGCTGGAGTTATGGCACAGTGGTAGCGTGCTTGCCTAGCATGCGTGGGGCACGGGGTTCGATCCTCAGCACCACATAAAAATAAAATAAAGATATTCTGTCTGCCTACAACTAAAAAATAAATATTAAAAAAAAAATTCTTCCAGGACGAAATAGCCAGAGTGCTTTTATGAGAGGACATTAATGTTAAAATACTAAATCATTTTATTTTTTTCCTCTGACATGTACTTTGTTTTAGTTAGCACCAGTGATTAAATACCTGACTAGAACGTTTGCAGAGGAGGAAAAGTTTGAGGGCTCACAGTGTCAGAGGTCTTAGTCCATAAAAGGCTGGCTCCATTCCTCAGGTCTTGAGGTGAGGCAGAACATCATGGTGGAAGAGTGTGGCAGAGGGAAACTGCTCACATGATGATCAGAAAGCAGAGAGATTCTACTTGCCAAATACAAATATATACCCAAAGCCACGCCCCCAATGCCCACCTCCAGCCACACCCTACCACTTCAGTTACTACTCAGTTAATCCCTATCAGAAGATTAATTCACTGATTGGGTTAAGGCTCTCACAACCCAATCATTTCTTCTCAGAACCTTCTTGTGTTTTCTCACACGTAAGCTTTTGGAGGACTTCTCACATCTAAACCATAGCATACCTTCTCTATACTGTCTAGGATACTAATAAAGTCTTCCATTAACATTTTGAAACTTTAAGAAGTGAAATGATCTGAAAAGAATTCATCAGAATATTATTATATGAAGATAAACTTAAAGAACAAAAACCCTGGAGATTTAGGCTCAGGGGTGTGAGATCTTCTCAGAAGCCATACAACTCTAACTCAATTCCAGAACTCTAGAACTCTCATTATTATTTTTATTACCACACATTGTCCTGTTAAATAATTATTTGCCCCATGACCTCTAGCAGTGCTTCTCACCTGAAATGTACAACTTGTCCTCAGGATTTATAGCCACGGCAGCAGTTAACTTTGCATGGGTGTGAAGATTTCTTTGATTGGATCATAAAATCATGAAGTTTTTCTTTTTTGTTATCCCAAAACATACATTCCACCAGCAAAGGTAAATTATATATTTGTTGAATGCAAATAATTTTTTGTGCATTTATCTACTTTTGTGCCTAGAGCTCAATATTCTAACAAAAATATCTACATAGTTGAAAGATGCATTCTGTAAAAGAAAGATTACTTTGAATTGAAAGGCATTTTAACAAGCATTGTCAGCTTTACAAAGAAACAATTTTCTTGCATGCACAAACTCGCAAAACTCTGCGTTTTCCATATCATTGACAGCATGGTTCTTGGTTCATCACAACATAAAAAGTACATGGTGCACTGGGGTGTCACTATAAAGATAATGTTATTCTTCCAATTTTATCCTGGCAACGCTTGGGAATCCTATCAATGAATACAGATGCACACGGTGTCAGTAAGATAATGTGAATAAACTAACTCCTGAACAGATTTTTCAAAAATCTGTTTGGTTACATTATTTAGGGCAAACCAGGATGGCTTTGTAATGTAAAGTTCCTAATGATCTGTGTCCCATATTTTAATCTAAGCTTAATGATTATTATTATGTCTCATTCAGCAGATATTGCCAGTTAGAAAGAAAAAATAGATGAAACCAAAAGACCAAATTCACAATGAAGATGTCACGGTAACCTGCTACTGGAGAAGGAAACGACAGCATGTATTTAAATCCCTCTCTCTGCTAAGCTTAATTATAAACTTGAATCATGAAACTTCCATAAACAAAATTCTCTCTACAAAAATCACTGCCATTTTCTAATTTGTGTCCCCCTGGGTAAACTCATGTCAATATAAAACATGTTATATATTTCACTGAGGGTATAACACGTAAGCTGGAATCCATCTCATGGTATACAGAAAGGCAAAATGCCCATCCTTATCTTACATTCTACACAGCACTGTCCAATAAAAGTCATGCAAACCACAAATGTGAACCACAAAACTATTTTAAATTTTCCAGTAGTCACATTTAAAAAGGGAAATGAAACAAGTGAAATTTATTTTAATAATTTATATAAAATGTGATCATTTTAATTGTATCAGTATAAGAAGTATACATAAAATATTTTACATTCTTATTCTTTATTGTCTTCAAAATTTGGTGAGTGTTTTACATCTCATTTCTGTTTGAAATAGCTACATTTTCTGTGCTCAATAGCCACATGTTGCTGTTGGCTACCATACAGGGATGCATATAGTTCTATAGTAAAGAATTTAGGAACCATTAGAGAAAGGAGATAGAACATCATCTCCCAATAGAAACAAATTGCAGAGCCTGTAGGCCTCTGACCAATCTACATTCACATAACCAATTCCTTATTCTGTACAGTACTAAGTTAGCAAAAGATTTCTACAAGTATAAATGTGAACAGTTCATTTTAGTGCTTTTTGATCTCTCCCTTCCCATAACACCAAAGTCTTTATCACTTTTTGTATACTTGATTCAAGTTTTTCTTCAAAATAAATTTATTTATTTTTCCTAAATGAGTATCTCCGTTAGCTCTGATTGTGTTATAAAATATCTACTACATGGTTCCCACATCCTGAAAAACCTGACTTCCTATTATATCTCTTTTCTTCCCACAACTCCTCTTTCTTCAGTATTTATCTTTTTGTATCTTTTCCTCTGGTAAAACTGATCCAGCAAGATATTGTTGGTTTGTCCCCTTCTCAATTCTTCCATGCTTCCTGTCTTCTTCAGTGTCTTCACCAGGCCTATGAAGAAAATTACTTTGGGATTTTCACAAATGCTCCAAATTGCAAAAAGTAATAGTATCAGCTTGACCTTATTATCAGTATACATTTCTGCTCATATGAAGGTTAAATTGCATTATATAACAATGTTGATATTAAAACAATAACATTCTTTTCCAAAAAAATAATATTAATTCAGCTTCTCAAGGATATAGATACTTGCACCACACACAGTTTTATAATTCTGTTTGGCTTCCCACAGATGGGAAGCACCACCCTTACAGCCTACCTCCCAAGCTGTGACTGGCAAGAGCCATCTTGAGTCTATGCTTTCTGTTTAAAGAAAGAAAATAAAGATGGAGTTGGTTGCTGACATTACAGCTGGTGTGCATAAAGCTTTTTGTGAAAGTCTATTTAAATTCTAAACTTGACAGCACAGTTGTTGGTTTGTCAAAGCATTGCAAAATGAAAAGAGTGAAGAGAATCTAAAGACCAGACTCATAGCAGTTTTTTTGTTTTGTTTTGTTTTAAAGTAGCTATGAATCTTAAAGTATATGTTTGATTTAGTCACTTTGCCCAGGAAGAGAAACAGATTAACAAAATGGTAATACCAAAATGACCCTGGGACAAATATAACTTTGAGCCTTCTATGCAACAGAAAATTGGAACTTGCACAAAAAGTTATTTTGTAATTTCAGTAATCTTCATTTGTGAAAATTTATTTCTGTTATTACTAACTCAAAAGCTGAATCAGTAGTGGGATATTTTCATATTTGCTATACATGCTGTTTCTTTAGTGTGGCTTCCAATTGCTAGGAAGCCTAATCAGAATCACCTAGTGGTCTAGTGACAATAAAACACTGAAAGGAGATACATATATATGCTTCCTGTCTTCTTTAGTGTCTATATATATGTTTATATATATGTATGTATTTATATATATATGTATCTCCTTTCAGTGTTTATTTATATAATTTATTTATATATATATATATTTATATATATACAATTTTTTTCCTGGTGGTCTATGAACACATACCCTTCTTAATCATGTTAATCAAGAAAAACGTCATGTCTAATTCTTGACAGGATTTTAGATGCATTTCATAATCACTGAATTCTCTTGGGGTTTCTCAGAGTAAATTTGTTTCTAAGATAGGAAGCTCACCCACAGACAGATGAGGTCATGCAAAAGAAAGAGACAAGGTGCTTTGCTAGCATGTTGACTTTAGGTCTATGAATGTTTAATGAGCAGAATAAAAATTCATAAAGCAGATTACACCTGCTTCACTTAGTCATTCTTCAGATTTTTCAGATCACAGCTCTTCAGGAAAATAGTCCAGCTGACCAGCTATTCTATTGTGTCTGCTAAATTGAAAGGCCACTCAACGATGGCTGTAGTTTTAAAATAAAAAATGCATTTAAATCTAGGTCCTTTTTTACATTTTTAACAATCTAAATGGATTTGATTATGGTCACAGGTATTAGTTTAACATAGTTTATAACATATAATAAATAGTTTATCCTTATTTTCATTAGAGACATTTCAGAAAATTAAAGATTTTAAGAACAAAACTTAACAATTGGAATTTATTTCCCACTGTCAGTGAATTTTTATTGAGTATTATGTAGCCATGTCTAATTTCCTTCTTTGTTTAGGAAAGGCTCCTGAGACTTAGTTCATAGAATCTAAGGAACCTGAACTAGAGAAAAAGCACAACAGTTTCTTCTTCCTGGTGTAGGGCATGGAACTCAGGAAGAGTTGCACCTCAGGTCAAGTCAAAGTAGAGTACATACTGCCAGATATCTACATGGTAATATAACAGGGGTGGGAGCTCAAAATTCAAACCCAAGCTAGTCAAGAAAATGAGTCTGAGCTGACAGAAATATAAGAGGCTAAACCTTGGGTGTTTACAGAAGTAGTGCGAAGGTAAAAATCCAAACAGTGTCCTGTGATTGTTTTGAGGAGAACAGTTCTAGGGGGTACATAGTTAAGTCTAGGTCACTTGACAACATCTGACCAGCTGACATGTGGGTTAAAATACCTGTCAATTAAATCTCAGAGTGACTTCAGAGCATACAAGAAATAAGTGCATGGTAATATCAGGGAAATCTTTGGAGAATAGGTGACATTTGAGTTGGGCTCTGAATGGTAAATAGGTTCTCAATTGTAGAGGAATTAAGAAAGGGACTCTATGTAGACAGAACTATGAGATCATACTAACCAAAAAGTACAGTGTGCTAAAGAATGAGAATAGTCTGATGAGGCCATAGTTGTGGAAGCACGGTGGAGTTTCATTCCTGGCATTCAGCAAGTATTCAAGGTCCACTTGACTGTCATTGCCTTACATCTTACCATTTCCTCACTCTTAAGCCCTCACATTCTAACTGAATCAGCCAGTCCTCATCACCTCTTTTGATTAAGCTCCCTTTTTTTTTTTTTATCTTATGTTACTCCAGGAAATGTCATTGATCTAGTGGCTTTCCTTTCTGGGTCCTAAATCATAAGTAGTGCTGTCACTCAGCCTCATTCCAATCTGGTTGAATATGATCTGATTGGCTGGGAACAGAAAACATGATGTTGAAAAGACAATACTGTGTTGCTGGACACAAAGCTGATGCCATCTCCCTTTTAGTCAACATAAAATGCTTTCATTGTGTCAAGTTAAGTGGGGGTAATTGATTTGTGAACTATTCTACATTTCCTCTAAGATACAGAAACTTCTAGAAAGCCCAGGGTCACAGATAAAGCTTAAAGTGAAATATTCAATACCAGAATATATAGGCTGGTTGATGGTTGAGGAGAGCTATACTAGGTTATTTGCTTGTCCAAAGAAAATTTAACAAATACGTACTGACTATTTATGATTGGTTTATAAACAACTCACCAAATCAATGCTTCAGTAATATGAATAAGTTGTACATATAACCAAACGTGTGGCTGGACAAAAATAAAAATAAAATGAAATAGAGCAAGAAGGCAGTCTTTGAGTGCTGCCAATTACAAAACAATAAGTTTGTGATTACACTTTGTGATTATTCACACTTTCCACATGCTTTACTTTAGTATTAAGAATTAACCAAATGCAGTTTTTGAAGAATTTGTGTTAGATATAATTAATTACAAAACTAGTGGTACATCTGGTTGCCACCTCTGAAGATTTTCTAATAACTTTGACTAACACTTTCCCATTCTTTATGGATCATACAATTTGCAACATTTGAGACCTATCAGACTGAGAGCTGTGAATGTGAGCACTTGGTAGTGCAGCCTACAGATGCACAGAAATATAGGTAAGAACACGTCATCATCATCTTCAAATTCACCCTCATAAGAGCATTTCTTTTTTTTAATAAAGCATTCAATTCTTTTGGTTCAATTCTCCTATAACACAAAGTATCTAACCTTTTATAACAACCATGTCATGGCTCTGCTATGTAGGCTAATGCTGTATTTGTAAAGTGCCTATCACAGAGCAGGTGTTTGCCTCATCAGTGTTGATTGCATTCTTGATCTCACCCCTCAGACACTGAAAGTAAAATGCCCAGTAGCAAAGTAAGGGCTTAAGGGACTTGTCAATCAAAATCATTAAGTATATATCATAGCTGGAAGAAAATGAATAGCAAGAGAGATGAAAATAAGCAAAAGCAAAACGCAATGAGACTTGCATTCCCAAAAGTCAAATGGAAGACACATGAAGACATATAAGTAGAGGGTATGTTGGCAATTGTGAATGAGCTGAAGTTAGCCTGATATATCAGTGGGTTTAAGAATTAGGTATGCATAATACATTTTTTTAAATTTTAAAATAAAAATTGTTTAATTTATTATTACAACTTACATTGTCTTGATAGAAACACAGATATACACATTTTCAAGATATGTATTTCAACCTATACAATTATGAATGACTAATGGAGGTGATGCCACTCAGTCTGTTTGCTGATACCTTATGCTCAAGTGTATATTTATATAAAAAATTGAAGAAATAAAATTCCCTTCACAGCCTTTATAACCACGCACCACCATTTATTACACCTGTTATATATGTTACCTGTGAGCTAGGTGCTGGAAAACAAAACAGACAAAGCCTTGCAATCCAGAGACCCTGGTCACTTGTAACACATATGTGTCAAGCAGGGAATGGTTTTGATGAGCCAGTCATACCCTTTTCATCAAATTTCTATAATGTGACCAGTACTTTCCTTTGTGAGAATGTTATGACCATCACTGGCATTAACTGGCCTCCCTAGTATGCATGGACTATATGCTATAAACATTATATATCCATCAAAAATTTCTTTGAGGGGACATTATTATTTTAATTTTAAGGATAAAAGAACTGAGGATTGAAGACATTTTAAAGGCACATGGCATGTAACTGACAGAATATGTATTTAGACCTTGGTCCTTCAAAATTTGCCCTTTTAACTTAAACTTGTTTAAGGGAGAATCTGTTTTATGGGGCCCTATCTTCAATAATCTCATAGCTTTCTTTAGGAATAAGAAAAAAATGTGATTTCAATTAAAATCCCAATGTCATCCCTTATAGAAATAGAAAAGGCAATCATGAAATTCATTTGGAAGAACAAGAGACCCAGAATAGTCAAAGCAATTCTTAGCAAGAAGAGTGAAGCAGGAGGCATCACAATACCAGACCTCAGAT
>CM053417.1:10317375-10386688 GCA_028644305.1 Xerus rutilus
GAACTCAAAAAACACCAAAAAACACAAACAACCCAATCAATAAATGGGCCAAGGAGCTGAACAGGAACTTCATAGAAGAAGATATACAATCGATCAACAGACATATAAAAAAATGTTCAACATCTCTAGCAATTAGAGAAATGCATATCAAAACTACCCTAAGATTTCATCTCATGCCAGTCAGAATGGCAATTATCAAGAATACAAACAACAATAAGTGTTGGTGAGGTTTTAGGGGAAAAGGCACACTCATACATTGCTGGTGGGACTGCAAATTGGTGCAACCAATCTGGAAAGCAGTATGGAGATTCCTTAGAAAACTTGGAATGGAACCACCATTTGACCCAGCTATCCCAGTCCTTGGTCTATACCCAGAAGATTTAAAAATAACATACTACAGTGACACAGCCACTTCAATGTTTATAGCAGCTCAATTCACAATACCTGAACTGTGGAACCAACTTAGATGTCTTTCAATAGATGAATGGATAAAGAAACTGTGGTATATATACACAATGGAATATTACTCAGCATTGAAAGAGAATAAAATTATGGCATTTGCAGGTCAATGGATGGAGTTGGAGAACATCATGCTAAGCGAAGTAAGCCAATCTCAAAGAACCAAATGCCGAATGTTCTCTCTGATAAGTGGACGCTGATCCATAATGTGGAGGACGACACTGGAAGAATGGAGGAACTTTGGTCACAAGGGTGTGGGGGGCAGGGGGACAGTAAAGATGGTGGAATATGAGGGACATTATAGCCCTAGGTTTATGTATGACTGCATGTAAATTGTGATTCCACATCACATACAACCAATGCAAAGTTGCGCTCCATCTGTGTAGAATGAATCAAAATGCACATTGCTATCATGTATACCTAAGTAGAATAAATAAATAAATAGAATTAAGAAAAAAATAAAATAAAACACACTTTGCGTTACAAAAAGAAAAAATATTTTCGGATCAACTGAAAAGAAGGATGACATTTGAAACCTGAATCTCTTCATTCTCAGTATTATGATTTTTGTATTCAACTAATTTCTTATTAAAGTATGTAGTTAAGACATTTTTTTCTGACAGTGATTTTTAGAGTGAGTAGATCAGAGTGTCCCTGGTGTGTTACCATACAGCTGACATGTGTTTTTGTCTAGTGTTTATTAACTTAGTA
Source organism: Xerus rutilus (assembly GCA_028644305.1). NCBI lineage: Eukaryota > Metazoa > Chordata > Mammalia > Rodentia > Sciuridae > Xerus > Xerus rutilus. The sequence continues at coordinate 10,318,546 of CM053417.1, forward strand.
GTTTTCATGCTCTATATGTACCATAACCAACCTATTGCCTATTAGAAACATGTCAGTTAATGTATTTACAGCCATTGTTACAAGTTGATAATATGTTTCTATTTTCTTTTATATGTATGTTATATATTCAAAAAGAATTTTTTTCTTGATTGAGAAAAGGACACAGAATGAAAAACCACAATTTGATAAGTGAAAATTGCCAATTGTTTTGCAATACTTTATTATATTGGATGTCTGTCATGTCTTGAGATTTAGTTAGCTAATGAATGGATAAATTAAACACTTTTGGGTTTTGTTTGGGATTTTACATAGCTTGCAATTTAATTCTTTGTTACTCTGCTGTTTCTATTAATTCATATAATTATTTTAATGAATTTTATAATAACTTTTAAAAAAGGGAAAAGGAGGGGTATGGGGGAGAGGAGTGATGGTGATGGGGATCCATAGGGTAACTGCTTTGGAATTCATTAAGATCTCCTTCAAGAACCTCTACCTCTATTTAGTGTATTTTCTTAAGCTGTGTTTTATTTTATAGAATGGGTTTAAAAAGCAACTCTTACCAAGCAAATATAATTTAATATGAAAATTTAACATTAAGTACTAACATTGAAATTATTTAACAAAGTTAAAAAAAAAGAAAACAAGAACACAAAAATAAATATAATATGGATATTTAGAATGAGAAAATTGCTAAAGCTTGATATATACTATTTTAAAGTGAGTCATTTATGTTTATTTCTTTGGCCTCCAAATAAAATCAGACTAATCTTAAAATGTATTCTCACTATATTTTTAGGGGAAAAATACATGATTGGAATTCTCAGAAAATATGGGCTCGGATGCAAATGTTTTTGGTCAAAACCATTGCTGAGGAAGTGGAAATATGGTATAGCATTTGTTGCGTTTACATGCATCTGCCAATGACATTTGGTCAATAGTGTGAATTCATGGGGTTTGCCTACAAAGCAATAAACTACTTTGTCTCCACCAAAATGACTAAGTCACACTACTTGAACGTTGTCTTCCTGAGAGGATCTGCACCTTTTCTAGGTGCTGGAATGCCCAGAGTAGTTTTGTGACAAATGGCATGCTTTGAGACAAAGTACTTGGCTCCAAGAAGGCTAAAATGAGACAGTGAATTTTCAAAAAGTGAGTATAAAGGCTCCCAGACTAACAAAGCTAAAATTCCATCAGCCAGGCAGCAAATCATCCACAGAGATTTTACAAATAGAGTGATGTATGTTCAATAAATTTAAAGGCTATAGGCTATAAAATGTGGTATATAAGCAGTTCCACCCCTGACTAGTGGTGACTATACTTGATTCAAAAATTCTGTAAAATGAAAGAATAACATCTAACAAGGTTATTGTGAAGTTTAAAGGTAATGGTGTATGTAAGACTCTCATCAAAAGGCTTGGCACATAGTAAGTGTACTGTTGATTTCAACTGTGATTATCAACAACATATGAGCAAAACTTGCTGTTCTAAGCCAGACATACCTTCAAAGATGATTGTTAGAATACTACTTTAAGGCTTCATTTTATTTTAACTTATCAAAGAAATATCTTGGCAATATCCTGTCAGTTTTAGAAATCAACAACACTGAATTCCTTCAAAAATTATTATGTCACTGATAATATAAAGGCCATCTCAGACATTTCTGAAATGAGAGAGGAGAAATGAGGAGAAGCTTCCCAAACCATATAAATAGACTTAGGCTAGTACGAAAATTATGACACCGTGGAACTGATACAAGGATAGACAAATGCATAAATAGGGCACAATAGAAAGCCCATGATGACATCCAGACAAATTTGTTTACTTTGCATTTGAGATGATTAATAATTCACATGTAAAAAATAAAATTTCAAGGCTAGACATGTGGCTCTGTGGCAGTGCTTGCTATTATGCATGGGGCCCCAAGTTTGATCTCCAGCACCAAAAATAAAATAAAATTTTATCATCTCACATGAAAATAATAAATTCTAGGGAGTTTAAAGAATTGTAAGAAAAAAAGATTTTAAACAATTAAATGAAAATATATAACATGTATTTATGACCATAGAATCCAAAAAGTGTTCTTAAAACAAGTCTACCACCCAACTATACCAAAAATAACATGAAAGATGACAATAGACTGAGAAAAGGTATTTATAATATAGGCATAACAAAATGATCAGTATTCAAATATATAATTGACAGCAAAAAAATGACAGTAGATATGAACAGTTGAAAATAGAAGTAAATATCATTAAATACATAAAAATTATTAGTAACATGAGTTACAAATTAGAATGGCCATTTTGATCAGCTAACATTAAAGTTGGACTCCACAATTTTTAAAATATGTTGAGGAAATGGTAACTGATGGGAATATAAATTGCTAAAGACTATATGGAAAAGAATTTTCAACAGCTAGTAGCATTTAAAATGTACACACACTGTGACTCATTTCTAATTATATGCCCCCAAAGATACCAAGCTCTTGGGTATATGCAAAAGGAAATGGTACAAAGTTATTTACATTAGTCTCACTCTTCATGAAAAACTAGAAATCGTCTATAGGAGAATAGATATTAAATTGGCATATATTTGTAGAATTAAATAAGTAAACTGTTTGTATGTGTTAACAGAAAAACAGTGAAACAATATATATAAAAGAAGAAAGTTTCAGAAATATACATTGCTTGATATAATTTTTATAGATCAAAAAATTAAAACTGCAGCAAATAATTCTACATGAACAAATCAAGATCTTGGCCATGTATGAGAAGAAAATGAGGAAAATTAAATGAGGACAGGAAATAAACAAGACTTCTCTTTGATCTTTGTATTTAAAAATAAAAGACCTTCTGTTTTTCCTCTTGTATTCTCCAATTTTTGTACTGTTCACAGTACAATTCTTGGCTCTCTTATTTTCATTCTCGTTCTGCATTTTTCCCAAAATATCACATCTTCCAATGGCTTTGATTAACCAATACATTGCCATTTCTCTCAAATACTGTGCACAGTCCAACTCCTTGTCTGAACCTTACAACTCCTGAAATATTATGCCACATCTCTATTGCAATGTTTGATAAATATGTAGCTAAAACCAAGTTCATAATCTCTTTAACACAAAGCTGATTTTGTTCCTGTATTTTCAAAATTGGTGAATGGCAAGACTATGCACTCAGTAAACCAAGTGAAGAACCTGGAACTCATTATAGATGACTTCCTTCCTTCTCCCCTTTTCCATAGACTTCTTTCTTCTCACTTCCTACATTTAATTTTAAAAAATCTTTCAACTTAATGTATTTGAATCTGTCCCATTATTTCCACTCTTAACGTGTTTTTTTTTAATCTATTCACCTGTCATCATTTCTGAGAGATGATATAATTCTGGACAAGTCATTTCCCTTTTGAAAATGACACAATGCTGCCCAGTCCCTCTTAAAAGACAAAACAAAATTCATCCATATACTATAAAGAACCACCCATGATTTGAACCTTGACATTTTCCAGCTTCAAGCCCTATCACTTCCAAGATATTGGATATGCTATTTCTTATACCTGAGATATTTTCACTTCTTGTATCTAATATTTAATTTCTAACATCTTACTCTTCAGATCTCAGATCAGCTGTTCCTTTCTGTAGGAAACCTTTCCACATTCCCCAAATAGGCAATGGATTTTTTATCTGAGATTCACTGGTTTCTAGAGCTTCCCATATTGAATGACTTATCAGGTTGAATTGTATATTATTTATCCATATGACTCTCCCTTATATACCCTAAGATAAATCTTGTGAAAGTAGGAATTGTTGATGATTTATATTTTATGATATCCCCAATGTTTAGCACAGTACTCGGCACATAATAAGGACTCAGTTAAAATATGCTGGATGAAAGAAAAATATGGATTGTTTCTCTATAAAGTACATAATTATCTTTTAAGAAAAATATAAAAAATAAATGTACAGAAATTGCTTTTACAATTAGCACCTACTTTGAGGGAAAACATTCTTTTACAGGCACAATTTCTGACAGGCTGATTGAATAACCAACCTCATTTCTTTCCAGGCAAGTTTTGTATTTCTGATGAGAGTAAAATTGCTGTGAGAAGCTTACAAAAAGTGTGAGTGCCTGCAGCTGCCAGAAACTGTCTTTTGAAAAAGTAATCACCACAGCAAATATGTGTTTTCTCATAATATGGATTTTTTATGTGTGTGTGTGCACAGTGTGCTTCAAATTCCATAAGAGATAAGAAAAATGAAGTCTGACAAAATTTACTATTGCATTTTAATTAGGTTTTTCATGTTTATGGATTCTATAACCTCAAGAAGGTTTGTAAGTTGTTTCTGAAAATGAAACTAGGAGTAGCAAAAATTGAGGCCCAACTTTCAACTTGGCAATTGAACTGAAGTCAGGTGTTCATCAGAACTAAATAAAATTTGAATGTTTAAAATTATTCATTTTAAAACAGTCATATTTTTATAATGTCGCCCAGAAAATTTCAACATGCAGTACTAGCCAGTGAACATTCTGTGAGATAAATATATCAATAATATATTAGAAATAGATAAACTAAAACAGAAACCAATCAAAAGAGGTCATGTTTCCCTAACTGTCCCTACATTTCCTGGCACATTTCAAATGCATGTGTGTGTCTTACTCTGAAATAAGGTATTGCAACCTCTCAAAATTCTGCTTGAGGTCTGGGCTTACGGCTCAGTGGTACAGTGCTTGCCTAGCATGTGTGAAGCCCTAGGTTCGATCCTCAGCACCACATATAAATAAATAAAATAAACATATTGTGTCCATTTACAATTAAAAAATGTTTTTAAAATTCTATTTGAAATTAAGATTGTGTAAAAACCAAAGGAAAGAAACTATTATTTTATCTCTTATGGCAGAATAGCCATAACTTCTTTAAAATGGGATGAAATGTACAAAATTACTACTTTTAGATATTGCGTAACAGGCAGTATATAATTGTGATATATTAGGAAAGGAGCATTAATGATACAAGCCCCACCACCATACCATGTTTTGGCCTGGAGGCATGTACCATATCTGACTGACTTAGAGTAGCACAACTTTAATAGCATGCAAAAATTGTGCTTCTATTCAGTTCTACACCCCTTCTATTATGTTGTTATTATTACAAATTATATGTTTATATATTATATTCCCTATAACATAGATTTATATTTTTATGCATTTGTCTTTGAAATTATGTAAACAATAAAATGTAGAGTTACAAACCAGATATTCAACAATACTGACGTTTATATTTGCCTATGAAGTTACTTTTATCAGAGATCCTTATTTCTTTGTATAACTTCAGGTCATTGCCTAGTGTCTTTTATTTTAACCTGAAAGATTGCCTCTATCATTTCTTGTAGGGCAGGTCTACTGGCAATAAACTCCTTTGGCTTTGTTCATCTTGTAATATCTCAACTTCATAATTTTTGAAAGAGTTTTTCCTGGTACAGAATTCTCAGTTAAAAAGTATTTTTCTTTTTTTTCTGAGCATTTAAATTATGTTATCCTACTACCTCATGGCCTCCATGGTTTATGTTAAAAAACTGACGGTTAATTTTGTCAATGATCCCTTGTACGTGACAGTTCTTTTCTCTTGTTTTTCAAGATTTTTTTTTTAAGGATTTCAAAAGCTTGATTATAATGTATTTCATTATAGAAATACATTATAATCTTTGATGTTATCCTACTTCGAGTTTATTGGACTTTCTTGAATTTACAGACTCATGTCTTTTGCTGGTATAAGTTTTCAGCCATTATGTCATCAAATTTTCTGTCTCTTTAATATTTATTTTTTTCTTCTAGAGCTACAATAATTGGTATTATGGTTTACTCGATAGTGTCTCACCAGTCCCTCAGGCTTTGTTAACTCTTCTTCATTCTTTTTTCTCTGTGTTCCACAGACAGGATAATTTTAACTGTCCAGTCTTCAAGTTCAGTGGTTCTTGCTTCTGCCTGCAAAATATGCTCCTTAACCCCTCTGGTAAAATTTTCATTTCAGATATTATATGAAATGAAAATTTTATATATTTTGAGCTCCAGAAGGTCCATTTGGTTACTTTTTAATAATTTCTATTTTTGATTGATATTCTAATTTTGTTCATGCATTATTTTCCCTGTTTATTTTAGCTACTTGAGTATATTTTTAAAAGAATTTCTTTAAGCTCTGTGCCTGTTAATTCCACTTTCTAAGCTACCTCAAGGGCAATTTCTGTCAAATAGTCTTTCCATTGAAAAGACTACGACTTCTTGTTTCTTTCTACATGTTGTGATTTCTTTTGTTGAAAATCAGATATTTGAATGTTATGAGGGGTAACTCTATAAAATAAATTATTTGGCCTTATGTTTTACTGACTATTTTTATTGGTTATTTTTAGTGATACATGATAGTTTTCTGTTCTCAATTGTTGACTACTGTAATCATCCATTTGTTTAGTAACTTTCCAAACTATTTTTGCAAAGACAATATTTCTTTTTTTCCACATTTTTATTAGTGCATTATAGTTGCACATAATGATGGGATTTGTTCTTACATATTCATACATGCACACAATATAACAACATAATTTGGCCAATATCACTCCTCAGCATTTCCCTCCCTCTCACTCCTTGGTCTCTTTCCTTCTGATCTTCCTTTGATTTTCACAAGATCCACCACCACCTTTCTTTTCCTTTTGCCTCTCTAACTTCCACATATAAGAGAAAACAAACAACCATTGACCTTCTGAGTTTGACATATTTTGCTTAACATAATGGTCTCTAGTTCCATCAATTTTCCTGCAAATGACATAATTTTATTTTTCTTTATGACTGAATAAAACTCCATTGTGTATATATACCACATTTTCTTTATCCATTCATCTGTTGATGGACTCCTAGGCTGGTTTCATAGTTTGGCTATTGTGAATTGTGCTGCTATGAACATGGGAATGCATGTATCACTGTAGTATGATGACTAATTCTTCAGGATACATACTGAGGAGTGGTATAGCTGGGTCATACAGGGGTTCTATGCTTAGTCTTTTGAGGATCCTCTATACTGGTTTCCATAGTGGTTGTACTAATTTATAGTCTTACCAACAGTGTAAAAGTGTTCCTTTTTCTCCACATCCTTTCCAGCATTTATTGTTTGTATTCTTGATGACTGCCATTCTACTGGAGTAAGATGAAATCTCACTGTAGTTTCAATTTGCATTTCCCTAATTGCTAATTATGTTGAACATTTTTCATATTTTTTTGGCCATTTGTAGTCCTTCTTTTGACAAGTGTTTAATCGGGGCTGGGGTTATGGTTCAGTGGTAGAGTGCTCTCCTAGCATGTGTGAGGCACTGGGTTCAATCCTCAGCACCACATAAAGGTAAATAAATAAAAGTATTGTGTCCATTTGCAACTAAAATTTTTGTTTTAAAAAAGTGTTTAATTAATTTGTCCATTTATTAATTGGGTTATTTTATTTTTTGATGTAAAATTTTTTTTTAGTTCTTTATGTATTCTAGTTATTAATCCTCTGTCAGAAGAGTAGCTAGCAAAGATTTTCTCCCATTCTGTAGGTTCTTTTTTCATATTCCTAGTTGTTTCCTTTACTGTGCAAAAGCTGTAAAGACAATATTTCTTTTTTGTTTAATATTTTTTTAGTTGTAGATAGACACAGTACCTTTATTTATTTATTTATTTATATGTGGTGCTGAGAATTGAACCCAGGGCTTCATACATGCGAGGCGAGTGTTCTACCACTGAGCTACAACCCCAACTCTGACAATATTTCTTGATGTGTGCAGTCACTGATATTTCTCTACCTTTAGCTTATACTCACTATTTATAGTATTTTGTTAGAGAATTCCTTGTATATCAAGAGTTAGAAGAAAATGTACTTCTTTCAGCCTTTGCAAATTGGCTCTTTACTGAGATATTGCTTTAATATTTAGCCAGGCTCTTTTCAATTATTCCTAGGTCTCTTCTTTTTTGCTTGCAATGAGTTTAGAAATAAGCCAAAGGTGAACTAGTAGTGTACTCTCTGGTCTCTTCTATGAATGTATACTGATCTGGGCATGGATGGGTTTTTTTTTTAATTCCTCAGCATATACTGGAACTTTTGAATGTCCCATATTCTAAATGAATCTCTCTCCTTGATTTTTCCTCTCAGGTTTTTGGTGGTCTATTATGTGATTCAACCATCATATTTTCCCCCAGGTAGCTCTGAATTTTTCATTTATCCTATAATGTTTTCAAGGAAAGCTCATCACATTTTCTTTCTGAGTTAGGTCAAAGACAGATGAGTGCATTATGTTCATCCTTCAGATATTCTCAACATAGATTAGAACATAACCCCCCCTCCCTTTTTTGTTTGCATGTAAGATATGATTCACATCATCTAGAACTAGAGACCAAAATCTTGCACTATAAATATGAGCTTTCATCTTAAGACTGTTGACAAGCTAGGAAGGGGCAGCAAAGGCAAGTGAAAAAACCACTAAGCTTTCTTACTTCTTTGAAGTTAATTTTTCTGGTTTTATTATTCAATGAATTGCTATAAACTTTGAACTGTTTTCAATAGTCAGGAAAATGTTGTTTCTATGGTTTCTACTTATCATTCAGTGTTTTTATAGAGAGATGCAAGTTTGGAAGTGCCTACTCTGCTTTCTTTCAAAGTTATTTTAAGGTTCTCATATGTAATATTGTTTTAGTCAGCTTTATGTTACTATAACCAAAAGACACAACAAGAACAACATAGAGGAGGAAAAGTTTATTTTGGATCATGGTTTCAGAGGTTTAGTCTGATTGTCTGACTCCATAGCTTTGGGCCCCAGGTGAGGCAGAACATCATTGTACATGAGCATGGCAGAGGAAAGTAGCTCAGGACATGGTAGCCAGGAAGCAGAGAGTGCTCCACTCACCAGGGACAAAATATAAACCCCAAAGACACCCCCAGTGACTTACTTCTTCTAGCCACAACGTATCTGCCTACGGTTACCACACAGCTAATCCTTATTAGAAGAGTGATATACTGATTCGGTTAAGGGTCTAATAATCCAATCATTTTACCTCTAAACCTTTTTGCATTGTCTCACATATGAGCTTTTGGGGGCTCATATCATATCTAAACCATAACAAACATGTTATGTGATAAAGAAGTTTATCATAAAGCAAAGAGTTAACAACATAAGCTAATAGTGTAACAGAATATTCTTAATCATTTCAAAATAAATAGATGAAGAAGAAAAAACAGGGAGAAGAACAGATGGACAAATGCAGAACAAATTACCTCATGATAGATTTATACTCAACAATATGTCCAATCATCTCAGTGAAAAATAAGAGAATATCAGACTGGACTTTTTTTTTTTGGTACCAGGGATTGAACTCAGGGGCACTCGACCACTGAGCCACATCCCCAGCCCTATTTTGTGTTTTATGTAGAGACAGGGTCTCACTGAGTTGCTTAGTCCCTCACCTTTGCTGAGGCTGGCTTTGAACTTGTGATTCTCCTGTCTCAGCCTCTCAAAGTTCTGGGATTTCAGGCATGCACCACCAGACCCAGCTTCAGACTGGACTTTTACAAAAATACCAAACTACATATTGTGTATAAGAAACCCTGATATAAACAAAATTATAGACATGTCAAAAATAAATATATGGGGCTGGGGTCGTAGCTCAGACGAAGAGCACTTGCACTAGCATGTGTGAGGCACTGGGTACAATTCTCAGCACCACATATAAATAAATAAAATAAAAGTCCCTCAATAACTAAAAAATATTTTTAAAAATAAAAAAATAAATGTATGGAAAAAAAGGTCTTCGATGCACACAGTAGAGATCTGAAGAGAACATATCAATATCTGCCCAGTAGAGGTCAAAACAATGGTTAATATCAGGGGTAAAGAAGGAAAGTTTACAAAGATAGAAGAGTTGATTAACTAGCAAGACATATCAGCCCTTAGCATATGTCCAGTAACTGAAATTCAAAGTACATGGAACAAAAACAGACTGAAGTGAAGGGAGAAATTGCCACAATTAAATACTTTCCTTTATCTAATGGACATAAAAATCAGTAGACGTAAAAATCAGTAATACTTAAAAATTTACAAATAGTACTTTCAACCCAATTAGCCTAACTGATATTTATAGAACACTCTCAAATACACACTGTTGTACAGGACACATGAACATTCACTAATGCATACCACTTTCTTGGATATAAAAGTAATCTACAGGAAAATTAAGGGGTATTTTGAATTGAATAATATTTAAAATGCAACATCAGAAATTTGAAGATGGAGCTAAATATTTTTAAAAATTACAATATTTAAAAAGAAGAAATTCTCAAATGAATATTCTAATATTCTGGTCTAAGAAACTAGAAAAGTGATAACAAATTAAACCTGAGGTATGTGGAAGGAAATAACAAAGTTATTGTTTGGGATCAAAGCCAGGGCAAGTACTCTGCCACTGAACTACATTTCCAAGCCAAGATTTTTTAAAAAATAGAAAAAAAAATTCAGTGAAACCAAAGGATGATTCTTTGTAAAAATCAACATAATATACTTCTACTCAAACTGATTAGAACAATGGAAAATATACTTAAATTAACAATGCCAGGAGTATATAGTATCCACATGTATTAAAGATAAAAATGAATTTTAAGAAAAATACTATGATAATAAATTATAAACGTAGACTAAAAGAAAAAAATCCCCTGAAAAATAAAAATTTCACTCAGGAAGAATAATGTACCTAGCAAGTATTTACTGAAAACATTCAATTCCTAGTTTATAACTTTCTCACAATGAAGACTCCAGGACCAGATGACTTCACTGGTGAATTTAACAAACATTTAAGAAATCAATAGGGGCACTTCTACAAAAACTTTTCCAGAAAGTAAAGAGAAAGGAACATTTCACAGCCATTTTATAAAGCAACAATTACCCTCACATAAAAAACATATAAAATCAACAGAAGAAATCACATTTTGGAATGATAAAGAAGACTAAAAAAATTAGGAGATATTTTGCTAATTCATTAGAAGACTCAATATTTCTGAAATATGAATTCTCCCCAGAATGATCTACAGATTCAATGTCAAACCAGTAAGTTTTCACATGGAAGTGGTTGACTTCATTCGAAAATATATATGGAAATGAAAAGTTCCAAGTCTAAATCATTTTGATAAAGAATAAAGTTGGTAGCCTTATACCATCTGATTTTAAAAGTCACTATGAAACTACAAAAAGAAGAGCATTATGTTATTGGCATGAAAGTCATTATGTAAATCAACAGAAATGAGTAGAGTACAGGAAATATGCACATGAATATTGACTTTATTCATCATCACCAAAATCTAAAATGTCCATCAGCTAGTGACTGGATAAACCACCGAACAATTAAAAGATACTCAGCCATAGAAAGGAATGAAAAATGTACATGTAACACAGATTATTCTCAAAAGATGGGAACAAAATATCCATAAATAACATATAACTTGGATGAAAGTATTTAGTTTTGAAAAATTCTCTAGTCTTTATTCTTCAGGAGGTGGGTAGGCACATTGATAACTTCACATTTTGTTAGGATGTATGTTAAATATTTAGCAGTAAATCCTAAAAAGACTATAAATGTAATTCAAGAAACACTATAGAAGTCTGGAATAGGAGAAAAGCAAAGTTTAAAAGATAAATAGAAAAACTAAGATTATAAATGTAAGTTCACTTTTATCAGTAATCACAAAAATTATAACTGATTTTATTCTCTTTTATTGCTGAATAATATTCCATTTATGGCATTTTCAGGTAAATGGATGGAATTGGAGCACATTATGTTAAGTGAAGTAAGCCAATCCCAAAAAACCAAATGCCAAATGTTCTCTCTGATTAGTGGATGCTGATACATAAGGGGGGTGGGAATGGGGAACATAGGAGAAATGGAGGAACTTTGAATGGAGTAGGGGAGGTAGGGGAGGGGAGGGGGAATGGGAGTACAAAAATGGTGGAATGAGATGGACATCACTACCCTTGGTGCACGTATGAAGACACAAATGGTGTGACTCTATCTGGTTTGCAACCAGAGAGATGGAAAAATTGAGCTCTATCTATGTACTAATATATGTACTATGACTTGAAATGCATTTAAATAAATTATTACTTTAAAAAATTATAACTGATAAAATCATCAGTTTAAAAGGCAGACTTTTAAAGTTTTGTTAAAGAAATAATGTCAAACAGTTTATAAAGTATATAAAACACAGACACACACACACACAACATAGAAACAAAGAGGGAAGAATGGAAAATTATACCAGGAAAATCTCAACCAAACGAAAACTGATATAGCTTTATTAAATACTAGCTAACTGATAAAAGAAGTAATTCAGTAAAAATATACATAAAAGTTAATTTCCTTTACATCTAAGTTCACTATCTCAAAACATAAATTGAAAGTTTACAGTATCATAAAAGGTAATGAATTCATAATCACTAGAGATGCTAATTTTTCCATTTCAATACTTTTTATATTAAACTAATTAGAACAGAAAAGATATGGACAGTATGACTAATAAGTTGTGCTCAATGGACTTATGTAGAACACTGTATCCAGTGATTAAAAGAATTAGCATTCTTTTCAAGGGCATATAGAACACTTGAAAAGTAGTCAGATGATGGGGCACAAACAAATTGCAAGCAATGAAGTATTTACAAAAAGAGAAAACATTCTCAGAACACAAAGATCAAATTCAACAAAACAAAAGGTAAGGTACCATGTATAAATAAAAATTTTAAATAAAAATTTAAAAATCCACATGTGGAAATTTTAAAAACACATTTCCAAAATATTTGCATCAAATAATTAATCATGTATATTAGAATAAATTGAAATTAATCTTTATTAAAATATTGCATAACTATTAAAATACGTTATAATGAATTTATGTAATATATTAAAGTGGTGCTTAGAAGGAAAATTAGATCCTTAAGTGCTTATCTTGGAAGGAAAGAATAAAGATAGAAAACTAATATGATTAGAAACCAAATAAGGATTATCAGAGAAAATAACAGTAAAACACATTGAAATTAAAAGAAAGAAAAAGATTATTATAGAAATATAAGACTAGAAATTGATATAATAGGAAACAAAAGTCCACATAAAAGATCAATAAATGTAAAAGCTGTAAACAGGCTAATAAAATAAACAAATTTATCATGATTGATCAAAAGAATATGAGAGGAAGCTAAATAACTTAAAAATTCATAGGAACATTTAAGTAGAGGTTAAGCAGAAATTTGAGAAAAATAAGAAATACCATATTTCCATTGAAAAATGGATAAAAAGAACAAATTTACCAAAACCAATATAAGAAATGGAAAAACTAAAGAGAACTTTATGAATTTAAAACAGAGTTGATAGATTTAAAACTAAGTACTAAACAGTTTTGCAGATACATTTTACTAATAGGTGAAAGAAAAGTTAATGTTAAGAAAAATCTTATTTAAACCTCTCTCATAAAATGATATGAAATGCACCCTATATTATTAATAGGATTAGTGTGTGTGTGTATGTATATATATATATATATACACATATATATAATTATATATATGTGTATATATATCATATGTGTATATATATATATATATATATAATCATAGTAATGCAACAGCAGCAACAAAACAAACTCATATCAAGCATAACTAAAACATGCAATATTTTGATAGAAAAAATATAAAATTTTAATGAAGAACATAAAAGAAGAAATATGACTTGTTCATGAAAGACTCAATTCAATAATGATGTAAATCCTTCCCTGAATTAAACTATATACAAAGGCAAATCCAATATAAGTAGAAGAAAAGGATGAAGAAGAAAAAGAGGAAGAGGAAGACAAAAAGAATTGTGTGCTAGAAATTTGAAAAGTCAATGCTAAAATTTGTCTTGTAAATAAAAGGCTGAGGTAATGAAATTAATTAAGAAGAATAAATTTGAATGTACATGTCCTTCTAATTATCAGGACTTTGAGAACAAGTGTATTGGCCAAGGTTATATATGCTGGAGCCAGACTACCTAGTTTCAAATCCTTGCTGTCTCCTGTGTGATTTGGTACAAAGTTTTTAATCTTATGTGTGTTTTGATTTTCTTACTTGTACAATGGAATAGTAATAGCAACTATCTCATAGAGTTGTAGAGAAAATTAAATTAAAAAATAGGTGAAGTAGATTTCCTTCTCTAGACAAAATGACGTAAAGATAACTATATTTACCCTCCTGTCTAAAGCAATAGCAACAAAACATACAAAAAAATGGTTTGAAAAAAAATGAGTATCAAGCAATGAATAGTATTAAACTTGAATGATGAGAATCAGATGAAGCAAACTTATTGCTCCAACTTACTATCTTAAGAGATATTTTAGGGGCTATAGTAAAGAAAATGGGAAGCCAGGCAGAAATTGAGAGACTCTTCCTAAAGAGAGAGAACTGAGTGTTCAGGGAGACAAGGAGACAGGGAGCATAGAGTTAGCAAGACAGTGCTGGAAAAGTGAGAGCTTCACACAGAACTCTGGAAATACACAGAGGTTCCATATTGAGTATTCAGCTACATGCTCTAAGTGCATGTGTGTGAAGAAGTTGCTTGAGACTGGAGAAAGAAACATTTGAATAGAGGAGGGAATCATACCCCGCAGTCACAAAGACTAGGAATAATTCCTATTGACATTAACCAGATTGGAAATGAAAATAGAAATTAGTTTGAATTGAATGAAAACACAACAAATCAAAATTTGTTGGAAGCTTCTAAAGCAGCACTTAGGGAAATGAGTATAGAACTAAATGTCTATATATAATAAATAAACAAAGGTCTTAAATCAATGGTCTCAGTTCCCATCCTAAGAAACAGGAGACTAAATCAAATCCAAAGTAAGCAGAAAAGGAAATAATAAAGATTAGAGTAGACATCAAAAAAAAAAAAGAAAAAAAGAGAGAAAACAAAAAAATAGAGTGAATCAATATAAAAAACCTCTTGCCTTAAGATCAATACAACTATTGAATTCACAGTCAGAGCATTCAGGAAAAAAAAAACAAGAAAAAGAGAAATAGCAAGAGAAAGAAGGACAATTTACTAACATTAGAAATGAGAGACCCAACATCATGCATCTTTCACAAATATTAAAAAGGTAATAACAGAATATCACAAACAATGTTAGGCCAGTATATTAGACAATTTAAATGAGACAAATAAATTCCTAGCAAGACATAAGAAACCTTAACAAAGAAGAAATGAATAATGTGAATAGCTTTACAACTGTCACAAAAAAAAAAAAGAATTTGTATTTAAAACCTTCCCCAAAACAAAACTCCAGGCCCAGATGACTTCACCACTTAATTCTGCCAAACATGCATTACCAATTCCACACAGACTCTTCCAGAAAATTGAAGAGCAGAAAACACTTACCAAAACATGCTATTAAGCCAGCATTGTTCTGACATCAATATCTAGAAAAAAAGTAGTAAGGAAGCCACAAACCAATATCTCTATGAAGCTTGATACGAAAATTATTCGTAAGATTTTAGCAAACTGAGTTCAAAAATATATAAATATCACTAGAAAATGGTTATATGTGTTTCTTTTTAAGAATACAAGGTTGGGGCTGGGGCTGTGGCTCAGTGGTGGAGCGCTTGCCTAGCGTGCGTGGGGCACTGGGTTCGATCCACAGCACCATATATAAATAATAAATTAATAAAATAAAGATCCATCAACAACTAAAAAAAATTAAAAAAAAAGAACACAAGGTTGATAGAAAATGCAAAATCAAACCAATAAAAATATAGACTAAAAAGAAAAAGTATATTTTCACATCCATAAATGTAGAAAAAAGATGAAACCTAAAATCAACTCCAAAAACAACTTGCAGCAACATAGGAATAGATGGAAACTTTCTAATCCTTTTGATAATGTCAAACTTAATGGTGAAACTCTAAATGTAGCCCCACTAAGATGAGGAGCAAGGAAAAAATTCCCACTATGACCACTTCCATTCAACATCGTGTTGAAGGTTCTTGTCAGTGCTGTAAGGCAAGAAAAGGAACCAAAGTACTTCTAGATTCAGAAGGAAGAAGGGAAACTGACTTTATGAAAGCATGGTGATCTACGAAGAAAATCTGATGACATCTATAAAAAGCTACTACAACTACCACTATAAATAAGAAGTCCGGTCAGTAAGTTTGATACAAGAGCAATATACAAAATCAATTTTATTTCTACATAATTGGAACACAGAACTGGAAATTGGAAAATTAGTAGAATTTATAATAGTACTAAAAATATGAAGTATATAGGAATAGATTTGATGAAAAAATGTGTAATATTAGTTTTCAAACAACTGGAAGACATTGCTAGAGAAATTAAAGAAGACTTAAATTAACAGATACACCATGTTCCTAAGTTAAAAGTCTGAATATAAATGTCAGTTTTCCCTAAATTTATCCAAAGAATCAATACAACTTAAATCTAAAATTAAAACAGGTATTTTGCAAAGATTAACCAGCTCTTTTAATTTCTTATGTAAAAGTGTAGTATCTATACATATCAAAATAACTTTTAAAAAAGAAATGCACATTATGTGATATACTCTTTCATATGTGTATGGCATGTAATTTTTCCCAACTCATCCCAAGAATTAAAAGTATAAGAAGAAATGTTCCTATTTTTTTTAGTGGCATATCCCAAAAAACAAGAAGTACGATGGGAAATAGTAGTTGATTTTTGCAAATGAATGAATGAACAAATAGAACAAATAAAATATGGGGCCCCAGAATTATGTATGTTAACACTTTCTATATGAGAAGGGTGGCATTAAATATTAACAGTGAAGGAATGAGCTCCATCAAATGGTGCTGGTGAAACTGGTTATCTAAATGAGAAAAATACAAAATGGGCTTCTCACTATGCATAAGAATCAGTTTCAATTTGTCTGCTTTTTTTTTTCCTGTTTGCCTAATTGCTCTAAGACTACCAGTGCTGTGCTGAATAAGAATTAGGAAAGGAAGCCAAATTATTCCTGTTTGAATATGATATGATACTACATATAGAAAAAATCTGAGCCGGGCGCGGTGGCTCACACCTGTAATCCCAGCACTTAGGGAGGCTGAGACAGGAGGATCGCGAGTTCAAAGCTCAGCCTCAGCAACAGCGAGGTGCTAAGTGACTCAGTGAGACCCTGTCTCTACATAAAAACGCAAAATAGGGCTGGGGATGTGGCTCAGTGGTCGAGTGCCCCTGAGTTCAGTCCCTGGTGCCAAAAAAAAAAAAAAAAATCTGCTCAATATCACAAAAATAAAAAAAGAAAATTAAAAAGAAAAACCTAAAGATTCCACTAAAAGACTATGATAAGCGGGTGCGGTGGTGCACGCCTGTAATCCCAGCACTTAGGGAGGCTGAGACAGGAGAATCGCGAGTTCAAAGCCAGCCTCAGCAACGGTGAGGCGCTAAGCAACTCAGTGAGACCCTGTCTCTACATAAAACACAAAATAGGGCTGGGGATGTGGCTCTGTGGTCGAGTCCTGAGTTTAATCCCTGGTACCAAAAAAAAAAAAAAGACTACGGTAAATGATAAACACATTCAGAAAAGGTTTAGGGTGTAAAAGCAAGATACAAAAATCAATGGCAGTTTTATAAACCAATGAGATTGCTGAGAAAGAAGTCATGAAAACAATCTAATTTACCATAGCTACAAAACAATCTTCAATATATAGGAAAAAATCTGAAGAATTGAAAGACCTCTACAGTGAAAATTATAACTCTAATGAAAGAAATAGAAGAGGATACACAAAAAAAAATTGTAAATACTCTCATGTTCATGGATTAGAAGAAAATTGTAAAAATGTCCATCTACTGAAAAGATTTGCAGATTCAATATAACCCTTATCATAATACCAACAGTATTCTTCACACACCTAGAAAAGTCATGCTAAAATTCTTATTGGAGCACAGAAGACCTTAAATAGCCAAAGTAACATTAGATTTAAAAAATAAAAATAAAACTGGCTAGGGGGCGGGTGGTGCATTACTGTAATCCCAGTGGCTCCAGAGGCTGAGGCAGGAGGATTGTAAGTTCAAAGTCAGCTTCAGCAGTTTAGCGAGTCCCTAAACAACTCAGCAAGACCCTGTCTCTAAATAAAATACAATAAAGAGCTAGGGATGTGGTTCAGTGGTTGAGTTAACCACTCAATCACGATCACATTATCTGACTTCTAAATATACTACAGTTATAAAAATCAAAACAGTACAATATCAGCATAAAAGCAGATACCAATAGAAGAGAACAGAGTACCTAACTGATTCTTTTATTTTTAGTTGTAGATGGACACAATACCTTTATTTATTTATTTTTATGTGATGTTGAGGATGGAACTCAGCGCCTCCCACATGCTAGGCAAGTGTTCTACCACTGAGCTAAAACTCTAGGCCCAACTGATTCTTGTCAAAGGTGTTAAAAACATATAGTGGAGAAACAACACCCTCCTCAATAAATGGTGCTGAGAAAACTAAATAGTAACAAGTAAAACATTTAAACTTTAAACCCCTCATGATAGAAAAAAAAAGCCAAGTAGATTGGATCAGACTAAAATGTAAGACCTGAAACTATGAAACTAACAGCAGAAGGAGAAAACACAGGGAAAATACTTGAAGGCATTTGTACAGGCAAAAAGAATTTTTGGATCACACCTGAAAGCATAAGCAACACAAGCAAATGTAGTAATATGTAATTGTATCAAACTAAGAAGTTCTTGCACATGAGCACAAGGACACATTGAGTGGCTCTTTGTTGCAGCATTATTTCAAACAGGAAATTTTTGAACACATAAAAATACTGTGTGTTGTTTGTAAGTATGTACATATTGAGTAAAATTGTAAAATTGTGGGAGAGATACAGGTCAACTTCTGAATTACTTCCAACAAGAAAGAGTAAATCCTTTGATAGTAAATAAAGGAGGCATCAACTGCATTGGTAATATTTTGTTGCTCCAAGAAAGTGGATCTGGAGCAAATATACTTAAATATTTGTATATCCTTGTGTGCATACATGTCAAATATGTTATATAGGTCTTCAATTTGGACTCATATCTATACTTTTTTAACAGGCAGTATAGTATAAGAATTAAAATTATGAACTGTGGAACTAGATGACAGAGGTCAAATCTCTGCTGCAGGATTTATTGGTGTGTGTTCTTCGGTGTTTTCTTCATTCTCTGGTCCTCATTTCCCTCATTTGGAGTAGCACATGTCTTATAAGGTTGTTCTGATAATTAGACAAGTTAATACATGTGCAGAATTTAGAACCACTCTCAACACAAATGACTATATAAATGTTGGCTGTTATTACCATTTTTAATTTGTTTTAAATATTTCCTAATATGAAAAGGGGAAAAGCATATAAATAGGTTTGCAGTCAACCTGAACTAAAATTGTTTACTACTTAAAATGCCAAAGAATCAAAGACTAAACTACAAGAATGAAGTGCTAAGCAACCTGATACAGACTTGTATTGGGGAACAGAGAAGTATGAGAGTAGGAAAAAGGATTTTCTATTTACCTATGTAGTTACTTTCTCTAAATATCCTTATTTCTTTGTATAACTTGAAGTTATTGCCTAGTGTCCTTTTATTTCAACCTAAAAGATTGTCTTTACCACTTCTTTTCGGGCAGGTCTACCACTACTATGCTGAGGTTTTGAAAACTGCTCTCCTTGAGGAATTCTTTCATATTTTTCACTTACTTTCAACCTATTGATACAACACCAAAATGTAGTTACCTAAGATTTTGAAACAATTTTTTTTTGTCCACTCGAAGTCCAAAGTGCTCTGTCACACCCCCTTCTCAAAATGTCTCATAAGAGGGAATTCAAGTGTACCAGTGTTTCCCAGGAGAAGGGAAAAGATAAAATAGAGACATCAACACAAGAACTGACAGCTTGTCAACGATAGAGGTAAAATATTATTTAGACATTCAGCAAGGCTTCCACCCCTTTGGTGAAAGGGTCTCAGTGGGAAATATACTAAAAACTTTTAAGAAATGATCAAAGCAATCATGTGAACAGAATGACATTCAGTTAAACAGGGAATTATAAACACACAATCTTGAGCTGTTTGCAATATGTGAGGACCTTGATCAGAACATGTGACATAATGAAAATTAGAATTCCCTCACTGGCATGGAGAAAAAATAAGCTTTGTAGAAAGGCAAAAAATACAGCCTAGCTGCTAAACTTATTCTGGTATTGCTCTTGAGTCCCATATTTATAGTCCTCAAATTTCATTTCTGCTTTGCAAATTAAAAAGACAAAAATTAATTCATGTTCAAGAGAAGTGACTACCAACCTCAAAACTGGAGATCAAACCTTTGCATGTGTGTACACAACTGTACATAAAGATATTTGCATGAGATACTTCTTCATCATGTAGGTGACATTCCTTTGTTTTCAAAAAATTGGATTATTAATCCAACATCTTTTGAAATGCCAAACATAATTTACCATAGAACAAATATTTCAAATGAAAGGTATGTTCCCAAACCAGCCACAGAAACCAAGTAAGTTCACTAAAGAAAGAAAGAAAACATAATTTGTAAACTTCTTGAAGACGGTATGAAGCAGCTTAAGAAATACTGCACTTGGAGTCATAAATCTAGAATTTGAATCCTGAACCATTACAATGCTGCACAGAAGACCATCAATTTCTTTACTTTATTCTTAAACTCCAGGAAATTGTACAATCCCAATTTTCCCATTGACAGGTTCTTCTCTAGCTTTCCCTGTTCTTAGGACCTCTTCTCCCATCATTTGCCAATGTGGTCAAAATCTAAAATGAACTTAACAAAGCATTAATAAGGACGGTAAGAATGGTCAATGACTGGGTGTGGGTGGAGGTTGTCAACTGTGTATGAGCAGGTTCTACCACTAAGCAGCACAGTGATCTTGGAATAATCACTGAAAGTTCCAAAGCTTCAATTTTCTCATGGAAAATGGGCATTAATAGTGTTTATCTCAAATAGTTGGATTAATTGAAGAAATGCATGCAAATTGCTTTGCACAGTGCCTGAAATGATCAGTACATGTTATCTATTGTTATCAAATAATTTATATTATATTCTATTACATTAATAAGAATGTTATAATGAGAATTTTACTATATCCAAAAGGAAAAGATTGTACAAAAGCTTCCCCTTTGGGAAATGTTGTCTTCAGTGCTCCCAGCATTCATAGCCCTAGCTTTAAATGGTCAAAATGCCACAGATCATTATAAAATGTTGGAATCAGCAAGAAATCTTAGATGAACACTATTACCTGATCAGTCAGTTTGCCTTGTGCAACTCTGCCCTTGGACAGAGGTTAATAGTTTCATGATTTTAAAAGAAATACCAGGGCTCAGGATGTGGCTCAGTGGTAGAGTGCTTGCCTCATATGCTTGAGGCTCTGGGTTTGATCCCCAGCATCATAGTAAAAAACAAACAAATAAATCATCAAAGGCTTAAAAAGTGTAGCCCATGCTGCAACTTTTCTCTGCCTCACAAAAATATGATTATTCATGGCTGGGGTTATGGCTCAGTGGTACAGCGCTTGTCTGGCATGTGTGAGGCACTGGGTCCAATTCTCAGCACCACATATAAATAAATAAATTCCATTGACAACTAAAAAAATATTTTAAAAAAATATGAAAACTCAGCATCACTAAATACTAGGAATTGCACTTAACCTATTGAGAAAATCTGGGCAATGTTTCCAGTAACTGCTAAACTAAATGGAAGAAAGAAATTGTGAAGCTCATCATGTAACTCCTATAATCTCCTCATAAAGCAACATTTTCATTACCTCCACTTGACCAATGAGGAAAGAGTCTCAGAGAGGTGAAATAACTTGCCCAAGGTCCCACATGCACTAGGTGGCAGAACCCACTTTTTCCAGCTATGAGACCTTTAATAAGTTCCAAACTGTTGTTTATTGGTTCGTATTAAATATAGAGTGGTGAGTTTTGTTTGGCATATTCGTACATGCACACACTATATGCACAATATAACTATATTATATGCATAATATAACATGATTACTTTCACTCCCTATTACCTCCCTTCACCATCTCTTCTCCCACTTATCCCCTTCTTCTACTTCAATACCTTCCCTTCTACTTTTATGATATCACTTTTTTTCTTTACTTTTCCCTCTAACTTCCATATATGAAAGAAAACATATGACAATTGTCTTTCTGAGTTTGGCTTATTTCACTTAACATGATACTCTCCAGATCCATCCATTTTCCTGCAAACTATTTTATTGAATTCTCTACTCAGATTTCTAATAACATCTTAAATTTAATATGACTAGATTAGTAATCCTGATCCTGCCACCACACTCCCCACTGCTAAAATCTACTTCATGCCTAGTTTTTTGTATTTTCATAAGTGATCCATCCAGTGGATCAAGTGAAACAAACACAAAAGGAAAATGAACAAAAAATCTAGGACTGAGTCTTTTTTTTTTTTTTTTGGTACCAGGAATTGAACTCAGGGGTACTTGACCACTGAGCCACGTCCCCAGCCCTATTTTGTGTTTTATGTAGAGACAGGGTCTCACTAAGTTGCTTAGCGCCTCGCCATTGCTGAGGCTGGCTTTGAACTCACGATTCTCCTGTCTCAGCCTCCCTAAGTGTAGGACTGAGTCTTCATTCATGTCTCTCACCATGAACATCCAATTTGTTGGCAAGTCTATCAGTTCTTATCTGCAAAATATATTCTAAACGCTACCATTTTTCTCTTTTTCTACTGCTACCGCACTAGTCCAAGCCACCATTGCCGTCTCTCTCCTGGATCATTGTGAGTCTCTCAAATGGTCTCCTTTTTTCCACTTTTGCCTCTACACATGGCTTGAATGATATTTTAAAAACTATAAGTCAAATCATGAATGACTTCCCAGAGTTTTTACAGTAAAAATGTAAAGTCATTAAGGAGCCAGAAGGTCTTCCATAACCAGGTCCTTATAAGCTTCTGTGCCCTTATCTCCTTATATTGCTGTACGAATTGCTTTCCTCATTCACCATGTTATGGCAATACTGGCCTTCTTTTCGTTCCTTAAACACACCAACTTGCTCCTGCTGCATCGTCTTTGAACATGCTGTTACCTCTGCCAGGAAGTCTCTGTGACACATCTTTACAAAGCTCCTTCATTATTGTCATTCATATTAGCTCAAACCCCACCTCAACAAATCATTCTCTGACTACCCACTTTAAATTATCCCCAGCCCCACTCCTTTATCTTCGATGACATCCGTCATATGTGTTTTCTTCAATGGAGTTACCACTGAAAATCATACTGTTCAGTTACTTTTTAATGGAATTAATGAAGACCATATGAAAAAAATAAAGGCTATTTATTCACATGTTGCTCTATCAAGGGAGTCAGCTCCCATCACGTGCATTTTGGCAGAGACCCAAAGGCAGCCAGATGAATTGTAAAGATTTACAGTGGGAAAAAAGAGATGATTTCAAGGTTTCCTTGATTGGAGGTCACTGATATGGGGAAGCTGGAGACAAGCTAACTATGACAGAAGCAGGGAAACCTATTGATTGCTTATGGGTACATATTTGGCTTTCTCTGATTCATCTTAAATTGGAAGTAGGGACAAAAACAAAACTATTCAATTTTAGTCAAGTTCTGGCCACTTGTAAATAATTGTTATAAAAGTTACTGCTTAGCATCCTCGATTGCTACTAAAAATAACAGTCTGACTTAATCCAAGCTTAACTTATAATTGGCTGGGTTTCCCAGGCTCTCTATTGTATATTTCCAGGAACATTGCTGCAAGTTGTACATCAAATATCTATTTTCATATAATATGGTCAACCCTTTATTCATTTGTATGTTTAATCTCCTAGTTTGCTGGTCATATACATCTCTTTACTGTCATTGAAACTCCATGAGAGTAGGTTCTTTGCTCATCTTATTCAATATGAATTCTCTAGTGACTAAAGCACACCCTGGTACATAGTAGTTGTTCAATATGTATGTATTGATACATTTTGATAAATGGATAACTGAAAGGTCAACTGAGTGCCCAAATACTTTGCTGGTATAATTTTGTGTCTTAAAACTAAAAGTTTATGTATAACTAAAAAGAATCAACAAAAATAATTACTGAAAAAAAACTAAAAGCAAAATTTTTAAAATCAATTTGCCCAAATGTTTCCAGACATAAATATAGAGCTTTCTCTTTGGCCAGTGTGATTGACTTATTTTGTTGATGCATTGATCTACTATAATAATATTACCACACTAATTTAGTCTCAGCAAAATAATTTCACTTTAAAAATAAACACTATATTTTACCATAAATTATTCATCAAGGCAGAAAATGTTCAGTATTAATGGCAACTCTTAACAATAAATGGGTACTTTGACAAAGGCCAAGGCAAGGCCTCTTTTACCTATGTTATCAATGTTTTAGGAAAGTACAAATTATTAATGATTGAATCACTCACAAAAATAAACTTGAGGAAAGAGGATACCAAGCCAAGCTAAAAGTATTACAGATAAATATCTGGTTACATTGTATATATTTTAGTGTATATATTTGCATACATTTAGAATATAAAAAGGGAGTTTAGGCATGAAGGATGAAGGAACAACGGATTTTGAATGTCAAGAATGAGTCTCCTCTATCTCATCCCAAGAACTCACAACCATTTATGTAGAGGTTCTCTTTTCTACCTTCTATTACTGTGACCAGTTTGTACAGCTCCACTCTCTATTAGACAGTGAGTCCTCTAGGGGAAATCACATACGGAGATTGTGACTCATTCTAATGTCTCCATATCTTATCACAGAGTAGGCATTTAGTCAATACTTCAAAGATCAAGGAGTGAATTTTGCTGCAACTTTACATTGTATAGCAATTCCCAGCACAACCCTATCAGATTTCCCAGCAGCTCCATCAAACTAAGCTGGAAAACAAGAGAAAGATCCCAGAGAATATCTGTGTGATCCATCAACTAATATCATAAAACAGATTTTGCTGTGATTTTTTTCAGACATGCTAAACATGATTATACAGGCTCAATATCAAGACTGAGCTTACAAACTGGGACTAAGATAATTACAATGACGTCTCTGGAATGTTTTTGGAATAAGTGAAATTGTGTAGTACATTGCCAGTTGGTAGGAGGTTGGTTTTATTCTGAAATTCATAGCTTTTTAAAACATTGTCTTGTTTGGTGAGACTACAAAAGGTTACACACTTCCAAGAACTTTTCGCTCAGGTGCATATAGGGAAAATGTTCATGAGAGGCAATTTGTAAATTACATAAAGAATTCTAAACATAGGTATACCTTTTCACTTGTACATAATGCTTTTAAAAGATTGCTCCAAGAAAATGGAAAAATTACATGGAATATAAATATGATGGAGTAGTAGACAACTGTTCAAATTCTTGCTTTGGGAAAATATTAAGTATATGAATATATGCTCAGGCTGTGGTGCTAAGATTTAGAAAACTAAAGAATGCTATGTATACAATAATCACAATTTTCAAACATATTAATAATATTAATAGTGATATTTTTACATGGTAGCCAATGAGAGAGGAAAGAAAAGAATGTTAGAAAAATGAAAGATAAAAGGTAAAACTTCCATGTCAGGAGTGGATGGCTAACAGTCAGCTAGAGTCTGCCATTTTTATGTGTCCTGAATTAAAGATTTCAGGCAATAGGCAGAGGATATGGATAAAGGATGCAGCTAAGGTATGCCCCTTGTGCTACGCCAGGAGAGAAGTCATATCTCAGCCTGCTGTGTTCCCTGGCCACAGAACCACCCTGGCATTATGAATTTGGAATCCAAATATCTATTGAGCTATTTTAAAGTGCTCATTTAGTTTTCACAGCAGTGATTTATAAAATGTGCCATTATGCAATAGCTATCCATTCACTTCCAGAATACTTATGCATTAATGGGCATTAATGAATTGCAGGATGCTAAGCAATGTGGAATATGGTTACACGTGGGCTTTCTCTTGTAGTCTTACATCCATCTAGTTACAAAATACTTCCTAATTTCATCATTGAAAACAAGCTGATAGGACATGGTAATAAGCTGTCATAAATAATGGACATACTAGTTTAAAAATTGTATCAAATAGATTCCTTATGATGAAATGGCATAATTATTGCACCAAAGGCCAATGCTCTCCTACTAAAACAAATTGCTTTGGGGGGGGCATAATTCATTGACGATTAAATAGGAATCAATGCAGAAATGTGTAACAGTGTCTATAAAAGACATTTTACTAGCAATATCTACATTGCAAAGCCTATTGGCTCAAGACAGATGCTCAGTAATAATTGGAATTCTTTTAGCTTCTACAGTGAGTATTTTCTATGTTATCTATGAAATTAGGTTTGAATTTTAAATACACATAATGAATGTATAGTTGATTCAGCTTGGCTACAGAAAATTATTTCCTGATTGTAAAGAAAGTCACGTTCTTACCACCCAATGCCACTTAGACTCTAAAACCTAGCATAGGGCTTTGTAGACAAAGGAGAGCTTTCAGAACATGGTGGTAAAAAATAACACACACACTTCTGTCGAAGAGAGACAGCACTGGGGATTGGGGAGGTGAAGTCCCTAAAGGAACCATGCACAAACATTGCTAAGGAAAAGAAAGGGAATGACAGATTTTCTGGCAGAATGACTTCTTAGGCCAGACAGTAAAGGCATTCTTCTGCAGGAATCTAAAAGTCATATACTTTGAGAAAAATAATGGATGTAATAGAAGAATATACTGAGTTTAGAGATAATTTGGGGTCATTCTGAAAATTGTACAGTGACTGTTGTGTATTTTTAGGAAAAGAACAATAATTTCTTTTCTCAAAAACTGAATAAAATAATATTATATTTGCACAATGGTGAAAGTGTTCATTGGAAGGTGAAGAATGACAAAGAAAAACAAAAACAGTTACACGGAAGGGGTCTTAACATCTGCTGAGAAATTCTTATATCCTAGGCACACTCTGAAGCTTCTTCAAACAACCATACCACTCCAAGTAAAAGCCAATCACTTTGAACCAAATAGTCAAATCAACTGCTCATGCAAAATGTTTTTGAAAAAGCAAGTACACTGGAAGCTCTTTTCTGAAAGCCAAAAGCAATTTTAGATATTCTGTTTTAATGCTTTCTTAATACAATTAGTCTATAGTTATTAATAGAAAATTCATAATTTGAATAATTTGATCTTTACCAACATGACTAAATAGTAAACAAACCAATGATAATAATCACTTCATATTTTTCTTCAGTATATATAGATTATAAAATATATCTTCGTTGAATATTTTGTATAATTCCCACAGATATGTTTTTTGCTCTATGTCACTTCCTTTGAACATGTCACTCCACTGCTGCTGGGGCAGCCAGTTTGTACTGGTAAATAAAATCTGGCTACATCTCCTTTTGGTTGCCCCTGAACCTGAACCATGTTCTTACTTTCTACAGTAGTGTTGCTCTAAATGCCATGGTGCAATACCTCCGCATTCACACATATACAAGTGGAAATACAAGAGGGATACCATCTGGATTGAATTACTAGATTTCAGGAATAAAAAGATACTATTTTGATTTAAATTTGAATTTTAGGACAATCATGAATAATTGCTTAGTTGGTTTGTACCCAGTATTTTGTGGGACATGTCCACATAATGCTTTGGACATACTTATACTTTCAAATATTGTTATTTATCTGAAATTCAAACTTAATGAGGTGTCCTGAATTTTACATACCAATTTCACCTAAGGGGTAACACTTGGCCAAGGCACTGTCTGAACTGATAGTGATTAAATGCCCCCTTTTCTGTTCTTTGGGTGGAAAATTCTGAGATTTACTCTAAACAGAATCTCAGAACATTCTAGTGGGATGACACCCCAACTGCACATAGCCATAACTAGGGTCATATCATACATTTGTATTAGGTTTCCCTCCTTTCAATATTTCCCTCCCTGGACTCTCACTTCTGTTCTCTGGATTCATTACATTCCAAAATAAACTACCTGATTTCTCTCATGCCATTTTTACTGGGGAAAGCTAAATAAACTACTGGCAAATTCCATGAAGTTGTATTAATATTAGAGCTGAACAAACCACTTTACAAATGTGAAAACTAATTTCCATAGAGTTCAGTTACAATGTCTAAGGTCACACTGCTCAGTAGAGACTGATCTGAAACTTGAACTTGGATCGACATTCATTCATTTGATGCCCCTTGAACTTGAAGATCATACTTATACTTATTTTACATTATTTTTTAAAAAGGAAGAGTCAATTTAATATTTATGTAAACATGGTATGGTAATTCCATTTGGAATGTAAAATACTTGTTATTCTATTTCTTTAGCAAAAGAAAAAATTCTCCAAACCCCCGCTATACAAACAACTAACATTGGCAAATGGGAACACATTATCTGAAACATCTTTCAATCTATCTACATCCAGATAGAAAAATAATTATAGGGAAAGAAGAAATTACATACAGTCATCCCTTCATATCCACTGATGATTGACTCCAGGAAACCCAAAAGATACTGAAATTCTTAGATACTCAAGTCCCTTACATAATATAGCATAGTGTTCACATATAAGCTACACATATCCTAATCAATTCTAGATTACTTATAATATATAATACAATGTAAAAACTATGTAAGCAGTCATTACAACTATATTATTTAGAGACAAGAAAACAATCTGCATATTTTCAATACAGATTCAATTTTTTTCCAATATTCTCCATCCAAGGTTCAATGATCCATGGATGCTGAACCCAGCAGTTGAATCTGCAGATTCTGAGGGATAACATACATGTATGCACACACAACTTAATTGTATTTTATTCTGTTTTATGAGCATAATTATACAAAATACTAAAGACCATCACAAATCTGTTAGAACTGATAAAAAAATTCATTGATGTTACAGGATACAAAAATCAACATACAAAAATAAGTAGTATTTCTATATACTAACAATCAATGCTGCAAAAGAAAAAAAACTCTATTTACAAAAGTATATGGGCAGGGGGAGAAGCTCAAATATAGAGCACTTGCCTAGCATGTATGAGGCCCTGGTTCCATTCCCAGCACCACTAAAATACAATAACATTTTTAAAAAAAAAAATTTAAGAGTAAATTTTACCAAGAAACTAAAAGATCTGTATATTAAAAAATTATGAAATATTGATGAAAAAATTAATGATAAAATAAGCAATTACAAGAATACTGTTAAAATGTCCACAGTGCCCAAAGCCATCTATAGATTTAATATAATCCCTACCAAAATTCCAATTGTTATTTTTCCACAGAAATAGGAAAAAAATTGTAAAATTCATATGGAATTACAAAAGACTTCAAATAACCAAGGCAGTCATGACCAAAAAGTACAAAGCTGGAGGGATCATACTACATGAATTAAAAATATATTATATAGATACAGTACTTTAAACAGCATGATATATACATTAAAAAACAGATATGCCAACTAATGAATCTAAGAAATAAACCCACATATCTACAATAAATTGATTTCCTATAAAGGAGCCAAGAACACACATTTGGAAAAGAACAATCTCTTGGATAAATGATGTTGGGAAAATTGGCTATTCACAAACACTAAGAACAAAAGTGGACACTTATCTTACCCCTCATATAAGAATCAACTCAAAATGGATAAAAGACTTAAATGTAAGTCCTGAAGCTACAATATTATAGTATTAGAAGAAAACACAGGGGAAATGCTTCATAATATCAGTCCTGGCAAAGATTTCAGGGCAAGAATACCAAAAGCCCAAGCAACAAAAGCAAAAATGGGCAAAGGAGATTGTATCACATGCAAAATTTATGCATAGCAAAGCAAAAAATTAACACAGACAACCTATGGATTAGAAGAAAATATTTGTAAATCATATATCAGATCAGGATCTAATATCCAAAATATATAAGGAACTCAAAAGTATTCAGTAACAAAAATAAACAATCTTTTATAAAATTTATTTATTTGTTCTAATCAGTTATACATGACAGCAGAATGCTCTTTGATTCATTGTACACAAATGGAGCTCAATTTTTCACATCTCCAGTTGTACACAAAGTACGATCACACCATTTGTGCATCATACATGGACCAAGGGTAATGATGACCATCTCATTTCACCATCTTTCCTATCTCCATGCCCCCTTCCCTCCCCTCTCTCCCTGTTGGCTGATCCAAAATTCTTCTACTAATCCCATTCCACTCCCTTATGGATTAGCATCCACTTATTAGAGAAAACATTTTGCCTTTGTTTTTTGGGATTGGCTTACTTCACTTAGCATGATATTCTTCAACTCCGTCTATTTACCTGCAAATGCCATGATTTTATTCTCTTTTGTTGCTGAGTAATATTCCATTGTGTATATATACCACAGTTTCTTTATCCATTCATCTATCGAAGGGCATCTAGGTTGATTCCACAGTTTAGCTATTGTGAATTGAGCTGCTATAAACATTGAAGTGGCTGCATAACTATAGTATGCTGATTTTAAGGACTGGAATAGCTGAGTCAAATTGTGGCTCCATTCCAAGTTTTCTAAGGAATGTCCATACTGCTTTCCAGATTGGTCGCACCAATTTGCAGTCCCACCAGCAATCTGTGAGTGTACCTTTTCACCCACATCCTTACTAACACTTACTGTTGTTTGTATTCTTTATTACTGCCATTCTGACTGGAGTGAAATGAAATCTTAGAGTACTTTTGATTTGCATTTCTCTAATTGCTAGAAATGTTGAACATTTTTTCATATATTTGTTGATCAATTGTATATCTTCTTCTGAGAAGTGTCTATTAAGCTCCTTAGCCCATTTATTGATTAGAGTTGTTTGTTGTTTTGGTTGTTTCAGTTCTTTACATATCCTGGTGATTAGTGAACTATCTGATGTGTGTGTGGCAAAAATTTGCTCCCCAAATGTATGCTCTGTTCAAATCATTGTTTGTTTCCTTTCCTGAGAAGCTTTTTAGTTTGAATCCACCCCATTTATTGATTCTTGGTTTCATTTCTTGTGCTTTAGGGGTCTTGTTGAGGAAGTCAGGGCCTAATTCAACATGATGAGATTTGGGCCTACTTCTTATTCTATTAGGCACAGGGTCTCTGGTCTAAAACCTAGGTCCTTGATCCACTTTGAGTTTTGTGCATGGTGAGAGGTAGGGGTTTAGTTTCATTTTGCTGCATATGGATTTCCAGTTTTCCTAGCACCACTTGTTGAAGAGGCTATCTTTTCTCCAATGTGTGTCATTGGTGCCTTGGTCTAATATGAGATAACTGTGTTTCTGAGGTTTATCTGTGTGTATTTTCTTCTTTACCATTGGTCTACATCTCTATTGTGGTGCCAACACCATGCTGTTTTTGTTAGTATAGCTTTGTAGTATAGTTTAAGGTCCAGGATTATGATGCCTCCTGCTTCACTCTACTTACTAAGGATTGCTTTGGCTATTCTGGGTCTCTTATTTTTCCAAATGAATTTCATGATTGCCTTTTCTATTCCTATAAGGAATGATGCTGGGATTTTAATTGGAATTGCATTGAATCTGTATAGCACTTTGGGTAGTATTGCCATTTTGACAATATTGATTCTGCCTATCCAAGAGCATGGGAGATTTTTCCATCTTCTCAGGTCTTCTTCAATTTCTTTCTTCAGTGTCTTGTAGTTTTTATTGTAGAGCTCTTTCACCTCTTTAAATTTATTCCCAAGTATTTTATTTTTTTGATGCTATTATGAATCGAGTAGTTGCCCTAATTTCTCTTTCAGAGAAAGAGATGTATAGAAATGTATTTAATTTATGGGTATTGATTTTATATCCTGCTACTTTGATGAATTCATTTATTATTTCTAGAAGTTTTCTGGTGAATTTTTTGGATCCTCTTAGAATCATATCATTGGCAAATAATGATAGTTTGAGTTCTTCTTTTCCTATTCATATCTCTTTAATATCTTTTGTCTGTCTAGTTGCTCTGGCTAGAGTTTTATGGACTATGCTAAATAGAAGTGGTAAAAGAGGGCATCCCTGTCTTGTTCATGTTTTTAGAGGAAATGCTTTCAATTTTTCTCCATTTTAGAATGATGCTGGCCTTGGGCTTAGCATAGCTTTTACAATGTTGAGGTATGTCCCTACTATCCCTAGTTTTTCTAGTGTTTTGAACATGAAAGGGTTCTGTATTTTGTCAAATGCTTTCTCAGCATCAATTGATATAATCATGCTATTTAAGTCTATTGACATGATGAATTACATTTATTGATTTCCATATGTTGAACCAACCTTGCATAGCTGGAATGAACCCCACTTGATCATGGTGCACTATTTTTTAAACATGTTTTTGTATGCAATTTGCCAGAATTTTATTGAGAATTTTTACATCCATGTTCATCAGGGATACTGGTCTATAGGAGCATCTCCATACCTTCAACCCCTCCCTTCCATCTTTCCCCATTCTATGCTAATAGACTGTGCTCTTGACAGAGAGCACCCCTTTGTTTGTAACTTTTGGACCTGATTGGCCCAGGAGTGTATATAAGTTTCTGCACTTTCTGGAATAAACGGTGTTCCTGCTTCTCGCTCCGGTGTTTCTGCGTCTCACTCCAGCAGAGCAGTTCTTTACCTACACCCCGGGGCCTGGGGAGAGTGGCCCCACGAACCATCACTGTCCTGGGAGAATCCATTTCGTCTTCCCCAGAGACCCCTTCTTTCTTCATCTCTCAGGACCCCAACTTGTCGAGCGGACCCATACAGCACACCCCCTTAAAGCGATACTGGTCTGAAATTTTCTTTCCTTGATTTGTCTCTGGTTTTGGTATCAGGATGACACTAGCCTCATAGAATGAGTTTTACAGGGTTTCTTCCTTTTCTATTTCATGGAATAATTTGAGGAGTATTGGTATTAACTCTTCTTTGTAGTCTCCAGGTGCTGGAGTAGCTTCTATTTTTTTATTTTATCATTAATTTTTTATTATTTTTTATTTAGTTGTAGATGGACACAATACCTTTATTTATGTGGTGCTGAGGATCAAACTCAGTGCCCCACACATGTGAGGCAAGTGCTCTACCACTGAGCCATAACCTCAACTCTTATCATTGATTTCTAATTTCATTCCATTATGGTCAGATATAATGCAGGCTAGTATCTTTGTTTTTTTGTTTGTTTGTCTTTGTATTTGCTAAGGCTTGTTTTGTGGTATAATAGGATCTATTTTGGAAAAAGATCCATGTACTGCTGAGAAAAAAATGTATTCACTCCTTGAGGGATGGAATGTTCTATATATGTCTGGTAAGTCTAAATTATTGTTTTACTAAGTTCTATAGTTTAGTTTTTGTTTGGAAGATATATCCAGTGGTAAGAGAGGTGCATTAAAGTAACCCAGTATTATTGTGTTGTGGTCTATTTGATTCTTGAAGTTGAGAAGGATTTGTTTAATAAACATAGATGTCCCATTGATTGGGGCATAGATATTTAGGATTGTTATGTCTTCTTGATATATAATTCCCTTGAGTAGTATGTAATGTCCTTCTTTATCCCTTTTCACTAACTTTGGTTTGAAGTCCACTTTATTTGATATGAGGGTAGAAACCCATGCTTGTTTACATGGTCCATGTGAGTAGTATGTTTTTTTCCTATCCTTTCACCTTCAGTCTGTGGATGTCTTTCCCTGTGAGATGCATCTCTTAAAGGCAGAATATTTTTGGGTCTCTTGTAATTCAATCTGCAAGTCTGTGTCTTTTAATTTATGAGTTTTGGTCTTTCATATTCAGGGTTATTATTGAAATATGATCTGTATTCTCAGTCATTTTGGTTTATTTTTGATTTTTAACTTGACTTGGTTTCACCTTTAATTGGATTTTCCTTTAGTGTAGTCCCTCCTTGTGCAGATTTTCGTTGTTGTTTTCATTTCCTCCTCATGGAATATTTTGCCAAGAATGTTCTGTAGTGCAGGTTTTCTCATTGTAAATTCCTTTGACTTTTGTTTATTGTGGAAGACTTTTATTTTGTCATCAAATTTGAAGCTTAATTTTGCTGGATATAAGATTCTTGGTTGGCATCCATTTTCTTTCAGAGATTGATATATGTGGTTTCAGGATCTCCTGGCTTTTAGGGTCTGGGTTGAAAAATCTGCTGAGATCTGAATTGGTCTCCTCCTATATGTAATCTGATTCTTCTCTATTGTGGCCTTTAAAATTCTATCCTTATTGTGTATGCTAGGCATTTTCATTGTAATGTGACTTGGTGTAGAGTTGTTGTAGTTTTGTACATTTGGTGTCCTGTAAGCCTCTTGCATTTGGTTTTCCAATTCATTCTTCATGTTTGGGAAAATTTCTGATATTATTTCATTGAAGAGATTGTGCATTTCTTTGCTTTGAAACTCTGTGCCTTCCTCTATTCTGATAAATCTTAGATTTTTTTTTTTTTTTTGGTACTGGAGATTGAACTCAGGGGCACTCAACCACTGAGCCACATCCTCAGCCCTATTTTGTGTTTTATGTAGAGACAGGGTCTCATTGAGTTGCTTAGCGCCTTGCCTTTACTGAGGCTGGCTTTGAACTCGTGATTCTCCTGTCTCAGCCTCCCTAAGTGCTGGCATTACAGGTAGATTTGGTCTTTTAATGCTATCCCATAATTCTTGGACGTTCTGTTCATGGTTTCTTACCATCTTTGCTGTGTGGTCAACTTTATTTTCAAGATTGTATATTTTGTCTTCATTGTCTGAGGTTCTGTTTTCCAAGTTATCTAGTCTGTTGGTGATGCTTTCTATTGAGTCTTTTGTTTGGTTTATGGTTTCCTTAATTTCAAGGATTTCTGAGTTTTGTTTTTTTTTTTTCAGAAAGTATCTTTCTTGAAGTAATCTTTTACTACCTTTATTTGTTCTCTTCTCTGTTTGTGTGATCAATGGTTGCCTGTATTTGCTCTTTTCTCTTTGTTGGAGTAATACATTTTTGCCTATATTTGTTCATTTAGGTCATTCTTTAATTCCCAGATCATTTTAATTATGTACATTCTGAACTCCTTCTCTGACATTTGATCTACTGTGCTGTCAATGGATTCTATTATTGTAGTATTTTGGTTTGCTTGGGGAACTTTCCTCCTTTGTTTTTTTTTATATTGTTTATGTGTCTTCCTCTCTTGCAGCATGACTCTGAGGTATTGCAGTTTCTATCCTATAATCTTGTAGTATCCCTGTAGATTACTAATATCTCACCTTTAAGGGGGAGATGAAAGTTTACAGCAACCAATATGCAGCCATCAACTAGCTCCTAGTTAGACATTCACAGTTTTGTCACTATAAGCAGAAATGATAAGTTCAGTTATCTTCTACCATATATCCAGTAGGGTTGCATAAGGATTTACTGTTTCTAATGATGGACAGAGAGAGAATGTGGGGCAGGTGGTATGATATGATGTTTATGAGGTGGCGAATATAAGGGTATTATATTATAGCATGAGTAAAAGGGGAATCAAAAGAAGTTGGCTGTTAGCAGGAAAAAAAAAGAGAGGTGATCCCATGCAAGGCTCCTTGTTGCCTCTGCAACAGGATGGTGATTGTTACCACACCTAGTAGGGATACCTTTGGTACAACCAGGCCCATATGTATCTTGGTGATGGTCTTACAGGTCCTGGTTGTTGTTCCTAGATGAAATCAGCCATGTCTCTAGTTGGTAGCAGCAGTAGCATCGAACCTGTAGGTACCTTGACATTGGACTTCCAGGCCCGTCGGTGTCCTTAGATGGAAGCTGCCCCAACTAAGGATGGTGGAGGTGGCAGCAGAGGTAACCTCAGATGGCGGTGGAGGTGCCCAAGATGGAGACAACTGCTTTCAGAGGTGGGGCTGGAAGGATGGGCTGTGCAATGGTGTTGGGCATCCTGCTTGGTGGTGGCAATGGGCAGCTGACCCTGTCCATTGTCCATGGTGTAGATTAACATGTAGGAAGGGCAATGGAGGTGGCTACAGTGTTCCAAGATGGAGGTGGCTTGGTGAGGCCTCACATTAGTGGATAGGGAATCGCAGCACAGTGTTCCTCTCTGACGTGGGCACAGGTGTTCTAGGTCCAGGCTGGGCTCCAGCAACAATTTTCTTTTTAAAAGGGTTAAGACTGGTCTGGGACTGTAGCTCAGTGGTAGAGTGATCAGCTGGCATGTGTCAGGTAATGGGCTCAATCCTCAACCACATAAAAATAAACAAAATAAAGGCATTCTGTCCATCTACAATTACAAAAAACAGTTAAAATAAATTTCAAAAAATAAGGGCAGAGGCTGGGGATGTAGGCCAGCTTTGGAGTGGAGTGCTTGCCCAGCACACATGAGGCCCTGGGTTATATCCCAGCATCAGCAAAATAAAAGGAAAAAGAAAAAAAGGCAAAGGGCTTAAATATACCTTGAGTATACTTTTCTCAAAAGACGACATATAAATAGCCAACAGGTACATGAAAAAGTGCTCAACAACTCTAATCATCAGAGAAATGTAAATGGAAAGTATGATGAGGTATGAGCTCACACCTGATGCATTGATTATTATCAAAATGATGAAACATAAGTGTTGGTGAGGATATGAAAAAATGGAATTTACACTGTTGGTGGCATTGTGTATTGGCACAGGCATTTTGGAAAATAGTATGCAGTTTGTTCAAAACACTAGAAATAAAGTTACTCTATAATCCAGCAATCCCACTACTGGTTATATACCCAAAGAAATGGAAAATAGTATGTCAAAGAACATCTGCACTCCCATATTCACTGCATCATTATTCACAATAGCCAAGATATGGAAACCGTGTGTCTATCACACAATGAAATGATATTCAACCATTAAAAATAATGGAAAATCTGTCATTTGGGAAAACATCAATGAACCTAGAGGACATTGTGTTAAATAAAATATGAAATAAGGCAGGCACAGAGATCATACAAATACAAAAAGATCTCATATATGGAATCAACAAAAGTTGATCTTGGAGAAGTAGAGAATGGTAGTTATCGAAGGCTGCCAGAGGTGGGCAGGAGGGAATGGACAGGAAAAGAGATACTTTAGTTAACTAATACAAGGTTAGAGTTAGATAAGAGGAATAAATTCTAGTGTCCTATGGCATAGCAAGTTGGCTTCAGTTAAAAATGTATTGTATATTTCAAAATACCTAAGAGAATGTTATATGTCATAATTATAAGCAAATGATAATTATTAGATATGATATGCTAATTGCTTTTATTTGATTATTCCACAATGTATGGATATGCCACATAAATAATTATTTCTTAAGGAAAATAAGACTAAAAAAGGAATGGAAATAAAATTAGAAAATATTTCACTTTAGATGCATGCTTCTTTATCTCAAGAGACAGTATTCCTTACAATATTAGTTTAAGAGTAATAAAATAGATCATAACAACATGAGGAAAATGTAGTCATTAGTTTTAATTGAATGCTTCCTTTTTGTACAGTATTAATTGACTGCTCACTGTGAAAGATGAGGGCATTAACTCTCTCCATTTTCTCCTGTCTCCCTGGCTCTTTACCTCCCAAATTTTGTGAATGATGTCATTAATTTTATGTTGCAGATATTTTTAATAAGTATGTTCTGTTTCATCACTATACCTTCCACATTTCCTTTACTATTAGTTCTATGTTTCAATATATTCGAATCTAACTGACTCTTCTCCTAGATTAATCTCTCAGCTCTACGATGTTTCATCAGTTTTTAATTTGTTTTTAAAGAGCTTTTGGATGCTGTGTTCTCTTAGTCCTTTTGATATTTTAGCATGTTTGCCTGATGCCTTGATATTTGAATACATTTTTTGGTTTAGTATTTGAGTCTTCTTTCTCTTGAAAATTTAGAGGCATATTTGAATTTTTGCTATTAAAATCATGTTGGAAAACATAGAATGCAACCAGGTGTTTTTTTTCCACTCACAGGTGATTTGCTTTTCTAGTCTGAATGCCAAAAGATATTTTTTAATCCTAGAAATTCAGAAACTAAACTAGGTTAAATCTTGAAATAAAATCTTCATATATACTGTATGAAAATTTTCTGTAACATCATGTTTCAATCTACAGGTCTGAAATTCTGTTGTTTCTGTGTTTACTCTTAATTGTCTGTTTCCCACAGCAGAAGGTAAAAATCACAACTGCAGGGACTTTGACTAGTCACCACCTCAGCTTCTGAACAGAATCTGACATAGTGTAGATAATCAATAGGCATTTGTGGAATGGATGTTTCTGAACATATCATTTTCTCATTTCAGAGAAATTTTCATGAAATATATTTCTATGTAATTCATATATATTATCTTTTAACTCTAAATCTATTGGCTCATTTATTAACAGTGATTATTTTACTTTTGCCATCTGCATTCTCTGATATTACCTCAAGCCTTTCCTCTGTGACAGTAATATCACAGCTATGTTTACTATAATATTTTAGCTGTTCTTTTTCTGAACTGCTTCTAGAAAAATTTTCCATTCTTCACTTTGTTTACATGCTAGTTCCACTCTATTTTTGTCTGGACAGGGAAGTTTCTATCACAAGGTATGTTGACACCATTGTCCTATGATTTATTTTCAACATTGTTAATTCACAGGTAATATTACAGTTGGCTCCTATTCCCACATTTATTCCTTTCTTGAGTTTTTATTCATTTCCTGGGCCTACATTATTACCCTTTCAAGCTTCAATGTGGGAACCGAGTTTTTTACCCAGATTTTTGTACTATGAGAGTGTGATGAGAATATGGGGAGAATAAAGACAACTGAGGCCAAACTGGCATTCTCTTTGGCAGAATTCCAGGGCTTGTAACTTTTTTGACTCTATTTTGTTTAATGTTTAGTACAGGAGTCACTCTACATAATTGTGAGCATTTCTTATTCCAGTGAACTCTTTCGAAGTTCTAATCATCTCTTCATTCAGGTCAGTGCATAGACCCAGAGTTTCTAGCACTGGGTTTAGTTTTTCATTTTCCACATTTTGTCTATTCCTCCTCAGTAGCCATTTCTAATACATCCAATCAAAAAAATGAAAAGAAAAAGAAATTTACCACTAATTATTTCTCCAAATTGTGCATTATTCAAGAGAAAACTCATAGAATTTTCCTGACTTATCAGGAATGCTGGGTTGGAGAGTCAGGGCTTAGAAGACATGTGCCATCCCCCACACACTAAACTATGCCTCTTTAGTGTCTTTATATGGTCACTAGTCTTTTAAATACATAAAGTTATAGCTATTCTTCATTTAGTTGATAATCATTACCCTCAAATACTTATAATTGCATTTTTTTTGTTCCAGCAATTGAACCCAGAGCCACTTAACCATTGAGCCACATCCCCAGCTCTATTTTTTTTTTGTTTTGGGTCAGGGTCTCCCTAAGTTGCTTAGGACCTCACTAAGTTGTCAAGCCTGGCTTCGAACTCCTAATCCTCCTGCCTCAGCCTCCCAAGCCGCTGGAATTAGAGATATGTGCCACTGTGCCTGGCTATAATTGATTTTTTTTTATTAGCTTTGTTTCTTAATAATGGTGGAAAGTTCTATGGTAGAGTCATTGTGACATTTTCACCTGGAGGTCTTCGACACTGCTTTTTCCACAATAATTTCAAAATTCTCTGAAAAATTACATTTTCTAAGAGCAGAACACAATGATTCATTATTTTTTAATCAAATCATTTAATTAAATGGTATTAGTGGACATTACTGGACCCTGAAATCCTTAACAGAAAAGGCTCATAAAATCTTAGCAATTATGTTGAGCAAAATTTGTTCCAGGAAAGCTTTGCCTTGAATAGAAATCCACTGGCAGCATTGCCCCAAATCATTGACTTACATCAGTCCAGTTAATAGAGAAGAAACAGTTGATTGCTACCAATCAAGACTAACCAAAATAAATTTTTCACAGTGGTAGGTTGTTAATATTCTAAGCTTCAGCTTTCTCAGAGGCCATATTTACCAAACGGGTAAATCAAATTAATAGAAAATTAAAAAGAATATTTATTCAAAATAGTAAAAAATGTCTAAATTTTTTAAAATAATCAAAGTCTGCTTTATTGCTTTCATATTTATTAATTTTGATCCCTTTATACATTTCTGATATTAGAAATCAGAAGCGACAATTACCTTTCTGAACTGTACAATATACTAAATGAAACATCCAAAGCAATGTCCACCTTTTGCTGCTTTGTTTAAAGTGAAACATTTATACATCAAGGAATTGGGCAAGTGTGCAAACCACATCTTAAATATGGTTAAAAGTGTTTTTCGCCCTCTCACATTTCTTCATGATATGCAGGAGCAGATATTTTTGTGTTTTCTCTATCATTAGATTCTTGGCTACCTTGTTCTCCTTCTCACAATGTGTCTACATTCAATAACAATTTAATTGATTAGTCAATATGGTCCAGCAAATGGGCAATATAGAATCAGAGCATTTCAGAGATGGTTGGCCCTTTGGAAATCAACTAAACCAACTTTAACCCTTAGAAACAAGGAAACAGAAAATGAGGGGTGGGGGAAATTGTGCAGCAGTTATATAGTATGAGATCCAAGATGCAAATTAGGACTTTTTAATACCTTATATGTTCTTTCTCCTGTGTTTGGCTGCCTGCTAGATTTAACTAATTGTTTGTTTAAATTATCAAATATTTGCCATTATTGAATTAACCAAGCCATGCTTTTGATTTTGTGTGAACCAAGAGTCATTCTTTAGCAAATACTTAGAATTTATAAGCTTTGTCTACAGGATCCTTCCCTAGGGCCTCATGGTGTATGTGTGTGTGCACATACACACTGGGATTGAACCCTGGGCCTCAGGCATGCTAGGCATGAATTCTACAACTGAACTACACTCTCAGCCCTCAGCAGGCTTTTTAATAACCCCAAATAAGTTTTTCTTGTGACAGCTCCCAGAACATTGGCTTTATATGGTAGGTGTTCAGTTCAATTTTATAGAGGAGTTTTGTCTGTGGCACCATAACCCTCAGGTCTCAGTGCAACACTTACAACATGCAGGACATTATCTGTTCTTTCCACTAATGGCAAAACACAGTACTTATTCATTTTTTCATTCACTTGAAGAGCAAACCTCACTTGTGTAGTTGCTCTATACCATGCACAGTGTCAGTTACTAAAAGGAGGAAGAGAAAGAAGGTCCAGTTGCCGACCTCAAAGAATTCACTGTCCAATTCTCCAATAACAAAAAGAATAATTTGTTTTGCAATAACAACAACTAAATGGAACCCACTGCTTCATCTTCGAAAGGTTTTCACCTCCTGGATTAGAAACAAATTGAACAATGGGTCTTTTATTTAGTTCTCCTGGATCAAAAATGTCACTTGACAATATAATTACTCTGTGGATTGAAGAGCCATATTTTACACCATGGCCTCATTAAAACTGCTGTGGTTTCTATAAATAAAAGCCCTTGGATGGATCAGCATGAAAACTGACATCAGCATCATTCATTTTTTTAAAAAACAGGAAATTATTCCCACAATTGTGTTTGCTACACAGATATATTGATTTGTTCATTTCCCCTTGGGGGAAGAAACAAGATACACAAATTACACCATCCCAGTCATTTTTCAGGATGAATACCTATAGTTAGAGAAATAATTTAAGGGAAACGGAATTACCATCTAGATATTCTTCTCTCATCAAGATATTATCCAATATATTATTTCTCACTGCCAGGAGGGTAAACATAAAGAATTACATTTTCAAATAGCTTAGCTAATTTTAAGACACATCAATTTTCATGTGTGAAATGAGTGCAGTAATTGAGTGTATGGCAAAATATGCATAAAAATGTAGGTACACATTTATGGTGTGAATTTAAGGAGAATGTTAAAAATTCAGTAAAATCTTGTATATATCCATTAACCATTTGAAAAACAAGCAAACTTGTCCCCTGCAAAGAAAAAAATACAATAAGAAATGAGATTTTTATATATGAATTTGAAAAACTATATAGGATATTCATTTCAGAAGATGAATATGAAAGCATAGGCAAATATATGGATATGAAGATAAGATAATCATCTGATTATATTCAGGAGAGTGAAAATTTCAGAAATGCTGTGATATAAACAACAGGGGAGGTAACATGGGATATGCAGACCAGAAGAGAGAAAACTTGGTAGGGACAGACAATGGATTTTAAAACTTAAAGGAATGATTAAATGAACAACACAGTATGCTTATTATATATAAGTCTGAAGATAGAACCAGTCAAAAAGATGTAATAGAGCTGGATGTAGTAGCACATGCCTGTAATCCCAGGGATTTAGGAGGCTGAGGCAGGAGGATCGCAGGTTTGAGGCCAGCTTCAGCAACTTAGTGAAGCCCTAAGCAACGTAGTGAAATCTTGTCTCAAAATAAAAAAATTTAAAAAGGGCTGGGGACATATGTGCCACAGTGGTTAAAAGCCCCTGTATTCAATCCCTGGTACCACTCCCCAAAAAAGATGTTATAGATATCATCATACAGCTTAATGATATGAAAATATGAAGAACTATTTTTTTTACCAACTAGAGTTATTTGTAAATAGAACAGGCTGTCTTGCACAATCAATACCTCTCCTATATCAAAAATATCTGAGTACAAAGGAAGGTTGACTAATTTTCAGATATGTTGTTTAAGATGATATTTTGATGTTTTGTGTTTTTTCAAATTATTAATACGTTTTATAGTGGCTTACTACACTGATCATATTATGCATGAGTTAAGTTTCTGGCAAGAAGCATTGCTTATTAATTATGTGTTCCAGGCACCAAATAGCAAAGTCCAAAGCAGTCAAGCAAAAATGGAAAATGTAGGGAGAGCACTCCATATAACTGACATATAACCCATTTTTCCAGATCAGGATCCTTTCTTCAAATCTTTCACCCCCATCTGCTACTGTACATATAACTTGCAATCACTTTTCGTGGCCCCAAAAGAGTAAGAAAAATATATGGAAACAGTTAAGTCCTGCTGCATAAGATGCCAGAGAAGTTTCATAGAAACTAACAGTAAAACACAATGCAGCTTCAGGCAGCCCTAAGGGTTGGTCTACAGGGTAGACATAACCATTACATGAATTTCAAGTTATTTTTGACCCTCCCTTTTAGCCAACCAGACCAAATTAGAATTTCTTTATCCAAACCTGGAAGTCAGATGGCTCTTTCTGATCTAAACAGTAATGGCTGGAGTTTGGGCTCTCATGGTACAAACTTGCTGGCAGAGGGCCAACAACACTGGCCAACTCTAAGAGATGAAGGCTTATCAGCTATGAAGACACCTTGATTGAATCTGTGTAACATTAGTCTACTGAACAGTGTATATTAGCCATAATAAAAGAAATATACCAATATAAACAAAACATGTACATTTTTCTTTTCAAATTACCTTAAAATGTGACAGAACCAAATATTGTTTAATTCATATCTGTTGTCAAACATTGCAAGCTATTTGAAAACTACTACCAATGCTTAAGGAGAGTAACTGCTTATCCTGTATGTTTTGAAATTTAAGGATCGGAAGAACTTTGTGTGTAAAACCAAGTAATGAGTTTCATTCTGATTGATACATACAGTATTTCTCCTCTAATATGGAGAGAAAGAAGTCTATGATGTCCTATTATGCTAGTATCATTTTATATGCTTCAAAAAATACCGTTAGAAATGGAAAGTTAATAGCATGGAATAATGGAGACATGAGGTGGAACAAGTAACTTGGTTTTCAACATATATCAAAGTCGTGGCATGTAAGTAGGAAGCTAAACTTCCTAGTTTAATATCCATTCTAGAAATCAGATTCATTATATAATAGCCAACATTTTTTTCATGTTAACATTAAAGCAACAGTGTCATTCAAGTTTCTTACACATCCTATTTCCTGTATTTGACTCTAAGTGCTTTTTTTCTTCTTATTTTCCGAAGTTAAACTAAGCACAAGGCATAATGACCTGGAAACTTGGTGGAGATTACTAAGACAACTTTCATTTCATTTCAAAATGTCAGAAGTGTTTGCAATTGATGCTGTGTCTGAAATGGAGTTCCCAAGAAGCAGAATCTGAGGTAAGTGTTCTTGTTGAAGCAATTTGTGGGAGGGAGAGTTGTTCTCAGGAGAAAGGAGAAGGAAGCAAGATGATGAAAAGAAAACTTACCAAGACTGTGCTTTCTGGGGTCTGGGGTCTGGGGTTGTGGCTCAGTGGTAGAGCACTTGCCTGGCATGCGTGAGGCCCTGGGTTCGATCCTCAGCACCACATATAAATAAGTAAATAAATCAATAAATAAACAAATCCATTTAAAAAATAATGTGCTTTCTCTGGAAACTAGTGTTTCCTGACTCCCTGAAGAAGCCCTTGAATCAAGATTCCACCAGAATTGGTCCCATTTTGAAGGAAAGGAGCCATGATTTTGTACCCTGTGTCAATCAATCACTGGTTGAGATCTATATCCAATCCTGGAGACACGGGCTGTGTAACCTGTAGAGCATGCTGATTCCCAGTGAGCTGTGGGCAATATTGTGGAAAAGGGTCACCTGTGAGTTGGAAAAGGGTCACCTGTGAGGTGTTATCAGCCAATACCCAAAGCAAATAAAAGATGGGTTCACTGGGCAGAAAATGTAATGTGCATGGGATATCAACAATGTCACCTCAGCATCAACAGGATGGGTGACAAAAGCCACTAAAGGAGGTTTGAAGGAAACAAAAATTGTTAGAATAGATCTAGAATTTGTATTATACAAAATACAT
Organism: Xerus rutilus; assembly: GCA_028644305.1. Lineage (NCBI taxonomy): Eukaryota > Metazoa > Chordata > Mammalia > Rodentia > Sciuridae > Xerus > Xerus rutilus. The sequence continues at coordinate 10,363,373 of CM053417.1, forward strand.
ATCCTATCACAGGGAAAATAGGAAATAAATATATTGTGTTCATTTTCTAGCACTGCCATAACAAATTACCACACTGGGTAACTTAAATAGAAATTTATTGTGACACAATTCCAAAAATCCAAAATTAAGGTGTTAGCAGAATTGATTCCTTATGAGGACTGTGAAGCAAGGATCTGTCCCAGGTGTCTCTCCTTGGCATTTAGATAATGTCTTTTTGTTCACCAGGCTTTCTCTAGATATGCCTGACTATCTCCAAATTTCTCCTACTTGAAAGCATGCCAGTTAAACTGAATGAGGGGCCATCCTCCTAAAATCACTTTAGCTTGATTACCTCTTTAAAAGCCATGTCTCCAAATAAGGTCACATTCTGAGCTATTGGGGCTTAGGACTTCTACATATGAATTTGGGAGAGGGCACAATTCAACCCCAAAGGGATACCTCTGAAAATTATGATAGAAATTAGTTATTTCTATGAGCAGAAAATCACTCAACTTTAATTTTTAGAAGCATATTAAATGAATCTAAAGTTCCTTTACCAAGATAACAGAGCTTCCACTGACTCCATCTCATTTATTAGAACCATTCAACCTACAGACATGTGTGGATAATGTAGTTGATGTAAACAAGTTGTTATTACTTAGAAATCACCTTTATAAACTCACTAGAGATAATTTTAAAAAGTTAACCTCTTACCTATCAAGAACTATTTATATGCATCTACTATCTACTTTCAGACACTAAATGTGAACAAACAGTGCTTAATAAAAATTCCAATACAATTACTTTTGCTATGCTCTCAAATCAATTAACCTGCCTATAGAAAAAGTCTTCCCAGTATGCTGCTGACAGAAAAAAAGGATTAAAAAGAAAAAGAAGTATTAATCTGTTAAAAATCTAATATCTACTGAGTGCCAACTCTGTATATCCAAGACATTTGTTTGGATCCTTTGAATAGTCCATCTCAATCAAACCTCACAGAAATCCTTTGGGACAAACAGCTTCTTCATGTTAAGTTTTCAAATGTATAAATTGATTCTCAGAGAGGACAGAAAACTTACACATGCCTGTAAGGAGCAGAGCTCATATTTGAATCTTTGTATGTCTCATACCAAAGCCTCTGACCATTTAATGAGACCATTCTTCAGTATTTAAAGATCTCTAAACAAACAGCTCTAACAACCCCAGGAAACTGTGGAATCACAAACTCAGGGGATAGGAACCAGAAATCATTAAGTATTCATTAGGAAGTTATTAAAAGTGTATTCCATGACAAACACTAATCAAGTTGCTGGGAGCTGATTATAGTTTGAGTTAGGCAACGTTCTTGTTCTTATAAACTTGCATTTGTAGCTGAAACTGTTCATGTGTGTACTTCTCTGTGTATGTGTATTATATATAAACAAATATATATTATATATAATTATATATATGAGCTCATACAGAAACCACCATTCAATTCACAAGATTCCCAAATATGTCTATACCAACTTCTCACTATTTATAACTCTCAAATTTAAATAAGTATTTATATCATATCTACTGATGAGAAAAAAAGAACCAATTTTTTTAAAAAAGAGCTACAACTCTCCCTGGCATTGACATCAGATGATGAAGGGGTCAAGATGGTGGAGTCGAAAAGGTTACTTTCCCAACAGCTCCATGGCACAGGACCAGGAAATTGGACAGCCAGCTTCTCCTTGAGGTCAGTTAAAAAAAGAAATCTTAGTGGCATTTAATTCTGGACTCTCCGGACAGCCTAGGGACTCAGAAGATTGGATTGGGTAGAATAAAATAAAAAAGAAGAAAGAAAAACCTACCGCCTGGCGCCTGCAGCTGCTGATGTGGATCCACCACGAATAGGTTGTGGGGAGAGACTAAGAGAGACCCCATTTGGGGTGTCATGGAGGTGTGTTTTGAACCAGAGAGGATGGTGATCACGGACATTGACAAGCTAAACCAGTGGGTGAGATACACTTTGTTTTTGTGTAAGAGAGATGCTGCATGTTTACTAGTGACCTGCAGACAGCAGGGTCAGCCACCATCTTTTTCTGCTGCGTCACCAGGTGTGGGTCCAAACCCAGGCACCCAGACGTATGTAATTCCAGCTGGGTCAGAAAACCTGACCTGGCAGAGGCCTGTCATGCAACGCACAGTATAATGTGAAAGTCAAGTGGGGAGAGTGGTGTACCCAGTGGAATTTGAGACACTCAGAGATCCTGGGTCTCTCTCAGATTTTGAATCTCACAGTTTGAAGGACCAGTGTGGGAATGAATGGGGACTTGATCAGGTGGAAGGAGTGAATGTGCACTTTGAGACTTAGCCCAGGATGGAGATATGGGAGCCTTGAGAAGCGGAGGTGGGCAAAGGACTGGCTCCTCTGCTGTCAGAGTGGAACACAGGGGAGATTTAAGTGATATAGATGCCCAGAATGGACAAGAAGCAGCCGGGCTCTGGAGGTGTACTGATATAAAATCTTCACCAAACATCATTCCACAAAACACTGGGGGTCTAGCTTGACCCACAACCCACCTCTAGGAGCTCTACCTCTGGGAACCCCTCTCAAAACTCAACAGCAAACCTTCCCTGTGAGTGGAGCAGACAACCACCTCCAACACACACCCCCCTCATACTGCTGAGAAAGGATGCTAACAACATTTAAACTGACTAGCTCCATAAAAGGAAGGAACTGATAGCCCCCAACTACTACTTTTGAATGCAATACATAACATACCTAAGAAAACACAGAACATAAAATAATTTGGAACTGACAACCAACATAAAATATTATGGACAATTTTGCGACTATCACAAGGGAAACAATTTCTTAATCTTCCATCAAGAACCCTTTTTTCAAAAACGTTTGTGCTAAATGATCCATGGACATGTGTACATACACATATTTGTCTCACTCTTCTCATTTCTAGCATTTCTTGAAGGTATTTTCTTGACTCTTTTGAGCACTATGGCTTTTGATTAGTATACCTGGGTTTTCCTTTACATTGTTTTTGTTTTGTTATTGCTGCCTTATATTGTATTTCTCCTATTTATTTCCCTTGATTCTCTTCCTCTTTTCTTTCACAAACATCTAAATTCTATTGTTCTTTTACTCATTTTTTGATTCTGTACTACTACTCTCTCTCATCCCCCCTCTCAATTGTTACATCCTAATCTCCTCTGCATTCTCTCTTCACCTTTTTAAAATAGCAAACCCTTTTGTAAACATAATATCTCTACTGTTGGAAATTGCCTCCCATACCATCTCTCTCTATATTGCCAATTAACATTTGAGATGCCAAAATAGGATCTAAGTATTTAGTTTATTTCTGAATATTTATTGCATTCTTTGTTGTTATTATTTGTCTCGCCCTGAAACTTGAGGTAGTAGAAATCTTCAGGAACATAAGAAATTTATAGAGTAGAAACACTGCCACCTCACATTCTTACTGATAAATGGGTAGACATACAAACAACATTAAAAAGCAAGGCAGCAAACCATCCTGAACAAGTAAAAATACCTTATTTACAGAATCCAATGATATAGTGGAGGAAATATCAGAGAAAGAATTCAGAAAGTTCATAGTTAAAATGATCTGAAAGGTAAAAAGACAGTGTAAGGTGTAAAATCAGAGAGAAAATCCAAGATGTGAAAGACCACTTCAATTAGGAGATAGAAATCCTGAAGAAGAATCAATCAAAAATCGTTGAAATGAAGAAATCAATAAACCAAATTACAGACTTAATGGAAAGCACCGCCAGCAGACGTGACCACTGAAGACAAAATATATAATCTGGAAAACAAAGTTGACCATGGAGAAAAGACGTTAAGAGAACAAGAACAGAACTTTCAAGAAATATGGGATAAGCCGGGCGCGGTGGCTCACGCTTGTAATCCCAGCACTTTGGGAGGCTGAGACAGGAGAATCGCGAGTTCAAAGCCAGCCTCAGCAACGGCGAGGCGCTAAGCAACTCAGTGAGACCCTGTCTCTACATAAAACACAAAATAGGGCTGGGGATGTGGCTCAGTGGTCGAGTGCCCCTGAGTTCATTCCCCAGTACCAAAAAAAAAAAAAAAAAAAGAAATATGGGATAACATGAAAAGAACAAATTTAAGATTTATCAGTACACATGAAAGCTCAGAGATAAAAACCAAAAGGAATGCACAACTTTTTCAATGAAATAATATCAGAAAATGTCCCAAACTTTAAAAAAAATTAAGTAGAAAATCAAATACAGGAGGCTTAAAGGACTTCAAATATACATTACAACAGATCTACACCCAGGCACATCATTATGAAAATGCCCAACATAGAGAATAAAGATAAAATTTTAAAAACTGCTATATGAAAAAACAAGTTCAATTTAGAGGGAAATCAATCAGGATCTCAACTGAGTTTTCAACCCAGACCATAAAAGCTAGAAGGCCTTGGAATAATATATACCAAGCCCTGAAAGAAAATGAATGCCAACTGAGAACACTATATCTGACAAAAATAAGCTTACGATCTGATGATGAAATAAAAACCTTCCACGATAAACAAAAGTAAAAAGAATACACAACTAGAAAGCCTACACTACAAAACATACTCAATAAGATATTTCATGAAGAACCAATGAAAATTAAAATTAAAAATCAGTAAAGGGAAGAACTATACTAGACAAATAGTCAATCAAAGTTGAAACTAATTCAAATTAAAAACCAGAAATAAATGAAAATGACAGGGAATAAAAATTATTTCTCAATAGTAACATTGACTGTAAATGGCCTAAACTCATCAATCAAAAGACAGACTGGCAGAATGGATTAACAAACAAGACCCAACAATATGCTGTCTCCAAGAGACTCACCTCGGAGGCAAAGACATCCACAGAATGAAGGTAAAAGGATAGGAAAAAACATAGCATTCACATGGATCTTGTAGGGAAGCAGGAGTTTCTACATATCAGATAAAGTGGATTTAAAGCCAAATTTAATGAGAAGGGACCAAGAAGGTCATTTATTTCATACTGCTTAAAGGAATTATACATCAACAAGATATAACAATTGAAAATATTTATGCCCCAAACAATGGAGCATCTATATACATCAGAAAAACCCTTCTCAAATTCAATAATCAAAGAGATCACAACACAATAATAAAATCACTGGGTGACTTCAACACACCTCTCTCATCACTAGATAGATGTTCCAAATGAAAACTAAATAAGGAAGCCATAGAATTCAATAATACAATCAATAATTCAGACTTAACAAATATATTTATTCCATAAATGATTGAATACACTTTCTTCTCAGCAGCACATGGAACATTTTATAAAATAGACCACATCTCAGACCACAAAGCAATGCTTAGCAAATAAAAAAAAAATAGAAACACTACCATACATTCTATCAGATCATAATGGAATGAAATTAAAAATCAATGATATGATAAAATATAAGCTACTCTAATACCTAGAGACTTGGTAATATACTACTGAATGATCAATATAGCAGAAGAAATTAGGGATAATATTAAAAAATACATAAAGATAAATGAGAATAGCAACACACCATATCAAAATCTCTGGGACACTATGAAGGCAATTCTAAGAGGAAAGTTCATAGCACTAAGATCATTCATTAAAAGAATAGAAAGTCACCAAATAACCTAATACCACATCTCAAAACCCTGAAAGAAGAACAAATAATCACTGAAAGCAGAAGGAATTATTGAAATGACAGCCAAAATCAATGAAACTGAAACAAACAAATTCTAAACAGAATCAATGAAACACAAAGTTGGTTCTTTGAAAAAAAAAAACAATAAAATTGATAAACCTTTAGCCATGCTATCCAAGAGAAAGAGAAAAAACTCCTATTTCTAAAATTTATCATGAAAAAGGAAATATCACCATGGACATCACTGAAATGCAAAGGATAACCAGAAACTATTTTGAAAACTTATACTTCAATGAAATCAAAAATCTTAAAGACATCATCAGATTTCTAGAGACATATGACCTACCCAAACTGAACTAGGAGGACAGAAAATTTAAACAAATCAATTTCAAGTAATGAAATTAAAGATGCCATCATCAAAAGCCTACCAACTAAGAAAAGCCCAGGACCAGATGGATTCTTTTTTTTTTTTTTTTAATTTTTTTTTTTAGTTGCTGATTGACCTTTATTTATTCATTTATTTATATGTGGTGCTGAGGATTGAACCCAGTGCCCCCACATGCAAGGCAAGCACTCTACCACTGAGCCACAATCCCAGCCTGGCCAGATGGATTCTTAGCCAAGTTCTACTGGACCTTTAAAGAAGAACTAACACCAATGCCCCTCAGATTATTCCAGGGAACAGAAAAGGAGAGAACCCTTCCGAACTCATTCTATGAAGCTAATCAAAGACACATCAAGGAAAGAAAACTTCAGACCAATAACCCTGATGAACACAGATGCAAAAATTCTTTTTATAAAAAAATTTTTATTCATTTATTTATTCTACTTAGGTATATATGATAGCATGCATTTTGATTCATTGTACATAGATGGAGCACAACTTTTTATTTCTTTGGTTGTATGTGATGTAGAATCACAACATACATGCAAAAATTCTTAATAAAATACTGGCAAATCTCATAGAAAAACACATTAAAAAGATAGTGCACCATGATCAAGTGGGTTTTATTCCAGAGATTCAAGTCTGGTTTAAAATATGGAAATAAATAAATGTAATTCCCCACATCACTAGACATAAAGAGGAATCTCAATAGATGCAGAAAAAGCATTTGACAAAATACAGCACCCATTCATGTTCAAAACACTAGAAAATCGAAGAATAAAAGGACTATATCTCAACATTGTAAAAGCTATATATACTAAACTCAAGACCAACATCATTCTAAATAGAGAAAAACTGAAAGCATTCCCTCTAAAAACTAGGGAAAGATAAGGATGCCCTCTTTCACCACTTCTGTTCAACATAGACCTTGAAACTTTAGCCAGAGTTTTAGGTAAAAGAAAGAAATTAAAGAGATAAAAGTAGGAAAAGAAGAGCTCCCACTATCCCCATTTGCTGATGACATGATCCTGTATTTAGAAGACCCAAAAAAACTACTAGTAAACTTGTAGAACTCAAATGAATTCAGCAACATAGCAGGATATAAAATTAGCACCCCTAAATCAATTCTGCTCCTATATGCCAATGATGAATCAGCTGAAAAAGAAATTAGAGAAACTATCCTATTCACGATAGCCTCAAAAAATAAAATATTTGGGAATCAAAATAACAAAAGTGAAATACCTCTAAAATAAAAACTACAGAACACTAAAAGAAGCTGTAGACCTGAGAAGATGGAAAGATCTCCCATGTTCTTGGATAGGCAGAATTAATATTATCAAAATGGCCATACTACCAAAAGTGATATATATATTTAATAAAATTCCTATTAAAATTCCAATGACATTCTTCATAGAAATAGAAAAAACCATCATGAAATTCATTTGGAAAAATAAGAGGCCCAGAATAGCCAAACCAATCGTTAGCAAAAAAGCAATACAGGAGGCATCACAATACCAGTTCTTGAATTATACTATAGAGTTATAGTAAAAAAAACAGTACCAGAGTAGGCATGTAGACCAATGTTACAAAACAGAAGACACAGAGACAAACTCACATAAATACAGTTATCTCATACTAGACAACAGTGCCAAAACCATACACTGGAGAAAAGTTACTTCTTCAAAAAATGGTGCTTGGAAAACTGGAAATCCATATGTAGCAGAATGAAATGTAACCCTCATCTCTCACCCTGCACAAAACAACTCAAAGTGGATCAAAGACCTAGGAATTAGAGCAGAAACCTGGCACCTGCTAGAAGAAAATGTAGGCCCAAATCTCCATTATGTCAGCTTAGAAAGCCACTTCAATAAGAATCTTAAAGCACAAGAAGTAAAATCAAGAATCAATAAATGGGATGGTAGGAAACCATCGGGAGCATGAAGAGAGTCTATATTATGGGAGAAAATCTTTTCCACCTGCACCTCAGATAGAGCATTAATCTTTAGGGTATATAAAGAACTCAGAAAACACCAAAAAAACCCACAAAACCCAATCAATGAATGGGTAAAGGAACTGAACAGACACTTCACAGAAGAAATACAATCAATCAACAAATATGAAAAAATGTTCAACATCTCTAGAAATTAGAGAAATGCAAATCAAAGCTACTCTAAGATGTCATCTCACTCTAGTCAGAACGGCAGTTATCAAGAATACAAACAACAAAAAGTGTTGGTGAAGATGTGGGGAAAAAGGCACACTCATACATTGCTGCTGGCACTGTAAATTAGTGCAACCACTCTGGAAAGCAGTATAGAGAGTCCTCAGAAAACTTGGAATGGAATCACCATTTGACCCAGTTCTCTCTCTCCTTGGTCTATACCTAAAAGACTTAAAAACAGCATACTACAGTGACACAGCCATATCAATATTTATAGAAGTTCAATTCACAATAGCTAAGCTATGGAACCAACATAGGTGCCCTTCAACAGATGAAAAGATAAAGAAAATATGGTATATATACACAGTGGAATATTACTCAGCCATAAAGAAGAATGAGTTTATGATGTTTGCACTTAAATGGATGGTCTGGAAACTATTATGGTAAGCAAAATAAGCCAAGACCCCAAAACCAAAGTTCAAGTGTTCTCTCTGATATGTGAACAAGGGAACACACAACAAGGGAAGGTGGGAGAAATAGAATTTCACTGGATTAGACAAAGGAGAATGAAGGGAAGGGAGGAGAGATGGGAAAAGGAAAGACAGTAGAATGAATGTCATAACTTTCCTATGTACATGTATTAATACACCACAGTGAATCTCCACATCATATACAACTACAAGACTGGGATCCAAATTAGAATAAGATGTACTCCATGTTTGTGTAAATAAATCAAGTTATACTCTACTATCATGTGTAACTAAAAAGAACAAATTAAAAAAATTTTTAAAAGATCAGATAAGGATCCTCAAGGGTCTTTACCAGATATTGTCTTGTAATGAATATCCTCACAATAGATGAAATAAGGCATTTCAAAGGGCTGGTTCTTTGATGTTCCATCTATAAGATGAAACCCCCAAATGGAAATTTTGTGGAAACAGTTCTATGAAAGGTTTAGAGAACTGTGAGTTCTGGTTTAATCTAATCATAGCACCCTTTTTAGTATATCTTGACCAATAAATGGTATATACATACTTAAAATAATTCTTCTCAAGTACTGTTCTTCTGAGCCAATTTTCTGGTGAATAGTGGACAACAATGATTTTAAGATGCTATTCCTTAACATGTGTTCTGAAAGCAGCTCTTTTATATTGCCAGTTAATTACCACATTTTCTGTAACCATCACTTGAGAACAGAATAGAATTGACATCCTGTTAGGTTTATCACTTTCACAATAAATACAGATGCCTAAATAGATTTCCTCCCTGACCTAAACTAAAATTTGAAGGGAGAAAAAAGGATATGATTATAATAGTACTTGCTTATACAATTATCCTGTATCTCACATGAAAATTCTCCCAGCAACTGTAGGTGAAGCACCATTAAACACCACAATTACATGTGAGTTTCAAGTTCCCCCAAACATTTAGGTCTTCTAGGAAGTATGCTAAGTAAATTAACATTTAAAGACTTAAAAAAAAAAAAAAAAAGAAATCAAACCATATGCCCAAACATGCCATTTGTGCCTTAGCAGGGAAAATGTAAAACTCAGGTCCTGCTTCAAGTTTTAAAAATCACATTAAAATGTAGAACAAAGACTTGAATCCTGTTCTTCTGGCTCAATAGCTAATGCACATTCTATTATGCAGTGACTGATTTTCTTTTGAAACAAATATACAAGAGAATGAATGTAAGCATATCCTTTTAAAAACTTAAATACTCATCTTCCTTGGGATATTAGTGAGAAAAGTGTTTCAGGGACTGATAATTGAGCTGTTACCATACATCCAAACCTTTCAAACAGTTCATATATTTGTTTCATTTTAATCTTGTGACTCTGAATAGTAGATATTATTATTTTTCCTATTCTGTAGATAAGAAGATAGAGCATCATGCCAGGCATGGTGGCGCACACCTGTAATTTCAGCTACTTTGAAGAATTTCAGGAGGATTGCAGTTTTGAGGCCAGCCTCAGCAACTTAGCAAGACTCTGGCTCAAAATATAAATGAAGTAAAAAAGGGCTAGGGATGTAGCTCAGTGGTAAAGTATTTGCCAATATGTGTGAGGAACTGGGTTTGAGCCTCAGCATGGTAAAATATAAAGGAAAAGAAAAAAATTGACCATCAGGGAGATGAAATGAAATGATTTGCCTATGTCAGTAGTAAGGGACAGAAAAAGGACTGATATTCTGATCTCCAAACCTGTGCTTTCAATTACTACAGTGCAGAGCCTTCCCCAAGGGTGAAGATTCCACATACAAGAGTCATCTTAACAATTCACAAATTATACATAATGATTAAAAGTCTAAGGTAGGAGAGATCATACTACTAAAAAATATTAAAAAATAATTCACACAAAAAACAAAAAACAGGTATGTAATTATAGAACTATTATGACACCTTTATACTCTGAACTAATTATTAGTAATATAATATGTTCATTTTAGCTAGTCACAAGAAACACAATTCAAACTGCTCTCATAAGCAATGTGCACACAAAACATTCTGAAGGAATTTGAATTTCCTGAGGAAGATATTTTATCCTTTAGAGAGGCAGCCAATTTAACCTGAAAAGAGATTATAAAGCTTTTCCTGCAACTGTCCACAAGGTTACTTACTGAATGTTAATTCTGTAGTTTGCAAAATACATAGTCACACAGAAGCATTTTAAGCTAAAATCAGAAAGCTTTTTTAAATGAATTATCCACTTCATTTGCATTTTATGGATACAAAATATATCAATCGATCTTCAAATAACTACAGTAGAATATAGTAATTAAGGGTACAAAGTGTGAAGTTCTATTGCCTGTGTTTGAATTCCATTTTCATCACTTAATAGCTGTAAGATCTTGGAAAAGCTACTTAACATCCTTAGGCTTTAGTGTCCCTCTCTTCACAAAGAGGATATAAATATCATTTTATGAGGTTTTTATGAATATTTTTAAAAAGTGTTTGGAAGGCATTTATTACAGGGCTTGATACATAGTAAATGTCCATTTTTTCATTAAAATTATGTGTTGATAACAATGACCTGTCCAAAAAATAAAATCAAGAAAACAATCCCACTTACAATGGCATCAAAATTTATAGCTTAGGAACAACTTTAACCAAGAAGGTAAAAGATCTGTACATGGAAAACAAAATCTTGCTATAAGTGCAAATGTCACAAATGAAAATATATCTTGTATTGATGGATTGGAAGAATGGATTATTAAATGTCCATATACCCAAAGCAATATACAGATTCAAGCCAATGTCTATCAAAATTCCAATGGCATTTTTCACATAGTCGAAAAAAGCAATTCTAAAATTTGTGTAAAACCACAAAAGACTCCAAATAACCAAAGCAAATCTGAGAATGAAAAACAAAGTTGGAACCATCACACTTCAACTTCAAATTAAATTTACAAAGCTTTAGTAATCAATACAGTATTATACTGGTATAAAAACAGACACATAGATTAATAGAATACAGAGCCCAGAAATAATATATATGATGAATTAATTTTTCAACAGGAAATTGGGAAGATACCATGGAAGAAAGGATAGGTCTTATCAATAGTGGTGCATTTTTCACACTCAATAGAATGAAATTAGAGCTTTATCTTATACCATATGGAAAATCAACTTGAAATAGATAAAATATCAAAATGTAGTATTTGAAATCATAAAATTTCTAGGGAAAAACTCTTGACTTGGCTACAAAGCAAAATTAAATAATATTACATTAAACTAAAGAGGTTCTGTACAGCAAACAATCAACAAAATGAAAAGGAAGTCTACAGGAGAGAAAAAAATTGCAAACCATATATCTAATGAGAAATTATATCCAAATTATGTAAGGAACTCAAAGCACTTAATGGAGAACAACAAATAAGTCAATTAAAAATGGAGTAAGACCCAAATAAACATTTCTATAAATATGACATAAAAAATGGCCAACAGCTTTTATATATATATATATATATATATTTTTTCTCGTCCATTGTTGGTGGGAATGTAGAAATTTGTGTATCCAGTGTATAAAACAATACGGAGATTGCTAAAGAAATTAAAAATATAATTACTATAGGATCCAGCAATCCCTGTTCTGAATATATACTCAAAGGAATTGATATTATAACTACATAAAGATATCGGCCCTCCCATGTCCACTGTAGCATTATTCACAGAAGCTGAAATATGGAAATCACTAATGTATCCATTGACAGATTTAAAGATAAAGAAACTGGTGTGTGTGTGTGTGTGTGTGTGTGTGTGTGTGTGTATAATGGAATATTATTCAGCCTTAAAAATGACATTTCTCATAGTATGGATGGACTTGGAAAACATTATGCTAAGTGAAATAAGCCAGATACAGAAAGAAAAAATAATGCATGATCTCATGTATATGTGAAATCTTAAAAAGAACAAGTTGAGTACACAAAGACAAAATGAAATAGTGGTCATCAGGGGTGGAGATTCAGAGGAAATGAGGAGGTCCAAGGATAGAATGAACATGTCTAGAAATATAATGCAAATCATGACTATCATAATTAATGATGTTGTCTTGATTTGGTATTTTGTTAAAAGAGTAAATTTTAGGTGTTTTTATCACAAAATAAGGTTAACTGTAAAAGTATAGGTGTGTTAACTTGCTTGAGTATGATAACAATGTAACTATGGATAAATCTATCTAAATAAATTATACTCCTCAAATACACAAAATTCAAAATGTGCTATTTATTATGCACCAGACCCTGTTTCCAGTTATGTGGAAACATATCTGAATCAAAGGGTCAAAAATACTTTCTCTCATGGAACTTACATTTTAGTGACCATTAAATATTAATTATCAACATTATTGTCATTATCATCATCACTAATTATCATGAATATCATCAATGGGTGTTCAGCAACTTACTAGAGATTTATAATCTCTAAAGATATTGATGTCCTTCAAGGAAGCATTCTTGGTAGGTTATTAGGCTTAGTAGAACAATTCAAGCCATGGCCAATCAATTCTCAATTCCACGCCAGGCTTCTATTGCACCAAAGGCAATCATACTAATTTGTCCAGCTCCAAGGATTATATAGTGGGTTAATTCCTGTGCACTCATAATGCTCAGGATGAAAGAGTTAAATGGTAGCTCAAGGAGCCTTCAGCTACAGTTGCAATCTCTGGTGCTGAATGTCCCTTTGATCCCACCTTCACTGCAAGAAAGACATCAGGAAATAAAACATGAAAAAACATGTTTCGAATTCCAGAGAAGACAGAGGTTCTTCCAGAGGGCAGGTAAACAACCTCTTCTCTTTCCACTAGAAGGAGAAAGGGCCATCTGTGTTCATCAGTTAGAGTCCTATTGGTGACATGTGGAATGTGCAGATGTAAAGACATGAGAAACAGAGGTCACAGAAAAAGTAATGTCATTAACACCACTGATATCCGTCATTTCTGTGTTTACTCATTCTGTTCTCACATTTGGACCATGAATCTAAGACATCACAGGAAGAGGGACCCACATGAGATAACTAAGATCAGAAGAAAACAAAGCCCTTGACAAGTTGAGTGGACATAGGCATAGTCATAAAGGTCATGAAAAGTAACCTACCCCAGATAGGTGAGCTATAATCAGCTCCTACTGAGAAGACTGGATCTAAGCAAGCTCTGGATTTGCATGTCATGCATTCAGGAACTCTTTCTTGTATGTGTAACCCATGTTTCCCACAAATATAAGCTACAAGCTGGGAGAAGATTTAAAAATGGTCAATCAGAGGGATCATTAAGACAGGGAACTGGCAATGCTCCATGAAGAGAAATAACGTATTCGAAAAACCAAAGGAGGTGGACTAGAAGAGTTCATTGTTCAATCTATCAGGAAAGTTAGGCAGAAGCCAGCGAGGAGTGTTCTTCATAAATTTTGAAACCAAAGGTACCCACACCTCAATGGAATTCACAGGTCCATGGTAAACCCTCACTCTCATTCTCTTAGCATTATTTATTAATCAATGATACTTTCTCTAAGAATAGTCTGCTACATAATCATGTATGTAATTATACTATATATATAATGTATAACTAGATAGTACACAAAATAAAATTCAGATATTTATATGCTATATTATAGCACATACTAATGCACATACTAAATGGGTAAAAGTTCCTGAAAAATATCATTTAATAAGTTTTATGGGAAAAATATAGCCCAGATATATAATAGGGATAAATGCAGAATGAATCTGCAAGAAATAAGAGACTTTAGATTGGGCATTTAGTTTAGGTCTGTCTGTAGAGGTGGCATTCGAGCTAAGACATGAATGACAAGGAGATGGTCAAAAGAGTATCCTAATCATATTGACTGAAATTTCAAGGCCAAGGGATCCAAAAACGCTTAGTGTGGTCCCAGAACAACAACAACAAAAAAGGCAGTGTGAATATGATGGGGAAGAAGATGGTATGAGATATGGTTAGATCCTGCAGAGGTTTGGAAGTTAAGGGAAGGAATTTACATTCCATTCAAAATCAATAGAAATGCAATGTCATCTTTGCTCATTCCTGAATTCTTCACAAATAGTTCTAGGAGATGTTAAGGGATATATCTGCTGTGTGCTTGGTTACCATAAACATCTGCCATTTTCTCTGTCCTTGTTTGCTCTAGTTTCTATACTTTTACCTGAAACTGAGATGCTCAGTGTTACCCATTACCTTGTCACAAATGCAAGGCTATGTTGAGGCTACAAAATTGATGCACTAAGAAGTGATATATTTTTGCACTCCAGAAGGAAACTGGCCTGGTTCTGACTCACACTGCTGCATCTGCTCTCTGCTCCAATATCTGCAATATGCTGTGCTTCAAAATCACCCCAAAGGAGACAGTTCTCCATCTTGTCCTTACATGTGTTATATTCTAGCTTTTGGATATTATACTACAAAACAGCACAGATTTGTACACTTTGCATCCTACTTAGATTTGAGTGGCACTGTTTTAAAGTATTATCATCATCATCATAACCATTATCAATCTCATATATTATCATGAGCCTCACATTCTAGGCCTCATAACTTTAAGAGCTAGGCTTGAGGATAATCTTAGTAATAAATGTGATATTCTTCGAATCCTTCCCTTATCTCCTTCTTTCCTCTCCCAAGATGACATTGGACAAACTTTGAAAATCCAGCTCTTTCTAGTGGAAAATTATTTTTCCAAGAGGCTGCTCAGTCCTTCAGGTAAACAGAAGCCTCTTCATGGATCTGGGCCTAATGGTGCTCTATATAGACTAAGATTGCCAAGCTAAAACTTTGAGGTCACTGGTGAACTTGGTAAGAGAGATTTCACTAGAATTAGAGACAAAGAAATGTAAGAAAGTAAATAAAACTTTAGGAAAATCTTTCAAGAAGTTTTGCTTTGAAGAAGAGCAAATAAGTGGAGCTAATGATAGAACAGGATAAATATTAATAATGTCCCCACTGATAAATATTAATAATGTCCCCACTTTGGGGGTATCTTGCCACTGTCAGTTAATAAGTATATGTATGGATATGGTATTCAAATCTAAGTCTTTATGGCTCTCAAACTGCCTCATTGTTCCAGTAAACCAATATGTACTATGCAATATATACTTGGAGAATTCACCCCAAAATACTGGCCTTAAAAATGCCAAAACTATTTTTAACTCTACATGACCATTTCCTTTTACATAGTATTTCAAGAAGTTAATTGGAATTTTCAACTGGTCTCAATGCTAATCGAGGCACAATGTCTCTAATAGACACAGAGAAAATTGCAAGTGAAGATATCAAGTTTGGAATATCTACATTACATCTGTTTGTTAACAAAATTTCAACAAAATCTTTTGGTTGACTTTAAAACAGTAAGGGGGTATAGTCTACATTTTCATCTCTTGTTTTATTTAATTCATATATCAAACTCAGACCTTTGAATCTATTTTTATAGTCTCAATAGAAAACTACACATGATAAATGGCCCTTAATAGATTCTTTTCTGAGTGTCAGCCACGACAGGAAGCACAACTTGCCACTTTTCAAACCCTCAGATTATTTTTGTAGTTTCTTGATTTTGTGGTAAGTGCAGTCTACAACAGAAAATCAATATTGATGGGTAAGCACAGCATGGTCTATGTCCTTGAAGAGTTTATGTTCCCGGAATAAGTGTCACAAGGAAAAAAGCTAGACATAGAGATTAGACACATATGTTAAAAGAATTGCTAAATTTCGATTTTAAAAATTGATTTAAAGAAATTCTGAAAAAAAAATCAATGAAATTGAGGCCTGAATATTTCCAATTGCCTCATTTTTTTCGTGCAAAATAAGTGTAATTTGGATTCCATTTTAAAAAGTCAAATACATAGACACAGAGTATAATGATTGGTACCAGGGACAAAGACATGGAGGAAACAGGAAAATGTAGGTCAAAGGGCACAAAGTTGCAGTTATACAGGACAAATAAGCCTAGAATGCTAATATACAACACGATGACTGCAGTTAATACTACTACACTTTACACTGGAAGTAAGCTAAGAATAGATTTCAAGTGTTATCTCAAAAATTGGTAAGTATATGAGGAGATTTCTTAGTCATAATCATTTTGTTATGCATATATATATGAAAACATCATGTTGGACACCTTAAGTATAAGCAATCTAAAAAGATAATTCTACATACAACAATTTGGATAATCTCCAGAGAATTGGGATGAGTGAAAAAAGACAATTCCAAAAGGTTACATACTGTGTAACTGCCTTTATATAACAATCTTGAAATGCCAAATTATAGATATAGAGAACAGATTGATGGTTGCCCAGGGTTAGGGATGAAGATTGGAGAGAGGTGGCTGTGGCTATGAAAAGGCAGCAGAAGGGATCCTTGTGGTGATGAAATTGTTCATTATCTTGGTTATACCAATGTCAGCATCCCAGTCATGATACTGTTCTATAATTTTGCAAGATATACAATAGTTTTCCAAGATATTTGGGGAATATGTGTGAAAGACATACTGATTCCCTCCGTATTACTTCTTATAATTACATGTGAGTCTATAATCATCTCAACATAAAAGTTTGAATAAAAATAAAAAGGCCTTCCTGTATGTATAGATGTATATATAGGTATGGACAAACAAGTAAACATGCTTAAAACTGTGATAATGATTATACTTTTCCCCAAATTATACATAAACAATAGAAAGTCATTTAAAATTATTACCTAGAGTTTTCATTAATGTTTTATCTGGAAATAAATGTAACTACAAGGAAATTTCCCTTTCTTAGTATCACAAAACAAAATGAGACAGCAAGACTTGAAATGGTGCCCCTAAGAGCAGATGATCTAACAGTAAAATGGATTAGTATTCTGTTGTCATATCAGTAAAGGTATAATTTAATTTCAAATAAAAATAGAGACATAATTTTAAAAGCTTCCTGAGACATACTGCATGCAGGCAATATAAAATTAATGTGAATTTCTATAGAAACATGGATAATTAAGAATTATCTGGAAATTTCTTAGTTATAAACAAACAAGTCAGTTGTTATAGATTAAATGTCATGTGTTTGACTGCTTTTCAAGCAGTGTCAAAAGTCATCTCTCACATTGGGAGTCCAAAAATAATTGACACTCTAACAACAAATCAGACTGGCTTCAAACAAGGAAATGCAGCTCAAATCTTCTTGGCAGCCCATAGAAGCCAGTGCCCCAGAATCAGTTTCTTTCTAAGCAATAACTCACATGTTAGAGGAAATTGGTTACTGGGGAAGAATTGCATTCATTTCCCCTCCAGGAGCTCACTCCTCTAATCCTGGCAACCAAATTGATAACAATCCATTCATACACAGTATAGCAGGCCAGCTTCACTCCAGTCACCTAATCCTCTCTGTATTTATCCTAAAAATATGATAATGACTAAATCAGTTGCAGGTGCTAATTTGAAATAGCATGGAACCTGAAAAGCTGATCACCTTCTATTCGGTTTAGCTACCACCAAGCTGCAGTCTCCCAGAGTGACATGTGGTAAAATCTGTAAAAGGATCTCTCATACAGATAAATCAAATAATAAATAACTAGGTCAAGTGGTAAATAAGTAGCCTGTTTGGTGTTTTCTCTGTAACCATTCATTTCATTCATCCATCAGATACATAGTGGGCACATATAATGTAAAGCAGAAAACCATAGGTAAGGGAATAGACTGTAGATCTAGCAAATAGTGAAATAAAATCCTGGCTTCTCAGACATTAATGATCATACCTTGTATGACTCCATTTACAAGAAACTTCCACAACAGGCAAATCCAAAGTCAGAAAGCAGAGGAATGATTGCCAAAGGGTTATGGGGAAGGGAGTAGGAAGTGACTGTACAATGGGCACAGGGTTTCTTTGCAGTGGTTAATGTGTTCTGGAACTAGAGTGGTGGTTGTACAAGATTGTGAAGACACTAAATTCCACTTATTTGTTCACTTTTTTTTGTTTTTTAGGGTACTGGGGATTGAACTCAGGGGTACTCACCACTGAGCCACATCCTCAACCCTATTTTATGTTTTATGTAGAGACAGGGTCTCACTGAGTTGCTTAGTTCTTTGCCATTGCTGAGGCTGGCTTTGAACTCGCGATCCTCCTGTCTCACCCTCCGGAGCCACTGGAATTATAGACGTGTGCCACTGCACCTGGCATTTGTTCACTTTTAAATGATTAGTTTTAAGTGGTTAAATGTCATGTGAATTCTACCTCAAAAATGCGTAATTTTAAAATCAATACTTCTGAACTATGTGGTTATGATCTTAGGAAAGTTTCATTACCTCCCTGTACTATCAGCTTTCTCAGAGTATAAATTGGGAAAATATTGTCTCATGGATTAACCCCTATAAGTTTCTTAATACGGTATTTGGCACTCAAGTTCCTGATGGGGACGAGGTAAAGACCAATGATTTGCTGGGCACTGTAGGAAACAGTGATCTGATATGGGTCCTGACCTCAGGTGCTCATGATCAAGATGGGGAAACAGAGCAGTAAACTATGAATTTGAATAGAACTCTATAAGTGTTAAACTAAAGGAAGGATAAAACATTGTAAGAACATGAAGGAGGAAGATGATAATTCTGTTTGCAGGAGTCCAGGAAAGTTTCATTGAGGAAATGAATCCAACACAAGCTCTGAGACATACTTAGACATTAGCACATGAAAAGAAACACATTCCTGGCAGAAAGAAGAGCAATACAAAAATCATGAAAGCCTTGTTTTTCCTCTATGAGCTTTAGGAAATAATACATCTCAGTCCAAGTCATTGACATTAGGAATTCTTAGGATCAATAAGGTATCTTCAGAAAGAGGGCCCTAATCAATTCAAGACAAAGGATTTACTACAAGTCTTCTATTTTGCCATCCTATGTAAAATGAGGACCACTAAATAATTAGTAAATCTGTAATAAAGCTGAACTGTTGGAAAGTTTTTATTTCTGTCAGAACTTAAGGTATTGTCTACTGAAATCTCTGAAGACCTTCCCCAAAAAAGGCCATAGGGGAAAAAATAGCTAGTCAAACTGAAATTCCTTGTTGCCTTCTACAGTCTGATTTGGTAGTCTCAGCTTTTTTCTTTAAAAGTCACATAAACATGCCCTTTATTGGCTGAAATTGAAGAGTCCTGAATGATGATATTTGAATTATGTTATTTTCAAATAGCAAAGAAGGGTGTTCAATTAGGTTGTCAAATCTAATTTTGGGTGAGCTTTATCTTCACTCTGCTGTTTTCAAGTGGTAGAGTTACGTAGCTGCCAATGAAAGGTGATTTTCAGATGAAAAGAATTCTCCTTTTGAGTCTGGTGCATAATAGGCAGGTATATGTGGATTAGAATGGCAGTTTAATTTAATGGAAAGGTCACAGCATTTGGAGAAAAGGCACATGGAATGAAGCTTCTGAGTGACCTTGAGAAAATTCCTTATATTTATTTCTGGGCTCTTAAAAGAATCAACTGAAATAAAGCAGGTGAAATTATTTGCAACATTTCAAGTTTTAAATCATTTAGTATAGGTTTGTATTTTCAATGGTGACTAGTGACTACATATTTCTAAATTAATGAGAGTTCAGTAAGCAAATGTCTTCAACATGTAGCAAATATCCAGAGACACATTCACTGGAGATTAAAATGATCCATACAATCCCCAGCAGCAAAGCTCAAAAGCCAAACATTTCTAATCCACTGAAGCTATTGGTTGAATCCATGATGCAGAAGCTGTTAGGTTCTAATGGATACAGAAAATAATGAAAACATAATTTTCCGATGCAGTCATCCTTCTTGGAAAGCATGGATATTGTCTGCTACACTCCAGGACCTTTTTCCAGATGTGTTACTCTCATGTATTTATGTAGATCAGAACTAATGGTAGATGCTATGAGGATGAAAGATTAAGGATGGCCTAAGTTTTTTCTTCCCAAATAGCGAGCCTATTGTTAACAAAACGTGACCCTCCCCTTCCTGTTATATTTGTTCAACAATTATTTTTAAGTGCCTGCTCTATTCATATCATAGTGCTTGGAGCATAGAATACAAGTGAAGCCAGAATTAGACAAAGAGTCCTTGTAGATAAGTAAATTGTTTCAGGTGAGATCAAGGAAGCCAATTTGGGTCTGGGAAGTTAGAGAGGTATAGAAATGCTAATGCCTTCAGAGCCCTTCCTCCACCCTTATCACTCATGCTCCAACCGGTTGCAAAAGTAACCTGTCCCAAGGAGTTGTTAATTACACCTGGACCCTTCCCCCTATCTGTGTGCTTTTTCAGCTTTTTGGCCATCCCAGCAAACATCCTGGGCCTAGTCACTTAGGCAGGAAGGAGAAAGATAAGGAGAAGAGAGCAGGAGAACAAAGAAAGCCTAGGACATATAAAAAGGCAAAACATGTTTGTTTACTTCTTAGGATACCAGCTATGGCCCCCTTCTCCCTCCTGGGAGAAGTCTATGTTATCCCTTTTAAATAAATCCTGCTTATATGCTTGCCTCGGTGTTCTCCTCTAATGTGCAAACTTCAACATGTGGAGGAGCAGAACTGGTCACCGGTAACTGGTGGTATCACATGTATGAACAAAATATTGTTTATATAAACTATATATAAGTGTGCAACAAAATGACTAAGAAAACTAAAAATATAATACTAGTAAGAAAAGGACAGAAGAGTTCTGTATATAGCTATCGAGAGTGATCAGGTTTAGACAGGTAGAAGGGAAGAAGTACGTGGATATTCACTCTAGGGATGTTCACTCAGAATCACGGATCTGCATCTAACTTGACCAGGGAATTTTCTAGATGCTGTGATTACTAATACCTATATAGACTAAAATTTACCTGACAATATGATGAGGAAGATTAAATGAACCCATGCAATCTTAATAAGCAACTCATCTAGATGAGGATGTCTTTGATAAAAAGCATCTGGTTGTTTTATGGGTGTGGCTTTCTTTCTCCTAATGTTTCTTTTCCTCTGCTTCCCTCATGAAAACATTAATAAAAGGGATATTGCCTGACATATGGTGAAGATAGGTTGGATGCAAAAATAAAATAAAGTCAGAGTCGTTGGGTTAAAATTCTTTTCCTCCTGATATGTATCCCAATAGGAAAGGGGTTAATTCCTTTGAGAATCTGATGCAATGGTATAGATCTCCTGCTCCAGGAAATAAAAGGGCAAATTTGTGCACAGATATTTTTACATACAGTTTCATGGGAATCAGAACTCCCTAAAGCTCACATGTACAGCCTCTCAGGGTCCACTGACCTTTATTATGAATGTCTTAAAGACAGCCAAAAAGAATCCTGGCTAAAATAACTAACTTGCTTTATGTATTAGTCATTGGGTTCCCCATGTTTGGAATTAGTTCCACTTCTGCCAAATGAATTGGCACAAATTCCAGAATATAGAATGTCTTTCCCACTTACAGAGATTGTTAATTATTTTCTCAGGCCTCAAACACCAATGTAATTAATAATAGCTCAGATGAAAAATAAATTCGAAAAAATACGCCACATGTTCTATTAAAGCACAGAATTGTATTAAAAATATTTAACATTTCATAAGTTATTTGTATTTACCAAAGTTGTTAGAAATGTGCTGGGAATTAACAGAAACTGGTCAATATTCTTCTGGAGCACATTTATAATTATATTGTGGTTTCATCAACCCATCATTTCTTAAATCGCAGTTCATTCTCAGTCTTCCTAGAAGGGATACAGGGCCGTCTTGAGGACAGACACTGGGTCTTATGCACCTTCAAATCATCTGTAGCCCCAGGGACTTACACGATAGTGTTCAATTGATAATTCTCTTTTGTACAGAAGAAAATGCTTTTAGGGCAATGCTGGTTCCATGTACTCTCATGTCATGCTTTTTTGTATATTATAGGAAGCACAGATTTAATAATGCCCTGTTGGATCAACTATGATTTCAAGATAAAAAACAATCCATAATGACTTTAGCTCTTTGTCTGTGTGTGTGTGGGGGGGGGTTGCTGGGGATTGAACACTAGGCCTTGTGCATGCCAGGCAAGCACTCTACCAACTGAGCTATATCCCCAGCTAAAGTTTTCCTCATTTTTTTTTCTTTTTGGTACCAAGGATTGAACTCAGGGGGACTTAACCAGCAAGCCATATCCCTAGCCCTTTTTTGTATTTTATTTATACACAAAGTCTCACTGCGTTGCTTAGCACCTCACTAAGTTGCTGACACTGGCTTTGAACTTGCGATCCTCCTGCCTCAGCCTCCTGAGGTGTTGGGATTACAGACATGCACCACTATGCCCGGCCATTTTTTCCTTAAAATGTAGTTCCTGACCATAAGCATTGCCATTACCTGGGAATTTGCTCCAAATATGCCATCTTGGGCTCTGCCCAGATATATTACTCAGAAATTTATTTATTTATTTATTTATTTATTTATTTATTTTTTTTGGTACTAGGGATTGAACTCAGGGGCACTCGACCACTGAGCCACATCCCCAGCCCTATTTTGTGTTTTATGTAGAGACAGGGTCTCACTGAGTTGCTTAGTGCCTCGCCATTGCTGAGGCTGGCTTTGAACTCGCGATTCTCCTGTCTCAGCCTCCCTAAGTGCTGGGATTACAAGCGTGAGCCACCGCGCC
>CM053417.1:10387188-10407984 GCA_028644305.1 Xerus rutilus
TTGGTACTAGGGATTGAACTCAGGGGCACTCGACCACTGAGCCACATCCCCAGCCCTATTTTGTGTTTTATGTAGAGACAGGGTCTCACTGAGTTGCTTAGTGCCTCGCCATTGCTGAGGCTGGCTTTGAACTCGCGATTCTCCTGTCTCAGCCTCCCTAAGTGCTGGGATTACAAGCGTGAGCCACCGCGCCCGGCTTATTACTCAGAAATTTAGAGGGAGGGGACCCCCACATTCTGTGTTTTAGCAAGTCTTCCTCATGATTCTGAATTTAAGTTACCATGGAAAAACCACTGATCTAGATAAAGGATTCTACTGAAAGATTTATCCTCCAAAATACTGACACATGACATTAATCTACAATTTCAAAAACTTTGACCTGATCTTGTTAAGGAAAAAACCTGTTAAGTAAAAAAACACTGTCAAGGAAAGAAGAGACATCTGAGATAAATGCTGGCTCTGCCACTTACTAACTGTGCAACATTGCGCAAACTGTTTCTTCTCTGAGCTTTAGAGTGCTCATTTGTGAAAGGAAGTTGTAATAAGTTGATTTAAAGTCTGCTACTAGCCTTTTAATTCCATTTTTTTTCATTATAGGCAAGCATTTAGTATGCATTTATTGGGAGCGTGTCACAATTCCAACGAGTCTGGAGGACCCTAAAGAAGAAAGAGAGCCCCTACTTTGAAGAAGTTAAAAATCCAACTATGAAAATATGACACTTATATGTAAAGGGAACAAATTAGGAAACATCATAAATATGTGAGTCTGTTTGTGGCAAAGTCAATTCAGAACAAAGGAAGCCTTTCCACAATATGTCCTCCTCCCCCAGTGTCTGCCTATCTCTGGATTAATCTCTTCAGCCATATTTGGGTAACAGTACTGGGTAGAAATTGATAAACTTTGGAGCACCTTCTATATTCCAGATATTGTACACAATCTTTACATGCATAATTTCATTTAAAAAGCTCATGACAACCCAAGAGTCATGCCTATTTCACAAATGAGAATGCTGAGGCTCTGAAAGGTTAAATATTTTAACAAAATTTACACATCCAAGAGATAGATCTGGAATTCAGTGAAAGCTGTGGACTTTCAAAGTATTTTTTCTAGTACACAAAAGTGTCTTATTAGGGATATGAAGATAGATATGGTGAGGCCAGTTGTTATATGAGTAGATGCCGTGTATAGGCAAACAAACTATTAATACATGTGAGAGTAATAGAGTAGGAATAAAAATAGTGTTACTAAAGTCCTCAGAGTTCTAACAACTCAAATTGAAAGTGGGTAATGATTCACACCTTTTCATATGAAAACTGGATGTGCTAGCTGCAGTTAGCTATGGGAATTCTTTCATGTGAGTCTAAGACAATGGGAGAAAGAAACATTTTCATTTTGTATTTATGATCTTATTTTTTTAAAAATCCATTTTATAAGAGTTAAATTAATGAGATTAAGCATTCATGCTTTGAGATCATTAGGGCCCTCTATGAAACAAATAACCATCAAACATGCCAGATCAAAAGACCCTGGAAAGGGGCTGCACAAGGTTAAACCCATTTAAGATGATTTAAAGATTATAAAGTGGTTCTCAGAGGAATTAAGAACTATATTCTAAAAAAATGTAAACCATTTTGTTTCAGTCAGGTTTTGTTTTGTTTTGCTGGAGTGACTAAAAGACCTGACAAGAACTACTTTAGAGGAGGAAAAGATTATTTGGAGGCTCACGGTTTCAGAGGTCTCAGTCCATAGACAGCAGGCTGCATTCCCTGGGGCTCCAGGTAAGGCAGAACATCATGGCAGAAGAGTGTGGCAGAGAGAAGGAGCTCACATGGTGCTCAAGAGGCAGAGCAAGAGACTGCACTGGCCAGATATAAAATATATACCACAAAAGGCACGCCCCCAAAGCTCACCTCCTCCAGCCACTCCACCTGTCTTCAATGATTGGGTTAAGGCTTTCCTAACCCAATCATTTTAAAGCTAGAATTAAAAATAGGCGGTCAGAGTAGATAGATAAAATTGGGCCAGATTGAGGGAAACAAGTCAAACAAGTCCAGGTCCAGAAGGTTGGAGGATCCCAAAGTGAACAATAAAATGTTAATGTTCCCAAAAGCCCAGCAGTTAGCTCCCTTCCTAAAGAATTGTTAATGAAGCAACCTCTGAGCAGGCAGGAAACTGCTAACCCTGCCCTGAGCTGCCTTCCTGCTTGGTTACCCCTCCCTAGCCCTCGGCCCACCTGTTCACCACCTTTTGCCTCCCCACCAGCATCTTCCAATCACAGGTAGAGGATGAGGGAAAGTAACAAGATAGAGGAGAAGAATGTGAAAGGACAAAGACATTAGTTGTATAAAAGGGATGGGACTTCCTCATCCCACGGAATCTGCCATTTGGGTCCCCTTCTTCCTCTGGGAGAAGTCTGTATTTCTATCCTTTAAATAAAGCTTCATTTTCCACACTTTGCTTGCCTCAGCGTGCCTCTCTGGTGTTATACTTCAGCAGTCAGAGAAGCAGGACTCAAGGTAACGGGCCATTTTAGGAGACACCTCACATCTAAACCATAACACATTTTGTTTCCCAAAGATTCAAGGCATTCAGTTCTTTGGCTACTGAATAACCTAACCAGGAACTGGTTCTTTAAGTAAGTTAATTACTTACAGAACAAGATCCAGGAACCATGAAACACAACTCAGCTTTTACTCAAATAAGCTCTTTAGACCAGAAACCATGGGTAGTTTTTTTAATAAAAGGAGGGAGGATCTTATTAAATCACCATTTAATGAACACTTAACATTCAGGCTTTTCCTGACACACTGAGTCCTCTTGGACCCACCATAATTATTTTAATTTATTGATCTTTAACCTGCCCAGACAAATTTAAATAGTCCCTCAAAACTCTCTTCTGCTTCATGAATAGGCAATTGTCATTGTATCAATGAATGTCTTTGATTTAATTTGGCTAGTGACATCTATTTCGGGGGAATTTAATTCCTTTTCAGGATAAGTATTGCCCCTAAGTTTAAAAGCCATTTAATTCTTCTGACCTACTTGCAAGTTTGAAGCAGGGCACCTCACCTCAATTGCCTATTGAGTCTTCTAGGTAATTTTTCAAATATACTGAATTGTAGGTCTGGATGTGTAGCTCAGTGATAGAGCACTTGCCTAGCATGCACAAGGCCGTATGTTCAATCCTCAGCATTGGAAAGAAACAGAAATGTATGTTATATATAATAGATATTATACACACATCAAATTCTAAGATTCAATCTCCAGCAATTTTGAGTTCAATTGATATATGGTACGCAATGGTATCTTGGAAAAGTTACCCAGATTATTCAAATGTAGGGTCACAGTTAAGAATTATTGTCTAGATTGTGTCATCAAATAAGAAGAAAATTCATCCTATAAATTCCACAAGGATTCCTTTAAATGAGAGGATGCTGGGAACATAAATCTGTCTATAAACCTTCATGCAAATATAATCATGCTTTGTGAAAGGATATTGTTTTAAATGCGAATATATTGGAATCACTTTAAATGCCCAATGAAAAGTAAACAATTAATGGATATATATTTTTATAAAAGTAAACATACATAACAATTTATACTATATACATTCACAAAAATTAATAATATGAAGCAAATAAAATATTTTCTATAGCAGTAGTTATTTTACCTTTCTCATAATAAGGGTATATTCTTTTAATATTATTTGGACAATATGGAAAAACAGAAAGAAAAAATGAAATTCACACATAATCTCACCTCACAGCCTGTGCTAGCAATCTGATGACTGTCTATCCTGAGTAGCTCATTTCTTCCACTCTTCCATATTATAATTTTAATACATGCACCCATACACATGTACACATATATATACATATATATATACACATACTTTATATATACACACAGACACATATAGAAACACATTAAAATTAATAATACTATAGAAGTAGTATTCTATAGCACCAAATGCATGTACTCTTTTTTAATAACTTTTTAAAATTTATTTTTATTTGTTCCAATTAGTTATACATGGCAGCAGAATGCACTTCGTTTCATTATACACAAATGGAGCACAACTTTTCATTTCTCTGGTTGTACATGATGTAGGATCGCACAATATGTGTAGGCACATATGTACCTAGGGTAATGATGTCCTTCTCATTCCGCTATCTTTCCTTCCCCCGTGTCCACTCCCCTCCACACAATCCAAAGTTCCTCCATTTTTCCCATGACTCCCCACCCATTGTGGATCAGCATCCACTTATCAGAGAGAACATTTGGCCTTTGGTTTTTTGGGGATTGGCTTGCTTCAATTAGCATGATATTTTCCAACTCCATTTACCTTCAAATGCCATAATTTTATTCTCTTTTATTGTTGAGTAATATTCCATTATGTATATGTACCACAGTTTCTTTATCCATTCATCTACTGAAGGGCATCTACATTGGTTCCACAGTTTAGCTATTGTGAATTGAGCTGCTTTAAACATTGATTTGGCTGCATCACTATAGTATGCTGATTTTATATCATGTACTCTTTTTAATACATTGGTTTTCTAGCCACTTTAAATTGGCTAAAATATCACTTTACAACATTTTTTCCTCATTATTAAAAAAAGTTCAACCAATTCTAGTATCTACATTTTAGAAAAATTCCTCAATTACTTCCATAATAGGTACTGCTAGTCAGTTTTCGTTTGCCCTCATATCCATTTGTCACCTTTCACTTGCTCAGGTCTATATACTACATGCCACAGTACAGGAGAGTCTGATGGGGTGGGAGAAGTACAATCCCTGAAAACTGTATTTTCCAGACTCACTTGCTAACTGGCTTCCAGGCAGTTTCAGCTAACAGGAGATATGGGAGGAATTTGGAGAGGGGAAAGAAAGGAGAAAGCTGGTCCGTCTTCCATTTCTTACTGTCCACTTCAGGTGGTTTCCTATGTTTCCAGCTTCCACTGCACAATCTCTACCTTTGACTCCAGTTTCCAATAGTGACCTAGGCTGTGGCAAGACCTCTGTCCTGTGTTCCTTTATCTTATTGTCCGATTTGTCTTTTCATCTATTTCAATGCCTTTGTTACTAATTCCCTAGTTCTGTTTTCTTGATTGTGTTCTGACTGGTCCATATACATTATCTGAGGAATATTTGCTGCACCAAAGGAGATGAAAGTTTTAAAATAAAGTTTATATTGTACTATTCAGAATTGTTTAGCAACTTTTTCTATGATTACCTTTTTCATATGTTTATTTGCCACATACAGTTATTCTTCACAAATTGTGTGTTCCTCTCCTTTTCCTATTAACCTTTCCCTGATATGCAGGCCTGAATACACCACAAGGGCAGGAACCCTGTCTATGTCACAATTGCACATTCAGCACTTACCAATGTGCCTAGCAAATGACAAATATTCTTCTTCTTTTTTTTTTGGTACAGGGATTGAACTCAGGGGCACTTAACCACTGAGCCACATCCCCAGCCCTATTTTGTGTTTTATGTAGAGACAGGGTCTCAGTGAGTTGCTTAGCACCTCGCCGTTGCTGAGGCTGGCTTTGAACTCGCAATTCTCCTGTCTCAGCCTCCCTAAGTGCTGGGATTACAGGCGTGCGCCACCGCACTTGGCTCAAATGTTCTTCATTATTAATTAAATACATAAAGATATATATATATGTATATATATAAATATATTTATATATAGAGAGATTTTCTCCTCTGTTCCATTCTTTAATAGAAAGGAATATTCTATGATGCATTTTGTTATATATACCCCTCTTAGTACAGTTTTTTTTTTTTTTATCACTGCCCCAATAATTTCTTGGACATTGCTATTCTTTAGAAATAAACTTTGGAAAAATTTTTGTTCAGTTCTTTCCTCCCCCCAAAAGCATTTTGTCCATCGGTACATTTTCATTGTTCATATTCATTATGCAAAATAGTGGGTTTCACCGTGACATATTCTACATTCATATATGTTCATATACCATAAATGGACAAATTTTACTCTCCAAAACCTCCCCTTATCCTCCTTTTCCCTCCCCATGATTCCCTTTTCTCCTCATACTCTTCCTCCTCCTATTTTCATGAGCTCCTTTTCTAAAATTTTGTTTCTAATAGCTTTCACATGAAAGAAAACATAAGAAACTGGTTTTACTGAATCTGGCTTATTTCATTTAACATCCATTTCACATAACACTATTTCAAATAACATTCACAGTTCCATCCATTTTCCCACAAGTGACAATTTCATTCTTCTTTATGGCTGAGTAGAACTCCACTGTGTATATATGCCACATTTTCTTTATGCACTCATCTGTAGATGGACACCTAGGCTAGTCCCATAACTTGGCTACTGTGAATCATGCTGTGACAAACATGGGTATGAATGTATCTCTAAAGAATGTTGTCTTTAATTCTTTTGGATAAACACTGACTAGTGTAGCTGGATTGTATGGCACTTCTGTTTTTAGCTTTCTGAGGAATCTCCAGACTGATTTCCATACTAGCTGTAATAATTTACATTCACACTAACAGTGTATAAGTGTTCCTTTTTTCTTGTATCCTTGCCAATATTTATTGCTATTTGTATTCTTGATTATTATGATCCTGACTAAATAGAATCTCAGTATAGATTTAATTTGTATTTTCCTGATGGCCAAAGATGTTGAATATGTTTCATATATTTGCTGGCCATTGTACTTCTTTTGAGACGTATTCATCTAGTTAATTTGTCCATTTATTAATTGGGTTATTTATTTTTTGGTGTTAAGTTTTTTGAGTTCTTTATGTATTCTGGATATTGATCCTCTGTCAGAAGAATAGCTGGCAGAGAGTTTCTCCCATTCTGTAGGCTCTCTCTTTATTATTTCTTTTGTGTATAGAAGGTTTTAAATTTGAAAATTACAGAATACATACCAAAAAAAAAAAAAGAAAGAAAGAAATTGAAGAAGACACTAGAAGATAGAAAGACCTCCTGTCCTCATGGATAGAAAGGATTAATATTGTAAAAATGACCATCTCATTTAATATTCTTGCTATGATTTCCTGAGCTATAGGCTCCATCAGAGGATATCTAGATCTGATTTTTAAAAATTGAGCAAATAGGATATAAAATCAACATACAAAAATCAATACACCAAGAATGAACCCACTGAGAAGAAAAGAAATCAGGAAAAAAATTTTATTCACAATTGCTTCAAATAAAATATGTAGGGAATAAATCCAATGAAAGAGGTAAAAGATCTCTACAAGGAAAATTACAGAACACACACCAAAAAAAAAAATGAAGAAGATACTAGAAGGTAGAAAGACCTCTTATGCTCATTAATAGGCAGAATTAATATTGTTAAAATGGCCATATTACCTAAAGCAATCTACAGATTCAGTATAATCCTCATCAAAATACTAATAACATCCTTTACAGAACTAGAATAAATAATCCTAAAATTCACATGAAAAACAAAAGATCCAGAAGAGTCAAAGCAATCTTGGTATGAAGAACACTGCAATAACACTACAGAGCCATAACCAGAAATAAACCACTATGGTAATGGCATAAAAACAGACACATAGATCAATGGAATAGATAGAAGACACTGAGACAAACCCACATACCTAGAGTCAACTGGTCTTGCTAAGTGTGCCAAAAACATACAATGGTGAAATTGTAGGCTTTTTAACAAATGATACTGGGACAACTGGATAACCATATGTAGCAGAATGAAACTAAATCCTTTTACCTCACCCAGTACAAAAAATGATTCAAAATATATCAAAGACCTAAGTGTAATATCAGACACTTTGCAACTGCTGAAAAAAAGGGAGGAGGGATATTCCACCAATAGGAATAGGTAACAACTTCCAGAATAGAATAGCACTGGTTCTTTGAGTACTGTTAAATTTCTAAACAAAATTAATATATCATTAACACCTTTAAAGTAACTGAGTTGTACATTTCTTTTTTTTTTTTTTTGTGCCACCCCATCCCTATCTAGTACTCTCTTACATTGCTTTCTACCAGGACACTGTATGATTCAGGCTTCCTTATGCTCAGGCATCTGATTGGGTTCAGTCAAAGAGAAAAACTGATGAAAAAAATACTGGAGAGCAAAATATTTTTTTCCCTCCTAGCTCCCACTTGTTTCAGTTCCATGTTTGTGGAAATGGGTGAATTCCCCCTGTCCAGGACCATATGCCTCCTTCCTCACCTCTCTCTCTTAACCAGCCTTTCATAAAAGTAGTTCTTGTCCCTTTCCCCTTTCAGATCTCAAGGTGGTAATGAGTTCACACTTTTGCTAATCCCTGGATACCTCGGCATTTACTTAACCTAATGCACAATTCTGAATTGTTCTTTCATTAAATTATCTTTGAAATCCCAGATGAGCCTGTCTTATATTTCCTATTGGTACCCTGTCAAACAAATGCCATTCCAGTTTACTTACCTAAGTTTATGTCTCATTGTAAAGTTCTCTATTTTTTAATTAAAAGATGACATATTTTATGGTAGATTAAATTTTATATATTTTGTATTGTTTCTTGATAGAATATTTTTCTATTGTATTTTCTAACTGATCTTGTGTGATATATGGTCCTGAATATGTGTAATGAGATTGAGAAATGTTATTACACAAAGCCAGACAAAAGAATAATTACAAACCATGGAAACATATGTAATATAAAATAGAATCCCAAGGGAAAAAGTCTTCAACATTTTTAATGTAGCTTTTAATAATTGGATTTTGGGTGATTTTAAAACAGAAATAGTCATTATTTCAAAATTGACCATTGAAGACCCATGTAACTCAAACTGTTAGAAAATCTGCATGGAGAACAATCACCTAAATGTGCAAATGGTTAAGGTAGAACTTCTATTTCCCTATGCCACCCAATCACTAAAGTGTTGGATAGCAGAGTAAATGGCTATTGAAAAAAATCTGAGCAGAGTTGGCAAAATTATTCAGGAGGGCAGTGACTTTTTGAAGCCAACTCACAACAGGATATTGCCCACTTTGCCAGTGGTCAGCATTATGACTCAAACTATTTCCAATGGCTATTTTTGGGTGTGATGACATACTTCATTAATCAATGCCATGGAAGGGTCGATAGTATTGTAGCTAGAGTGTTATGCAGTTTTAATTAATTGCTTTCCATGTCAATACATGTGTAATTTTTTGAACATTTAGAATTGTAAATATTTATAACATTAGGTTTTCAATGACAATTTATGAATCGATTCTTCTATAAATAAATTTGTAGAATCAGTATACAGTACAGATAATGCAGGACTTGGTATACCTCTTTTGTAATGGGTCTGATAATATCCACCATTCAATCCTCAGAGAACGATAATGAGAGTAATGAATGAGAGTATGATAAGGCAACATGTATGCCACTGCTTTCTAAAATGTTATGTAACTATTAGCTATAATAACCACAAACAAAATTTTGAAACTACGTTGGGCACAGGAGCACATGCCAGATATTCATGAGACTGAGTCAGGAGAATTGCATGTTCAAAGCTAGTCTCAGCAAACTTAGCAAGACCCTGTCTCAAAATAAAAAGGGCTAGGGATGTAGCTAAGGGTTAGAGCACCCCTAGATTCAAGCCCCAGTACAAAAAAAAGGAAACTAAATCCATTTGTATGTTGCCAATTGATTGTATTATGGATGCTTATATTATGAAACATAAGGAGATGATATTTGGGTATTTAAACTTGAACCAGAAATTCTTTTGCAAGTATAAGAAAATAACATATATGCCCATATTATTAATTGAAATACATATTGTGATACAATAAATAATTGTGCAACATGTTTCTAATTATTATTCAAACTATATCAACATGTAGAAAATATGGCTACATTTTCTGATATGTGAAGACTGGGTTAATAACCTGCTTTTAATCATCTTTATAGTAAGATGTACAATTGTAATGTCTTCTAGCTGAATTAGCAAAATAAAGACAACAGTCAAACACAATGGGACTACATGCTTTACAGTCCCTGGGCCTAGGTAAACTGGGCATAAATTGAATCTTAAGTTGCTTAAATTAGCCACATTCAAACATAATGGCAAA
Organism: Xerus rutilus; assembly: GCA_028644305.1. NCBI lineage: Eukaryota > Metazoa > Chordata > Mammalia > Rodentia > Sciuridae > Xerus > Xerus rutilus. The sequence continues at coordinate 10,397,266 of CM053417.1, forward strand.
TGTCAAAGGTAACTGATGACAGGCTGTTTCCCCCTCTTTAATGTCTGTGTTTTCTAGACTTACCTAAATTTTAAAAAGAAATTCCAGGACACAGGCCAACAGTAGCTACCTTTTGCATTCCACGTTTAGGATTTCCACTTTAGATTACACAGGGCTTGACAAATTGCACTAATTGCACTCCTCTCAAATGGGTAATCAATAGTTGTCAACGATTCACCAAGCCTAAGCGCACACCACCTATTTTGGAGAGGCTCAGATCAAAGTGCCTGGCTTAAGAGCCTTCACTTCAAACTGGAAGACTATTTACTATACTTAGGCTTTTCAAAATGCACAGCATCCATCATGTGACATGTTGACTGAGTTGAGTAATAAAAATTCACCAGAGAATTAGGAAGCTTCTCTGTGTTTTGAGCACAGTCACAAGCTCAGAAAAAGCATTCAAGTCTCACTGTGTCATTTTCATGACTTATAATTTGAGGCTTTCCACAGACTAACACAGAGGAGCATATGCCTGTATACAGTACACATATAATTCTGGACAAAAATGTCTTTTGGTTTGTCATAGCATCGCAATCATTCTTTTGCACAGCTGACAAATTCTTCTCAAATAGAAATGTAGCATCTTTTAATTGAATTGGCAGTGGAGAGACTCAAATTTTCTTTTGTTCTCTAAATCAGTCTGTTTAGCTAGAACCTTTATTGCTACTTCAGAACATCTGGTCCAATTAAAGGATAGCTGTGTCCTCCTCATTTGAATGGCGAAGGAAGGTTAATTTTAATAGACCCCATAGGCAAAAATCTGTTCTATCCTGGATTTGAGAAAGTTTCATGCTCTAAAGATGGTCTTGATAACTCATAGAAATCTGTATGGTTCACAATCCAACCTTATAGTTTATAGAAGCTTGTAACCAGAAGTAGAGGTATATATGTCACCAGTAGAAGAGGCTGAAAAACAAGGAATAGCATAATGTGCTATTATACAAGTTGGGATTTAAATAGAGTACATGTGGGGTTGGAATGTTCCTTGGGAACATGTGTCCTCAAGGAAGGCCAGAGGCAACTCTCACACTATCAAGTGAAAAGTCCTAAAGTGAAAGAAAAGATAGAAATACACAAAACAAAGAATGGAAGTAGCAGTTTTCTTTTCTTCTCCCATGGAAGGCTATGAGAACGGCATATGTCATGGCGAGTCTGAAGATAGACCTTCAGAGACATCTACTTCCTTGTAAATCCTGTAGAGATGATGAATAACTTTGACAGCTGAGGTACTTGGAGAAATGACCCAAGGCTTTGGCTTTTCAGCTTGAATATCGATTGAGATGTTATCTGGGTATCGATTGCCAACACCTGTAATAATGGGGTCACAAGGCACTAATTTCAAATTCCATGTGAATATTAAGGTTTGTTATGTGTTACTTCACATAAAACAAACATCCATTCTGATAATCTTGTGCAAAGCACGCTAGGGAGAAAAACAGCAACAATTCCAGTAACATTTATAAGTATTTTAATAACAATTACTGGAAAAGGAATATATGATTGAAAAGACAATATTCCATGAAAATCAGTTGCAGTAGGTCATATGAAAGGGTAAACTAACCTTGGTGTTACGTTTATGTCTGTTGACAACTCATCATAAAGTCATAGAAAATATATATCCAAGATAATAAATGCAACTAGTACAAAAACTGTTTTACCTATTTTCTGCTCAAGAACTTATAACCTCACATAATAATAACTCATATTTATGTAGCAACATAAATCTTTGAAGTACCTCCTGATATGTTCTCCCTCTGTCCTCTCAAAAACTTCTTTTGTACGCTGGTGAAATTATCATTCCTATTTTACAGATAAGGAAACTGAGACTCAGAGATTTTAAATAAATTACTAAAGTCACCCAAATTCTATTCTTGGCCAAGGGCAGTAGCTTTGATATTTACTTGTCAACCACACATAAAATTTCCATGGTAAAAGGCAACTCTTCCTGTTCCTACCAAATACCTCTCATTAATTTTCAGAGGAGGATGATTGCACAGGCAACTTCATGTTTATTATAAATCATTCACCATTCCACTCATTTTGTTTTAAGCATGATTGATTTGACAAAAACATCTCTTTTACAAAAAAATGAGGGGTGTTATTTTTGGCTGTACACTCACAAATTGAAGCAAACAATAACAGGATCACTTTGGAATACTGCTTCTTGTGTGTAGCACAATCTTTACTGCCAAAAGCCCAACACAAAGTCTTTAAATTTTGTGGGTATAGCCAGCTCCAAATTCCTCTGATATTGAAAATACCAATCACAATTATGTGTTTCCACTGATTATTTTGGGACTCCTTTCATATGTCTAAAATACAACCTTTCTGCTAGGTTTCTCTTTTATTTTACTTTTTGGATCCCAGGAGGAAGAATGCTGAACAAGATAATTTAAGAACAAAATAAACTCTTGGAGCAATTGGCTGATAGCTACATAGCCATATATTTGTGTGTGCATGTGTGTATGTGTGGATGTGTGCACATGTGTGTGAAATAGAATTTAGAAATTATTCCACCATCCACTTAACTGTAATGGAAGAGTTTTCTTTTTCTGCTCTATAGTTGAAGCTAAGTATAACTCATGACAAGCCTTTTGAAGACAGTGTATGATCTTGACATCATACACCTTAGAGCCTGAGTTCATGTGACCACAATAAAGATCATTTTTCTCAAAACCATCAGCAGATTTAATTGATGTAAAGCTATTTTAATCCTCAAAAATCAAAGCAATGTTCAAGATGGCTGACAGCAGACAGTGTAAGACATGAAAACCAAGAGAGACAAAGGGAAAGAAAAACACTGAGGATTAGAGAAAGGATTGCTTATAAGTAAAACATATAAGAAAGAGTATATGTCCTGTTTAAAACTATCTACAGAACTAGACCTCTTTTAAGCCTTTCATGAATGTCACCTTTTCAATAAAGCCTTGCAAGAAACCATTTATTTAAAATTCCAATATTGGCCTTCTCCCTGAATATGACATCCTTTACCACTCTTATCCTGCTGTTTCTTTTCTTTTTCCCACAACAATCTTTATTTTCCAACATATTTTTTATTTTAATTCATTCTTTATCTATTTTCTATGGTATGCCTCCTTTCGCCACTAGAATGAGGACAAAGATCTGTTTCATTTAATTGCAGCTCCTAAATGTATAGAACAATGTTTAGTATATATTGGCTATTCAGCACATACTTGTTGAATAAATAAATGATTTTGAAACATTAGTATAATGTCCTAACTGTAAAACAGAGAATAAAGAAAATTATTTTAAAACATATACCATATATGTTCATATGCACATACTGTGAAATTACTATAATAGAAAAAATTAATGAACATGAAGTGTTACAAGCTTGCACTTTCATCTACAATCACTGAGAAAGTAATAGCACAAATGCAGAATGATGCAGTCATGTTGCACTGCGGAATCCAAGATAATGTTTTTGGGGATATTATTGTCTTAAATAATGGACAGAACTTTTAGTAAAGTATTACCTTCCCTTAATTTACAGATAAGTTGCATTCCTGGAAGTTTCAGCATATACCAAGCCCATTCAACAATGTTTAGTATTTATAAAACATGAATGTATTTTCTAAATTTGAATAATTATGAAAAATTATGCACAAAAATTAACACAAAATGAATCACAGAACTCAATGCAAAAGGAAAGACCATAACAATCCTACAAGAAAACATTGAATAAAATCTAGATAATGTTGAGTTTGGTGATTACTTTTAGGAAACAAAGCCCCAGTCAATGGGAAAAGGATTGATAAGCTAGATTTCATTAAAATTAAAACTCCCTCCTCTGCAAGAGACAATGTTGAAAGAATGAGAAAATAATCAATAGAGTGTGGGAAAATATTTGCAAATGATGTATTTAATAAAGGACTATTATCTAAAACATGCAAGAACTTAAAACTCTGCAATAAGACAATTGAAAAAATAGGCCAAAACTGATTGAAAAAAATAGGCCAAAGACCTGAAAAGATACCTCATTGATGTACACATAAAGATGACAAATAAGTATGTGAAAAGATGTTCAATACCATATGTTATCAGAGAAATGCAGATTAAAACAGCAAAAAGACACTACTACACACCTATTCGAATGGCCAAAATCCAAAACACTGAAAACACGAAATGCTGACGAGGATGTGGAGCAACAGAAAGTCTTAAACACATTAAGAGAGAGAAGTCAAACTGAAAATGACATTCTGTTAATCAGTCTTTTGCATCTCTATGACCAAAACACCTAACAAGAACAACTTAGAGGAGGAAAAGTTTATTTAGGATCACAGTTTCAGAAGTTCAGTCCATAATCAGCTGACTCCATTGCTTTGGGTCTGATGCAAAGCAAAACATCATGACAGATGGGTGTGGTGGAAGAAAACTCCTCAGTTTATGCCAGCCAGGGAGCACAGAGAGACAGCAAGGATCCAGGGACAGGATTTAATCCCCAAGGCCATGTCCCCAGTGACCTACTTCCTCCAGCTAGGCCCTTCCTCCATGATGTTCTGCTTCACTTCAGGCCCAGAGCAATGGTGTCATCAGCTAACCATGAACTGAACCTTTGAAATGATCAGCTTAAAATAAACTTGTCATCTTCCAAGTTGCTTCCAACTGTGAACTAAACCTTCGAAACCATCAGTCTAAAATAAACTTTTCAAGGGAAAAGCTGACTAACACAGAAATTGGTACCAAGAGTGGAGTCATTGCTAGGACTACCTGACCATGTGGAACAGAAACCTTTAGAAGTGATTTGCAGGAAGTTTGGAAAATTTTGGAGATGTACGCTAGAGAAGACTTAGAATCTTGTAAGTGGAACTCAATGGGCAATTCTAGTAGGAACTTGGAAGACCAGAATGCTAATGGAAATATGGACAGTAAAGATTGTGCTCATAAGGTTTCAAATGAAATAAGGGACTCTGTTGGTAACTGTAATAGAGGGCATTTGTGTTACATTCTGGCAAGGAATTGTCTACATTTTGCCCATGTCCTCAGACTTTGTGCAAGGTTGAATTTAAAGGTGTTGAACTAATCTGGTAGAGGAAATTTCAAGACAGCACAGTATTCATGCAGTGGCACAGATATTGCTGGCAGCTTTTAGCCAGATTTACTGCAGTAACCAGAATCAGAAAGCAGAGAAGAAAGATTTGAAAAACTTGGGTTTTGACTGGCAAAGCAGCATATATGAAATTGGGCCCAAGAAAGGTATGATTGCTAAAGAGACTAACAACACTAAAGAGAAGATAAGTACTTTCTAAAAAGACAATAGGAAACATACCTTAGTGCATCTCAAGAATCAGCGAGACCACACTGATGGCAGGCTCAAGGGTGTAAAAAGTGAAAAATTGTTTGAAAGACTTGCTTTAAGAAGACAGCATCAAGGCCATTTTAAAAGCTGTTCCTCAGGATTTGATTCTTCATGCTCAGCCATCCAAACACCTAGAGGCCACTGTACCCATGGTTCAAGGAGGCCCAGCTATTGTTTGATCTGGTTGTAGACCTTGGCATCATCCTCATGGTGCTGTTTCTGCAGGAATATTGGATACTGGAATAAGAAGGTTATGGAGGTTACCAACGAGATTTCAACATAAGGCCTAGGAGTCTAGGCAAAGTAGCAGGGTCGGAATCCCTGCAGGCAGTCCCCAAGAGGGCAATATGTGAAACTATGAGAATGAAGCTGCAGATGCAATGAGAAAATGCAAAAATAATGTGTGGACTTTCGGTGATAATGATGTGTTGATGTAGGTTCATTGAATATAACAAATGTGCCACTATGGTGAGAGAAGTCGATAATGTTGGACTCTGTGCATGGTAGGGCAGGGATTATATGGAAAATATCTATACCTTCCTCTCAATTTTTCCATGAACCTTAATCACTCTGAAATAATTGAGCATTTCTAAAAAGATACTATGAAATCCAATAGGATACTTGAAGTCACCACTTTCTTGTGGTCCCCACCCACTAAGAGTAGTAACACCACCCCAGTCATTTAGGATACAAAAAATGTGTCCCAAGTACCATCTAAAGGACACTATTCTCCCACTCTCCTTGAAAACCATGAACCTAAATTGCTCCAAGCAGAACTTGCTCAGAAATCTTGCAAATGGTTTTTGGCATAGCAGAAGAAGATATGTGGAGAGGAACCTTTGACATTCTTACTTGCCTTCTAAGCAGCATGCTGTTATCCATGATCACTACACCAATCCCTACTTAAAAACTGTGAACTAAATTAAGCAATAATGTGATGAATTTAATAAATGTCGATAAGCAATCACAAGATTTTGGTCTTCATCTTGTTTTTCTGTTTTTAGTTTTCAAACATAATTTTTATTGATCTGAATTAAACAGAAAATCATCTCAAGTTTCTATCTTACCTTAAAAGCAATTTTGTCTATTGAAAATCAGAGTCATTATTATAAATTCCTGGAAAAGGGTAATTTTTCTCAGGCAGTGATTATTTAGAAAGCCTGATTTTGTTTAAGAAAAGCAAATAAAGTACAAATATGTACTAAATCATAGGTAGAAATTCACTAAATGTTTCCTTTTGTTTTTGCACACAGTTTGAGTTATGGGGTTTGAACATTAGCATTGCAAATGTATGTGTGTGTGTATTGTTTTCAATTTAGTTCTAAGAAGTACTTTGTCTAATGCCTTTGGCAAGCAAGCAATTCATCATCGGAAACATAGGCACATGCTGTTGTGGAATTAGTAAGCACTCATCCCCACCCTTTCCTCCTATCCCTGAAGAAAATTTTGAATTTGATCTGCATTCTCATTACCTAATGATGATCAGCTTCCTTCCTATTCTTGAGTTTTAAACTGCAGATTTCAGTGACACACAACATTGAGACATGAGCAATAAATCTGCAGTTTTGAACAGCTTGCTTTTATGGAAATATGTCAAATTGAATATATTAAAATGATAACTTTCATATCAGCTTGTCATAGCTTACTTTTTTCATTTTCAGTGCTGACAAATATGCATTTAAATAAAATACCACATATAACATTTAATGTATTTTTATAAATATTATAACTTCTACAGAAAGTTAATCTAAGAATCCCAGTGCCCTTCAAATCAAAAGAATTATTCACTTTCCATATTTTTTTTCTTTTTCTATTAGTATTAAGCCATGGGCAGTAGGCATGGAGCAAGGGTCAAATGACTAGGTCCCAGCTCCCGCAATGTGCTTCAGTTTTTCAACTACAAAACAGTAGCCAAAGTGTTCTGTTAAACTTTGAAATATCTGTATAGTGAGCAATTCCAGAAATTAAGGCTTTTTAGTAAGGCAATCTAAGTCAGTACTATTATTTGCAAAGACATAAAAATTTCATCCAAAATTTATGCATATTCCTTAGGACTGAAAAATACACAGAATTGCAATAGTTGTTTTCTTAGATGAGAGTATATTTGAATTCTATCTATCCTCTCCTTTATTCCATCACCTCCTTGCCAATTTCTCTTTGTCTTACTCCTCAGAATCTGTTTCTACTTCAGGACTAAAGCTCTGCTGCTTTCAGGTCACAAGTGATTGATTTTGCTTCTATTTTGACTTTTTTTTTCAGGTTCTGATATTTCTTTTCTTATCCAACTGTACAACAGAAGCCTTGCAGTCTCTGTTTTCAGATTTCTAATTTTTCACCTTAGCACTTAGCCAAAGCCTAAATCACACTTTAAAATTGGTCTCCTTAGCAATCCGTTGATTGCAATATCTAAATGTTTTCTATAAATGGGTAGATAATGATCACAAGTGATAGAGACCATTTGGAAGATAAAGGACAGTTAGTTTGAGTATATAGATGCCTTTATTCTTTCCCTTTAATCCATCCTCCTTGCCAACAGGGGACAGGTTTTACTTAAAATTTTACTTCTTAAAGTATTATCTTTGGGTTGGCAACATTGGTGTGACCTGGAAACTTGTTAAAAAGGTGGAATTTCAGTCCTCATCCAGTTGTACTGAGTCAAAATAAGCATTTTAGCAAAAATCGCAAGTGATTTGTATACATATTAAAATTTAAGAAACTCTGGTCTAAAACAGGTATTTGTTGAATCACTGTCCAGCTGAAAGCCTTAGATAGCAAGCTGGAATTGATGAAATACAAATCCTTAGGGAAACTACCTCTTCAATGCCCTCTTTCCACTGCAAAGTCATCTGTGACCTAAGAGCATGAACTTTATCTTCCTCAATTTCTTCTTTCCTCCTTCTTCCTATATCTCAGACTAGGCATAGATGAGGGTATCTGAGGAAAGCTCAGCAAAGACTTATTAGAATGAACTGAAAACCAATAGGGCATCCTTAAAGTACTCTCCTAAGTTTATTTAGAATACATTTCTGACATGATAAACTTCCACTGCTTATTCAATTGGCAGCCAATGGGGTAGGCACATGTTTCTTTTCATTTCTTTCGTTCTTTTGTAAATCATTAAATGATGTATGATGGCTTTCCTAGACACAAAATTAATACAATCTTGTGCTGACCTTATTATGAAGTTAAGATTCTAATATTTATCCCTCAAAATAACATTATAACACATTAAGTTGTCATGGGGTGTATCAAGTTTTACTTAATAGGGTATGAATAGAACTTAAGGTTATTTTTGGCTTAAGCAAATAAAATCTCAGTATATTTTCATAGTTTTGGATCAAGCAATTGAATTTGTATGTTCTTTGCATGAAACGTCATTGAAAAATTATGGCTGTGATTTTATTCACTGAATTCATGAAAGAATTAGTTAAATATTGATAGATATTATTTAATGTTTCTAACAATACATCCCTATCCTTTGCCATATGTCTTCTAGTGCTCACCTGTTTCAGAAACATATTTTCCTGTCCCACTTGGCCATGATATTTTGTCTGATGAAATACGAGCCAAGGCGATATGTTCTAGGTCAAAGAAGAATCTTTAACAGATATTTCAAGTGTCTGCCAATTCTCTTGTTTTTCCCTTTGACTAGAGAATTGCATGTACCAGATGCTGTCTTCTCTTTAGAGCATAGATCCTGGAATGAAGAAACAAGTGAAAGACTCACTTAGCGTGACCTGCAACCAATATGTGAAGATGGAACAATAATTTCTTATTTTTATAGGTTCTTCAATTTTGGAGTTGAAGTGATTATGTAAGCAAAATTTTACAAAGTTGAATAACACAACTTATTTTGAAATCACCATCAAAATTTATTAAATATTTAATATTCTGGATGTACCAGACACCATAAAATGATTACTCAAGCTCTTACCTTCAGATATTCACATCCTTCCCCTTGAGTGTGGACAGGACCTATTATTTGCTAATAAAAATAGGGCAAATGTAATGGATTGCCACTCCCATGATTGTGTTACCTTATATAACTTTTCCTCTAGGAACTCTCCTTGCTAGTTTGCCGGGATAAACAACCAATTTGGGGAAGCTCATTTGCAATAATCATGGAAAATGTCTATAGAAATTGTCAGCAGGCCCTCAGAAGTAAAAGTAGCCTCTTGTTGTTAAGGTGTCTCCAGCCAAGTAGCCCATAAAAAAATAGGACATAGAATACTACATTTACGTAGAAATCAATTCTTCCAACAATCCAAATGAGCTTGGAATTATATTTTTCCCCATATGAGCCTCCCAATAGTAATGCAGCCCACCTGACTTTGTGATTACAACTTTGCAAAACCCTTAGCAGGAAAACTAGCTAAGCCATACCTGGACTCCAGACCCCACAAAATTGTGAAATGATAGATGTATGTTTTTAAGCCACTAATCTTGTAGCAATTTGTTACACAGCCATAGAGAACTAATGCATCGATAATATAATCAGTGTTGTTTATGTCGTGACTTGCGTGGGTCTGCCAATGACCTGGGTTCCCGGCGGACGAAAGTAAGAGGTCCTTAGGAAGGGCGAAATGGGGTCCAGCGGGAGGAGGCTTGGGGTGGACGGTCGCAGACTCACTCACCTCAGACTCTGGGGGTAGGTAAGACTGCTCCGCTAGAGCAAGATGCAGAACCTGTTTATTCCAAGAAGTGTAACGGCTTATGAATGGTCCTCGGACAAATCATGGCCCCAAGGTTACAGTCAATGGGGTACCAGTGTGTTAGGTGAGCAGTCCATCAGCATAGGGTGGGAAAAGAGGAAGGGAAGGGGTTGAAGGTATGCAGAGTGCTCCTACAAATCAGTATTTGTTGAAAATTCAGTAAATTTTAGAAAATAAAATAATTTATAATTCTGTTATGCAGAAAATATGTTTTTTATTTTTAACAATGTGGTACATTTTGTCCTTTCTTACACATAATCTGTTACAATAATAATTTATATGTCCATCTTAATAATGTATATTTGAATGTTTGCATCCGTTTTTCTCAATGCTCATCATAGATTGAGCATTCCACCATGAGATGAGTTCCTTAAGAGAAGTTATTTTTTATCAAGTGTCCATCTCCAATACAAAGACGAGTGCCTAAAACATAATAGCTCTAATACGTGTATGAATGAATGACATTTCATATTCCTAATACTTCTTAACAATTCTTTATTTTTTTTTTATTTTTTTTATTTAAATTCATTTCAAGTCATAGTACATAACCAGATCTCTGTTTTTCCATTTCTCTGATTGCAAACCAAATAAAGTCACCCCATTAGAGTCTTCATAGATGTGCCAGGGGTAGTAAAGACCATCTCAAAT
>CM053417.1:10408484-10428779 GCA_028644305.1 Xerus rutilus
AACCAACCTTGCATCCCTGGAATGAACCCCACTTGATCATGGTGTACTATTTTTTTAACATGCTTTTGTATGCGATTTGCCAAGATTTTATTGAGAATTTTTGCATCTATATTCATCAGGGATATTGGTCTGAAATTTTCCTTTTTTGATGTGTCTCTATCTGGTTTTCTTTTAATGGATTCATAAAACTCCATGAATGGAGAAGTTATAATTTACTTTACCATTCCTCTCTTCTGGATTTGTAATTGATACAGATGTGAATATTTTTAATTATTCCATTGTATATACTTTATCCTAAGTTCAACATGTGTTTCTCACCTTTCTCTGCTCTCTGATCATTTTGCACCAAAGTATGTGCCATCCCTAGCCACAGAGGCAAGCGCAACAGTCAGTGAGCAGAGGAGTTCAGGTCTTTTTTATTTATCACTTAGAATATTTCAAAAGCTTCTTCATGTACACCTTGCTTTTTAAAACCAGTCTTTGCTTGATTGCTAGATTAATCTCCCTACAATACAAACGAAATCATGCTTTCTTCTTCTAAAATCTAATGATGGCTTCTTGTTTGCCTACAAAATACTCCTACAAAAACCTGCCGGGCTCTCCCTAATCTCAATTTAACACTTTCAGGATTATTTTTCCTAAGTTCTTCCGCACTTACACATTTATAACTCTTCAGCTCACCACTCTGAATTCATATACATATGCATATACATACATACATACATATATATACTTATATATATTTATATATATATATATATATAGAGAGAGAGAGTTATATATAGTTGTTTCTTTAAATTGGACCCTTTTTTACATCATTGTCTAGCTTTCACAATGTACAAAGCTGAGTTGTAATGCCATCCAACAAATGACAGTCTCCAGGAGTCTCCTACAAACTAATGACTGGCTCTCCTACAGGAAAGATTGCTCCTAGAGGGCGGACCACTCAATTACACAAAACAGCAAAGCTCCTGCTTTCAGAAAGCTTACATGCAAGGGAGGAAAAAAAGGCAAAATTTTGAAAACCCAGCTCTTTGTGATATATTCTCAGAATACAAACCAAATCAAGATAATGCGATAATTATTCAGTGATGTCAGTGCATGCATGTGTGTATATATACATCTGTGCACTATTTCTGCAGTGTGGTAAACATAGACATCTCCAATAAGGGGAAATTTAAACAGGAACAAAGAGAAGTGAAGGGGTAAGCCATGCAATTGTCTAGAGGAAAAATATTCTTGCTTCTGAGGACAGAACTGGAGTTCTCTGACTTGTGTTTTTAAAGGGTTGCTCTGACTTCTTTGTTCAGAATAGACTGTAGAAGGTCAAGGGCAGAAGCAGAGATTAGTTAGAAAGCTGTTCCCATAAACTGGATAAGAGGTAATGGTGGTCCTAATGGAAATGGTGAGAAGTAGTCAGGATCTGAATATATTTTAGAGTGACACAAATGTAAACTTCCTACTAGAAAGACCACCATAGAGCCTGGGGCATTTATCTTTATTAATATTTCCTTATTTCAAGTACATCAAACAGTATTTAGCACTTAGTAAATACACAATAAATATATTAAAGAAATGTTGAATGAAGAATAAATATGTTAATGGATTAAAAATGAATTCTATGTGAGCATGAGAACTCAAATACAACCACAATACTTGACTAAAACAAGTAGAAAAATAGGGTTACCACTTAAGGAGATAGAGAGACTGAGAGTTTTGTACATATCTGGAAGGGGTTGCGAATTGAAATTTCCGCTTTACATATGTTAAGTTTGAGGTGTCTATTAAAAACATAATGGAACTTTCACTTAGAAAGTTATATTATTTTGAATTTTAGGAGACAGGTCTGTACTAAAGATATGTGTTGGAGAGTTGCCAGCATCCTAATTAAAGTAATAGAATTGGATCTACATGAGATTAAAGTATAGATAAAGATGAAAATGGTCAGAGAACGGGTCCTGGGGACTCTTGTATTAAGAGGTAGAAAACAGGATCTAGAAAAGGAGACAGAAGATACAACCACAGAGGCAGAAAAATAACTATCATAATGGGTCCTGAAAGCCAATAAAGAAACTACAAATGGAAGGAAAAAGTGAGATGACTGAACATAGTGTTTGGTTACAGAGAGGTTGTTGGTGACTTGATAAGAGCCAATTTTCTCTAGTGTTGATGAAATCCTAATTTAAAAGAATCCAAGAAAAAATTACAGAAGTGGAAGTCAGTAAGTGCAAAGAGCTCAAAGAGTTTTGTTGTACAAGGCAGCAGAGAAATGAGATAAATATACTATTCCATGTTTTATGAACTAACTATGAGATTCCAATGATTTAATGCATTTCAAAATGCTTTATAAAATGTCAAGTATTAATTAACAATGTCTCATCTTAGTTTTTAATTATATGGAGCAGATTTTTCCTCAAAATCAATCTACATGGATATTAAATGTCTTATTACTAATTGACTGCCAAAGTATTATTTCCAAATTACCTCCCAGTAAGGTCAGTTTAGTCCTTTTCTTGTCAAACTTGTAGCTTTCTGTGTACGAACTGTCTCCTCAATCAGGCCGTGTGCTTTTTACAGGTAGAACTGTGGTTTGTTCATGTACATATTCCCACTGCCTGGTATAAGATTAGGTAAAAAGTAAATCTGCAATAACTATTTATTGAATAAATAATTAAATGATGGAGCAAATATTAATATGAATATAAATGTTTAAAAGGATGAAGATTAATTAGTCACTTTAATATCTTTCTAAAGTTATAAAGTAATCTTATTTTCTGTGCTGGTAGGAGATGGCTGTTGACATCTTAGACAGCCTGCCAATAAGACCAAAATATACTTGCACAATTTCTATTTGTAATAATCTCAGATGAACATGGAATCAATGGTGCCACCCCAAAACAGTGAATCCTGCCACAACAAGAATTACTCTGCCCTTTACTTGTAACACAAGACAAGTTCAAATAACATTTAAAGAACTATGCTATTACATTAAGAAATAATGTCAAACTTCTCCCCAAAACATTATATAGTTGCTACCTACCATTAACACTTCCTTCTCTCTTCAGGAAGGTAGACTAGGATATATGGAACAGTCAGAATACTGTCTATGATTAGGATAATATTGCTACTGTGAATTCTCCTACTCCTCAGATCTTTTATATAAAAATAATGGATTTTATTCACTAGCGCTAAAAGAATTGGAGCCAAATAAACAAGAGAAACATACATTTCATGAGAAAGAGGGAACTTTGTGGGTAATAATTATCAGGATTAATTCAAAAAGCTCTTATTGCTTTTACATTAAATGACTGATACTAGCTAAAACATCCTTATCCTCTCTCGGCTCAGTTATATAGTGAACAGCTACTTCATCCACCATAAATGCCTATAAATTAATTTAGCCTTCGTACTGCTGGACAAAATCCATACTCTCTCTCTGCAAATGCAAGGAGAGCAGCTGTGTAGTTCCTTTCAATCCAAAAGAGAAAAACTAAGCATTGTTTTGTATGTATCATTTTCAAAAAGATTCAACTCTAACCACCTGCCCCTTGTTTCCTGATCAAGCCTCAGTTATCTGCCCTAAGGGACAAAAATAGCAGCAGGAAATCCATATTTTCTCTTAAGCTTTGGAAATGCTTTCTATTATCATAGCAGTAGATATCACTTTACAGTTTTGTTTTGCTTATGCTGGGTTTGAAATGCCTCTGTATCTCTTGAGTGTGCCAACTGGGAAGGACAGCAGAGACCTATCTCAGAAAGGATTAAAAACAAACTCAATTTGTTTCAGGGAAGATGGTAAGGGGAAAGTGTAAAGTAGTATATATAAAACATAATTGACTATGAATCAGCAATTGGTGTATCTGAGTAATGGGACATAGAGGTTCTTTCTCCTCTTTTATATATTTGAGTTTCACCATAATATAAAAGTTATTTCAAAAAAACTCATAATCTGCAGTATATATGTGTTAACATGACATTTATTGAGCATTTAAAATGTTTCAGACCCTATTGTGGGCACTGAGGAGAAATAAATAAGCCATGATAGATGTCCCAGAAGCGATAACAACTTAGTGGATTTAATTAAGACAACACTAAATTATAAAAAACTGCAGATTACTTATTATGTTCCAGGAGTATGTTGTGCATTTAAACCTCACTATGATTCTGTTATCCCCATATCATAACCTAACTGACTTGTACAGTGTTATACAGATTGCAAGTGGCTAAACATAGATTCTAGCTTAGTTCTGATAAACCACAAATTACTTGCTTTTAAATAATAGGATATATATCAAATCCACAGAAACTGCATTACTAGATGGAATCTTTGGTGAGGAAACACACCATACTGGTTTTTCCAGGACAAAGTCACAAAAAGTAACATTATCAACCAAAAATGAAAGTATTCTAGTTCTCTAACAGCCTTACAGATATTAAGCTGAAACATGCCATGCAGATAAGGCACTGTCTATAGAATGCAGCAGAAGCAAATGACCTCTATTTCCATATATAATTTATATGTGTCATCTGCCTCAAATAAGTAAATCAAGCCTGTACATCTGAAATAGAAAAGATGAAATTCATTAAATAATACCATTATCAATCATCATATTTTTCTAATGCTTTTATTTTGATTAAGGCTGAAAACACATCTTGGTACATTTCAATATATACTTATTTTCTGAAAACATTTCATTTGAAGACAGTAGATCTCTTCATTTCAGTCTGCTTTGAACTTGAAATGAACAGTAATAGACAATTCACTTGCAGAGAATGTCCTGTTCGAACTAATTCCAAGCATAATTTTAGCAAAGCAATAAAATCATATGAGCTCTTTCCAGGCTTGAGTACAATTAGGGGTACTATTTTTAAAAGATTTTAATTCTTCTTTGGAAAATACTGTGTCTGATTTTTTAAAAATCAACAAATAAAGCTGTGCAATTCTCATGTGCTCAGATTGTAGTAATAATAGTGCACTATTTTGGTGAAATGTTTTCTAATTATTCTGCTTTTTGCAATTAAAAAAGCACATGTCTGTATGCATGCATGCATGAATGCATATGTGCACACACATTCACAATAATGATGCCATATTGTTGCAAAGATGTTTTACATATTGGTTTAGAGGTGGCAAACATATTTCTTTCATATATATAAATAATGAGACTAAATATTACTAGAGGGGAAAAGAGAAAGGACTTTAGACAAGGCCCTGCTCAACCTAAAAGAGACAGAAAATCTAGTACACATGCACCCTTGTATACTGAAGAGAAAAAAAGTAACCTCAAAAATAAATTATCACGCTTCTTGTACTTGAACAAAACACAACCCTGGCTTGAATACAAGCTTAATGTTCACTCCTCAACAAACTACGTAAGAACAAAAAGGCAGAGATATCAATTTTACCTCTAAGGTGGAAAGAATTTAGGACACTTTGAAATTTGGGGGTTGGTAAGTGGTCACTATATATTCAATATCACAGACTTAATGTGAAGAGTTTGATAGTATATAACTTTATACAATCCAGTGATGAACTAGTCAACCAGCTCTATAAAAATTAGTCGTGTTATATAGCATTTGCCAGTTTCCATGATGAAAATGTTCACCCCATAGTGGACTGACGAGACGACATTGAAAGGAGATTGCAAAAAGATTCATGTAATTGACCTTTTAGAACTGGTAAACGCTAACTCCAGCACATTTCTGTATATACCTGTGTAACCAAGTAACGACTTCTAAAATAATTTTACCATAGAAAGTTCCCTAATGCCTCCACCTAGGAAATCCTACCTCCATAAATAATGCCTGTTCTAATGACTAACACTGTGGTGTAGTCTTCCCTGTTCTTGTAGTCCATAGAAAAGTATATCATACACACACTTTATTGTCAGCTTCTATATGCAACAGAGATATTTTCAAGATTCATCCATGAAGAAGTATTTAACAATAGTTAACTCTGACTATATTATTGGGCATTATTTAATAATATGACATTCATTTTTCTGTTGATGGAGATTTGTTTTTCTTTTAGTTTTTAATATTGTGAATAAAAGTACTAAAAATGATACTTGTAAAGGTCATTTTGTGATCAGATATTGTCATTTATTTTGGAGACTTACGGTGATGAGGAATTCCAGGATCATGTGGAAAATGCATGTTTAACTTTACAGGCAAATGCCAAATAGTTTTCCCAAGTGACTACCATTCTGTATCCCCACCAGCAATATATGAAAGATGTGGATGCTTCACATTTTTGCCAACATTCAGAGTTGTCAATCTTTTTAATTTTAGCCTTTTTAGTGGGTGTGAAGTGGTATCTCATTATATTTTGAATTTGCATTCCCTGATGACTAATGATGTTGAGCAACTTTTCATGAGCTTATTGCCAATTTGTACATCTTTTCAAGTGAAGTATTTGCTCAAAGCATCCTATTTTTTAATCTTGGGTTGTGTCTGTCTTTTCTTATTTAATCAAAGAAAACTTTATGTATTACAGTTGAGTGCTTTATTAATTGTATATATTGAATTCTTTTTCTTACTCTATTGCTTATTTTCTCAATTATGCCTTTTGTTAAGCAAAAGTTCTTAATTTAATGGACTTCATTTTATCATTACTTCATCTCTTATGGAAATTATTTGTGTACTCTAAGAAATCTTTTCCTACAAATACTTCCCAAAAACCATACTTTTAGTTTTAATAATTGAGTCCATAATTCACCTAAAATTATTTTTTCTAGGGTGGTATGTAGTATTTAATGATGTTTTCAGTTTAATTTTTCCTCCATACATGCTTATCTTGTTTTTCTAGCACCAGTTGTCCAAAAGACTACTTTGCCAATTAAACTTCCTAGGACACGTTAACAGAATCAACCGACACTCTTCTCTCTCCATTATTTTCCAGGTTCTGTTCTATTCTATTAATCTTGCCTTATATCCTTTACAATAATATCATTCTATCTTAATTATTAATTTTAGGGAATCTTTACATCAGGGTATGTTAGCTTGTATGTTTTGTTCTTATTTTTAAATCTTTTCATTATTCTAGGTCCATGTATTCCATATAAAATTTAGAACTGGCATTCCATATCATACCAAAAATCTTGCTGTGGTTTTAATTAAAAAAGCTTAATATTTATAGATCAATTTGAAAAATAAGTAAAATATTACCAATATTGAATCTTCCCAATCTTGAACAACAGAGTTTATCTCTCCTTTTATCTGATTTGTCCTTCTTTCAGCAATGTTTGTAGCTTTCAAGAATTCTTGAAATATTCACTTATTTACTTTTTATAGATTTCTTAGGATTTTCTATGCAATAAATAATTTTATCTGTGAAAAATTCAGTTTCACTTCTTTCTTTTTAATCTGTGTGCCTAGCAATTCTGTTTCCTCCTATACTGCATTGGCTAGGATCCCTTGTACAATGTTGAACAGAAGTGAGAATAGATATTTTTGCATTTTCTTGATCCTGGGGAGAAGTATTAAATTTAGTCATTAAATATGAACTGGATTAGAGAATTTCCATAAGTTCTTTTAATCAAAAGAGGAAGTTTCATTATACTCATAGTTTGCTAAAAGATTTTAAATCACAAATGATTAAATTTTTACATGCCTTGTTCTCCATCTTTTGGAATATCAATATAATTTTTCTACTTTGTTCTTTTCTTGGGGGGGTACTGGGGATTGAACTCAAGGGTACTCGACCATTGAGCCACATCCCCAGCCCTATTTTGTGTTTTATGTAGAGACAGGGTCTCACTGAATTGCTTAGTGCTTTGCCATTGCTGAAGCTGGCTTTGAACTCACGATTCTCCTGTCTCAGCCTCCCAAAGTGCTGGTACTACAGGCATGCTCCTTTGTTTTTTTGAGGTAGCAAATGACAATTACTTTTATAATTCTGAACCAAAATTTAATTCCTGAGTCCAATCCCACTTGAGCCTGAAATATTATTTTCAAGATGTTGTTTATTAAATTTCATAGTTTTATTAAGGATTTTTGCGTCTATGTTCACACGAGAATTGGCTTTTTAATTTTCTTTCCTTTCATATTTGGGTATGAGGATTATGTTGTCCTTGTAAAAGAAGCTGTGATATATTAACTATTCTATCTTCACAATTATTGTAAGAATGAAATTATTTCTTCACTCTAATTTATAGTATTCAGCACTAAAACTAGCTGAGGTTTTTCTGAAAATATTTTTGTTAATGAGTTTAATCTTTATTAGATACAGTGATATTTGGATTTTCTATTTCATCTTGATTCAATTGTGGTAAGTTGTTTTATTTTTTTCCAGGTCTATGTTCACTTTATCTAACCTGTCATATTTATTGCCATGAATTTGTGCATAACATCCTCTTATCACTGTGTTAAAGAGGCTAAGATTGGTAGTGATGCTTGCTCTTTTTTCCTCATGTTGATAATTGTATTTTTTTCTGTATGTCTTGGTCAGAGTTTCCAAGGAATTATATATTTTGTTTTTGTTTTTAAAAATATGTGCTAATGTTATTTACTTTTTGTTGCTTTTTTCAATTACTTATGGTTAATAATTTACCTCCTTCTAATTATTTTGGATTTAACTTTCTTCTCTTTTTCCATAATCTTAAGGTGAAAATTTAAATCAATGCTATTAAACCTTTGCCTATTGTAATATAAGCATGTCTCTGCCCTTGGAGAAACATTTGTCAATAGCTAAAGACAAATCAGCGAAGAAATTTTCTTGCTTGAGTCTACTAGGATGTAGTCTTATATAACCTAATCATGGGATATCATCTCATCACTTCACCATGTTGTATTGGTTGGAAACAAGTCAAAATTCTTGATCTTTACAAAGGCATAGATGCCAGAAGGTGGAAATCATAGAGAGAGGGCACCCAATGGTCTGACTACTACAGCTGACAATCTACTGACTTACTATCTGTTCTCTATTTCTATTTGCTTTCTACTTGTATCTCCTTTTTCCTTCTCTCTTCTTCTCCTGTTGATTCTTCTTTTCTCTCTTTGTCTATCTCCTTTTCATGCTAGGGACTAAACCTAGGACTTCTCACATATAAGGCAAGTGCACTGCTACTGAACTGATAGTCTATCTCGCTGCTTTTTATTTCTGTTGTGTGTGTGTTCCTGTGCTCCTCTTTACATTCCTTAATGACTTTTTTGGATTAATTGAATGATTTTATTATTGTGTTTTAATGAATCTAGATTTTTAGCTATGTCTTTTTATTATTTTTCAATCATTGCTCTGCAGATTACAATATTCTCCTTTAATTCATTATAATCTACCTGGAGTTAACATTGCTACTTGATACAAAATATAAGAACCATAAAGTAGTACAATTCTATTTATTCCCCAGTCTTTTGTGCTATATTTTACTTCTCCATATATGATAAAACCAAATTATTTGTTATTATTTTTCTTTAACAAGCCTTTTAAAGAGTTAAGAAGGAAATAAAGAGTTGTGTACATATATTTCTGTATTTTACCAAGTCCGTTGCTGTTCCAATTTGATAATACTTCTCTTCTGCTTAAAGAAGAATCTTAATTATTTAGTGTTGTGCAGGTCTTCTGGTGGCAATTTCTTTCAAATTTCAGTTTTTTAAATGTATTTTTAAATTGTTTTCTTCATTTTCAAAGGTTGTTGCCACTGCCTGTAGAATGGTGGGTTTATTTTTTTTTTCTTTTTGGCACTTTAAACATATGAGATTATTTTAGAGCCTTATTTGTGATGATATTCAGCTGATGTTCACACCATTGTTCCCCTGTATGCAATTTGCCATTTTTTCTGGCTACTTTGAAAACTTCTCTATTTATCATTCATGTTATGAAGTTTAACAATGATGTGCCTAAGTGTAGTTTCCATTGTATTTATCCAGCCTGTGTTCATTGAGATTCTTGGATATGCAGTTTTATATTTTTCAACAATATGGGAAAATTTAAGTCTTTTTTTTCCTGAGCCATTCCCTCTCTCTTCTCCATTGGGTCCTGTGTGTGTGTGTGTGTGTGTGTGTGGTGTGTGTTTCTTGACTATTGTCCTAGAAATCACCGAGTCTCCTTATTTATTTTTCAACGTTTTCTGCTCTTTAGAATGCTATTTTTATTTATCTTTCTTTTCACAGATCCTTCTGCGATTTCCATTCTTCTGTTAAACCTACACAGTTATTTTCTTTGTATTTCAGAGATTGTACTTTTCAGCACTTAAATTTCCCTTTGTTCTTTTATATAGTTCTCAGTTCTCTGCTGAGATTCCCCATGCATTTTCTTATGCCATCTTCCCCCCTAAATACTTGAATATATGTATAATAGGTGTTTTAAAGTCTCTATCTTCTGATTCTGTAATGTCTCAGGAAAGGTTTCATTTGATCACTTTTCTCCCCCTGAATAATGTGTAGCATGTTTCTGCCTTGTTGCATGTCTGGTCTTCTTTTTTTTTTTTTTTCCAGTTTTTGTGGTAAGATACTCAGCATAAAAGTCATTGTTTTAACCATTTTCAAAAGTATGATTTGGTGGCATTTAATACATTCCCAGTGTTTGCCTCTTCCATCTTCAATCAGCAACTATGTGCTGAATTCCCTTTTATGACCAGTCAGAGGAAGTGCTCTGTTTTTAAGAACCCATATGATTAAATCAGGCCCACTGAGATAATATGAAACTCTAAAGGTCAACTGTGCTACATAACATGGTACAAATCATGACAGTGATACTTCATCATATTTGCATGTTATAGAATTAGAGGAGAACATATTTGGAAGGCTATCTTAGAAGTCTTGCTTAGTTTACCATTTATTGATGATCTATTGTGTGCTTGGCACCTTAAGTGTTAAATTTTAATTCACAACAATCCTACTGAATATGCGAGGGAAATGAGGTAAAGTAATTTAAAATATGTTTCTTTACATACCAAGTAAAGTCTTGTGTTTTAATTCTTGTCTGGCTGACTACAAAGCATATGACATTAATTGCCATAATATATGTCCCTTTAACATTTAGGTGCTAATGTGCCAAAAGTAAATTATAGGTAATTGTACCAATAGCATTTCATAGAGGATGATATCCTCACAGACCACCAAAGCTAAGATGTTATTGAGTAAAAAATTACCATAAAAATGTAAGCAACTCTATTAATGCTTCATTTTGCTAATAGTTAAATGCACTTGGTAGTAATAATCTTAAATAATATTTCAATTGATTTAGCATAGCAATAAAGTCCTATTATTAATATCATTTATCATCAACAATAGCTTCTCAATGAAACTTCTGCAAAGTAGACAATGAGGAAGTAAAGGTTTGTGGAAAGGATTCTTGTCATGTAGTTCAGGAATGTTCAAGAATAATCTAGGATACAAATGCTCTGCATGATTGATCACTTTTCATTGAGTTTAATGAACAGATGAATTTGATGATGTTCTTATATCAAGTTGTATAGAATTTCAATACATATCTCAAATCACTTTATTTTTTGAAATGTAGATTAGTTAACATAGAAATCAAGTTAATTTTATAACTGGCCAGTTCGATTTATATTTATAATACCAAGTGTAGTAGAGGAGAATTAAAGACTTCAATGACTTATCTAGGAGTTAAATCAAAACAACAATGAAGATTATAACTGTTCAAATCTAAAAATAACAATTTCTTTTTTAAAAAAGCAGACATCCCTTGGGGAAATATTGGGACCAGCAAAAATGATTGTATCAGGATTCCAGTTTCAGATCTGACATGTAAAGTGCACGGAAGGCATCACTCTTGTTCTTTCAGTAAGAAAAACCTGGACACATTTGAAATCAATAAATTTCAGAGAAAAATCAGAGATCTGAGTTCTCAAGACAAGATGTCATTGCAAAATCTAGAAAGACAAGGCTGTTCAAAGAGAGACAAGACACAAAATTTACTTACCTGGAGAAAAAAGTCACTCAAATCCATAAGCTGTAAGAGTAGTTAAATGGTTACTTTGACAAACTGTGGGAATCTGAGTGTGGACTAGCATAAGAAGGAGAAATTCCAGAGGCCACAATCTTAGGGAGTCACCTCGCACTTACATAAGCTTTTCACTGTAAGAATTCCACCAAGTTTTCATAAGTATCTGAGAAAGATCTTCTCTTGGAGGAAGCATAACCAATTTGAAACATGCCCATAATCTCTTCCGTACCAAAAAATAACTCTCCAGAAAAAAAAAAAAAAGACTTTCCTAGAGCTTTATCCCAGAATGGGAAGAGAATTCCTCCCATTTAGGCCTCTTCCAATCTTCCACCTAAAGAGGAAACAAACAAATAGTCAAGAAAGGTCAAAGCCTCAAGGAAATATTTTTAAATGCTATATACAGGGAATGAAGGAAAAGATAAGGGGAGAAAAAAATCTATACTGCTGGTGATTCAGCAAAAGTCTGATATATTATCAGAAGATTATGGAATTCCCCTCTCACTCACAACTTACCATCTCATCAGAGTTTCAGTATAGTAACAGCAAATTATAGAAGCAATATGTGTAAGATACATACTCTTTCTAAGGAGGAGTATTTCAGGAAGACCAAAGTCAAGAGGGGAGATAAAAACAAGTATGATAGAGGAATCTAAAGCTTCTGGCACAGACATAGCAAGCATTAAATACAACCTAAGTCCTACACAAACATAAACATCATACTAAAGGCCTATTTACTTTAGTGTAGATTTAATTGGCATTTCCATGATCACTAGAGATATTGAGTACATTTTGTATAATTTTTGACCACTTGTACTTGTTTTGAGAAGTGTCTGTCAAGTTAACTTGCTCCTTTATTGAATGGGTTATTATCAATATTTTGGCATCGAGGTTTTTTTAATCAATTATCAATCTGAGCATTGAGGTTTTTTGAGTCCTTTATGTATTCTGGCTATTAATCCTCTGTCAGAAGAGTAGCTAGTGGTCAAGATTTTTTCCCATTGCGTAGGCTGTACCTCTGCCCTCTTGTGTTCTTTGATGTGCAGAAGCTTTTTCAATTGACACCATGCACTGATGGATTCTTGCTATTACGTTATGAGTTATATGTGTCCTATTCAGGAAGTCATTGCTTGTGCCTATATGTGGAAGTCTTTCCCCTGTTTTTTCTAATAGTTGCAAAGTTTCTGGTCTTATGCCTCCATCTATGATCCATTTTGAGTTGTAAAATGTGACCGAAAGCATTCCCTTATGTCTATGTCATGGAATAATTTGAGGAGCCTTGATAAAAGTTCCTCTTTAAAGATTCTGGTAAAATTCAGCTGTGAATCCATCTGCTCCCAGGATATTCTTTTTGGGGAGGCTTTGTGCTTCAATCTCATTGCTTGTTATTTGTCTATCTAGGTTTTTATATTCTCTTGGTTCAGTTTTGTAAGTCATGTATGTCTGGAAATTACTGATTTCTTCTAGATTTTGCAATTTGTTGGAATATGATTTTTCAAAATAGTGTCCATTGATCTGGAGGATTTCAGTCTGTCTTAATATCTCTCTTTTAATCTCTAATTTTATTAACTTGGATTTTCTTTCTCTCTTTTTTTGTTATTTTGGCTAAGAGTTTATCAATATTATGTTTTCAAAGAAACAACTCTTTTTTGGTTCAATGACTCTTAATGATTTTTTGTTTTTATTTCATTAATTTCAGTTCTGAACTTTCTTTCTTTCTACCAGTTTTGGGATTGGTTTGTTATTACTCTTGAAATGTATCATAAGGTTGTTTGTTTGGGATATATATATATATCTTGAGTTTGATCTTTATAGCTGCCATAATCTAATTATCTCAACTGTGACTATTCCTGCATTAATGCATGAACTTATGTGAGGACACCTTACATCTAAACTATAACATTCAGGAAAATGTCAGCTATTATTTCAGTGAATGATTTTACTGTTAGTACTCTGTATCTCTTCTCCTTCCTCAAGACTTATGAGCCTGAAGTTTGGACTTTTAATATTGATCCAGAGATTTTGTATATTCTCCTTACAGTTACTTTTCTATTTTTTTTTTCATTTTTATGGCCTGAGTGTCCTAATTCATCCATCTTGTTTTCACAAGCCCTAATATTCATTCTTTCTAGTGATTGGTGAAACTCTCCATCTTTTTGAATTGATTTTTTTTCATTTCTAAGATTTCTGTTTGGTTCTTTTTCATTATCTCTATCTCTATCTCTTTGGGTTTTTTTTTTGTTGTTGTTGTTTTGGTACCAGGGATTGAACTCAGGAGCACTCGACCACTGAGCCACATCCCCAGCCCTATTTTGTGTTTTATGTAGAGGCAGGGTCTCACTGAGTTGCTTAGTGCCTCGCCATTGCTAAGGCTGGCTTTGAACTCGTGATCCTCCTGTCTCAGCCTCCCAAAGTGCTGGGATTACAAGCGTGAGCCACCGTGCTTTGTTCAAATGCTTGTTCATACCCTGTATTTTCTCCCTTAGTTCCTTCCTTAGATTTCCTTTTAATTCATTGATCATTTTTTACAGTTGACTTTTTGAATTCTTTGTTCAGTATTTTCTCCACTTTGATATCCTTCAGTTTAGGTATTTGAAGGTTATTAAATTTTGGAAGTATCTTATTAACTTGTTTTATCATGCTTCCTGTGTTTGTATATCGAGAGTTGTATATTTGCAGAGAAACTGTTTTCACTGCTATGTGATAGAACTTGGAGTGAGCTGCTTTCTCTTTACTATGCGTCCCAGGTCAGGAATATATCTTAGCCTCACAGCCCCTACTCAACATGCTCATAGTGCTATGATCAATCTCAAGCATCACTTTGAGAAGCAATCATAATCACTAGTAACTGTGACCACTTGAGAGCAAACTACATACTAATAAACCATAA
The DNA here is from genome assembly GCA_028644305.1 of Xerus rutilus. Lineage (NCBI taxonomy): Eukaryota > Metazoa > Chordata > Mammalia > Rodentia > Sciuridae > Xerus > Xerus rutilus. The sequence goes on from CM053417.1 coordinate 10,423,283, forward strand.
ATACTTACTGAAATTTTTCTCTAAAACTCCACCAGTTCAAAAGTGGAAAAGGAGAGTAAGATTCTGTAATAAGATGAAAATGTAGATATTAACAAAAGTGAAAGTAACATTAAACTAAACAGTATTGAAAGAAGAGGTAAAGAAGAAGTGAAACAAATAAAAGCAAGTAGGGGGAGGAAAAAGTGACAAAAGAAGAAAAAGCAAAGAGAGACACTGTATGTATAAAAAAGAGGAGAATGTATATAAGAGAAAGAAGAAAAAGAGTAAGTTCAATTAACACATTACAACATTAAAAAATTACATAAAATTGAACTAAAGTTCTCTGGATTACATTAAAATTGAACTAAAGTTCTTTGGATTACATATTTTATGTAATTTAGTTCTATTACATAAAATTGAACTAAAGTTCTTTGGATTAGGAAGAGATGGGAGGGGGTGTGGGGGTAGGAAGGACAGTAGAATGAATCAGACATTATTACCCTACGTGCATATATGATTACATGACCAGTGTTATCCTACATCATGTACAACCGTAAGAATGAGAAGTTATACTCCATTTGTGTGATGTGTCAAAATGCATTCTACTGTCACATATCACTAATTAGAACAAATAAAAAAGTTTAACTAAAGTAAGCAGTTTGAAAAAATAGGTGGAAATCTATCCAATCAACATAGAAGACAATACCAGCAAAATAAAAACATTAATACCAAAGAGTTTAAAGGAAGTCTTTGCAGATGTATTTGAGATGGAGAGATTTCCCACTGGGGCTTCCAGCTTTAGATTAGACCAGGTATTAGGAGGGTGTAGCAAATGCACAAACCTTAGCTACGAGATCTCTGAGTGTCTCTGAACATGGAGGTAGTGACCACACCAGGTATCTTTGCACTGAGTTAGGAAGCCATATTTGTTTTCACCATCTAGCTCAGCATTCTGTTTCAAAAACTGCCCAGAACTTAGGCTCTTGTGCTTATCCACACGGACCTCATCCTGCTCAACTCTGGCATGAACCTGGGCAACTCTAGCAATTCTGTGGTGCTTCTGGGTGTCTAAGAGCTTTCTAGAGGGTCTGAGGGAATAGTCCCACATTATCTGTGTACCTGCGACCCAGATGTCTCCCTGGCTCAGACGATAACTTTGTGTTCCCTGTGAGAAATTCTGCATCTAAGTCTGTCAGTAAAGATCTCACTCTGAGCCAGGCACAGCGGCGCACACCTGTAATCCCAGCACTTAGGGAGGCTGAGACAGGATGATCACGAGTTCAAAGCCAGCCTCAGCAATGGTGAGGCGCTAAGCAACTCAGTGAGACCCTGTCTCTACACAAAACACAAAATAGGGCTGGGGATGTGGCTCAGTGGTCGAGTGCCCCTGAGTTCAATCCTCAGTACCAAAAAAAAAAAAAAAAAAAAAAAGAAGAAGATCTCACTCTGCCCTTCTCTGGCTTGTGCAAGGTGGCTTTGAAAGTTCTACAATTAGTCCCAACACTTGATAGCTCCCTACTTAGATAGATTAGACTGTGTCCAGCTGTTGCCGGTGAGTGTACACCCATGTACTCAGTTCATAGTAATGGTACCTCGCAGACAATGTCGGCACCCTGCCTACTCTGTCCCATCTGCTCCACTCCTTTTCCATTACTGCTGGTATCAGAGCTCAGTGGCTTTTGGCTCACAATGATCCTGCCACATTCATTACTCGTGGTCCTCTTCAAAGGGATTCCCATGAAAATATTTGCTGCTATCTCTAGGTGGGATGAAACTGTAGGAATTTTATCCTTTCCGGAACTGTAAGCTTGGTTGTGGTTTTCATAAAATGGCCACTAACCTCAGATCTCCACCAACAAATTGAACCCATTTTAGAGTTCCTGCCCCAGCTTAATTTAGTTATTGCTGTTTCTAAGGAAAACTTGTTAGTTTTGCCTCTTTCTTTGTTACCCTCCACTGAAACCTCCCTTGATGCTACAAGTGTAGGTTCAGGGCTGATGAATTCTTACTTGCTCTCTGCTCTAGTAACCAGAATTTCCAAGTCTCTTCAAGTCTCTAACAATCTGATATTGTACATCAGTATTTCCCCCTGTCAATCTCCTCAATGAGTAGCTGTTTTCTTGTTTTGATTCTGAACTTCAGGGAAGCTGGGATCTATATCCTGCTTCTATTCCACCATCATGACCCCCTTTTGAGAAATTATAATTTTTTAAAATACATAATTCAAATCAGAACTCACCTTTGTATTCAAAGGGAATATCAGAATAATTGTTCTCAAAGCTTAATATACATTACAATCATCTAAGGATCTTGATGAAAGTAAAATTGTAGGTCACACTCCCAATATTTGAGAGTGCCAGGATTGGAGGACAGATCTAGGAATATGCAATTTAAGACTCAAGACTCCAGGTGCCGGGCACAGTGGCACACACCTGTAATTCCAGTAGCTTGGGAGGCTGAGATAGGAGGATCATGAGTTCAAATCCAGTATCAGCAAAAGAAGGGCACTAAGCAACTCAGTGAGATCCTATCTCTAAATCAAAATACAAAATAGGTCTATGGATATGGCTAAGTGGTCAAGTGCCCCTGAGTTCAATTCCCAGTACCTGCCTCCCCCAAAAAACATTCCAAGTGATATTGGTATAGGGGTATATGGATTGCATATTGAGACTGCATATTAGTGTCATTGATTTCAGTAATTACTACAAGAGGAAGTATTATGTAGTAGTGATGAGGACAGTCTCTGAAGTCAGACTGTCCTTAGAGTTCTCATAGGGTCATTCTGAGGATTCAGTAAACCAATCCAGTGAAGTACTGGGAATATCATCTAGCATATGGCGCATTCCAAAAAATGTTATTATTATTGATGTCTCTTTTATCACTACCATTTAACTTTGTTCTCAGCAAACAGACAATGCAATTATGTAAGACAATGAATTAACAAGAATAAGTATTAGGAATGATGAGATGATATCAGCATTAGCATTATTTGAATATTATATTATGCTGTAGCTGAAAAACTCAAAACAATCAACAGAAAACCCATTAAAAGTAATTTAAGTATATGTTCAATTACAAAATTATTACACATAAATAGACATCTTACCTGCAAACAACAATCAGAAATATATAACAAAATATATTGTTTACAAAAACAATCAAGAAGACAAAATAACTGAATTAATTTTACAAGAAATGTGAAAGATCTTTTAGGATGAAGCTTTGAAACTCTACTGAGGCACATAAAGTGTATCAAATATAGGATAACGGAGAGTCAAGAAATAGGCTCCCAAATATAATAGAGTATGTCTGCACCCATACATACACAAACACAAACATACACACTGCATATGCAGTCCCATTGGGCACACTTTGACAGTAGATATTGGCCAGAACATCTTATCCCTATAAGCCCCAGTAACTAGTGGACTATAATTATGTTCTGGGTTCCTAGAAACAAAAGTAGCTCAATGGCAATGTCCAGTCATGCCTAAAATTCTGAATGTTTACCTTTCCCCAGTGCATTGAAAGAGCTCTGAAAGCCATGTGCAGTGGTGCATGCCTGTGATCCCAGCATTTTAGGAGGCTGAGACAGGAGGATCATGAGTTCAAAGCCAGTCTCAACAATGGCGAAGCACTAAGCAACTCAGTGAGACCCTGCCTCTACATAAAACACAAAATAGGGCTGGGGATGTGGCTCAGCAGTCGAGCACCCCTGAGTTAAATCCCCAATACCAAAAAAAAAAAAAAGAGCTATGAACTATAGGGAGAAAGTTCATGTGCACATCTCATTCTTTAGCAATGCCCAGCTACTCCTACATTCATGAATCTAGATCAGTAAGTAACTCAGATTGGGGAAGTAGGTCAGTGTTTAAATCCTTCTATACTGATGGTTCAAATTAGGCCTCCCTTGGTAAGATCCAGTTATATAAATCAGCTTCTTAGTGATGCAGATGTCGATTAAGTTCTCTGGAACCCCATGACTGATGAACTACAGCCAGAGACCTCTGTATGTCAGGTCACATCTGGTGATCTGGTTACCACAGGAACTATGTTGTTTATTATCATATCCATCCCTGCTTTGTTTTTGGCAGTTAACTGGTGTCATCTGGGCACAGTGCTTTGGCTCCTTCCATCTCCATTGAGATCATAGAGCACATTTCAAATGGAGTCCGTCTTGCCAGCAATCCTGGGGATATTATCTATAGTTATAGAGCTTTCAAAAAGATGTTGGTGCCTCTTTCACTGATCTAACCCTTGTGAGAGGAGTAGAGAAAAAATTTTCCTGGGTTGTCCCCACAAAGATAATGACAGAAATTTTGGACAAGAAAGATAAGGCAGATCCATTTCAGAATTATCATTTCCAAGATAACTGATTTCTTTTGTTGCTTCAGAGATGCTCAAGGGAAAAAAAAGAAACAGTTCAAAGTTTGGAAGCAAGGATGTATTGGGTAAAGGTATATAGAAGGAAATGTAAGCAATAAAGAAGCATAAATATTTATTCTATGTGTTAATCCTCATCAGAGAGCATGAGGCATGGAAGAGGAACTAAAAAGATCAAGTAAAAATAAACTTGGAAAATTGATATCAGCTGGCTCGTGCCAGTTTAGTGCTAACATGCTGGGCACATGGACTGACAATAGTGGCCAAAATGGGCAGCTATGCATGAACTCGACAGCATAGATTCTTACTGATAAAGAATGATCTAGCCACTGCTAACTGTAAGCAATAGAGGCCAATCTTCAGCCCCTGGTGCAATCTCATTCCTGAAGATCAACTGGCCACATGGTGACAGGGTAACTTCATTGGATCCTTTCCAACTGTTTCTTACATAGACACTTATTCCTTGTTTACCTTTCCTGCAGAGTCTCAACCAGTACCATTATCATAAGCTTATGGTATTTTATAACATTCTATATAAAATGGTATCAGACAAGGGGACCAAATTCCCAGTGAAGGAGGTGTAGGAATGGTCCCATGACAATACTGGCAAATCACATACAAAAAGATATTAAAAAGATAGTGCACCACAATCAAGTGGGGTTCATCCCAGGAATGCAAGGTTGGTTCAACATACAGAAATAAATAAACATAATCCATCACATCAATAGACTTAAAGACAAGAATCACATGATTATCCCAATAGATGCAGAAAAAGCATTTGACAAAATATAGTATCCATTTATGTTTAACATACTAGAAAAAATAGCATAATAAGTTTTATGTAGAAAAAAAGAATTCATGAGTCTGAGAATCAAGAGGTGAAAGCAGTAGTCATCCCTCATAGCATATCTCTAAATGATTTACTGGGGGACTTTTTGGTTCTTTTCTTCTCCCCTGTGAAATCTGCTGAGTTAAAAATCCTCATCCACTCTGTTCACTTCATTGATTATTTCTTTTGCTGAGAAGAAGCTTTTTAGTTTGAATCCATCCCATTTGTTGATTCTTGATTTTACTTCTTGTGCTATAGGAGTCTTGTTAAGGAAGTATGGTCCTAATCTGACATGATGAAGATTTG
>CM053417.1:10429279-10474451 GCA_028644305.1 Xerus rutilus
TATGATGGTCATAATAACCCTAACTTTATGTATGACTGCATATATGTTGTGATTCTATACAACTTACAACTAGAGAAATGATATATTATCCTCTATCTATGTACAATGAATCAACTTGCACTGTTAACATGTAAGCCTAAATAAAAATAAAAATAAAAATAAAAATAAATATTCCTCCTAAGTGGAAACATGCCTGCCAGGGGACATGAAAAGAGGCTCAAAAAACTAGAAACTATCATACCTTCCTGAGTACTTTGAACTCTTTTTATCCAAGGTTAAGGAAATAAAAAATATAAAACAAAAAAAGGAGACACAATCCAGTAATTGTAATCGACCCTGAATATCACTGTAATTACATAATAGGTAACAGAGAAATATATGTAGAACTCAGCTTTTGGATGTATGTATGCACAACATAACAGCCTCAACTAGTGACTTCTTTTAGGATTTAGTTAAAGTGCAGAGACCTGCTTCTCCCAAAGACACACACTTCCCTGGGCAGACAGTATCTGGTAAATGAACAAGGTGGGGAAATACAGTCCCAGCAATTCTGGCCATTAATGCAAGTTACCTCTGGTTCCAAACTGGTTGGTCCCCAATCATTTCTCTTCCATTCAAGATTATATAAGATCAATTGATTTTCATTATTTGGAATTTCTGGATGCATTTTTATGGAAGACAGAAACAAAAAGTTGCTTTATTTGAGATTTTGAAGATATTTGTAATTTGTTTATATGTTTTCCAGAGCAAGAATATTTCAGACTGCATATTCTAGGTTTAGATGTAGATAATGTTTAGAAGCATTGAAAGTTTACAGACCAACTAGAAAAGGTAAAGACCCTGATATTTTCTCTTCAAAATTATAAACCATAGTCAATTTTCATGAGAAAATTTGCTTGCAAATTATAAATCCATTTGCTTAAATGAATAAACCTAAAAGATAAATAAATATATCACTATCTTATTTAGTCAAAATAGCAAAAAATAAATGAAGTAAACTTGGCTGGAAATAATTCAGAAGGTTACTGATTTTTTTTCTTTGATACAATTTTTCAAGATGAAGAGTTCCTCAACATTGACTAACATCAACACAAGTAGGAAGATGAAAATACTGAGTAGAAAATATTTATTGACTTTATAAGAAATGTAATGATACCAGTGGATAACACTAACAATTTCACACAAAGTTATTAAAGTCAGGATTATACCTATAACACATTTCTTAAAATATTATCAATATTTATGCAAAAATCAAAACAGAAAAAAAGAGAAAAACAGAAACAAGATCAGCAAATTTCCCAGTGTTCAAAACAACTAAATTATTACTGAAACAAATCTCAGTCATTAGACTTCATGTCACAACGAAATTAGTAACCTTATTTTTAATATTAATTAAATTTTCATTGACAGTAATTGTATATATTCATGGGATATGATATAATGCTTTTGATCTATGATCTAAACATTATAAAAATATTATATCAAGCTAATTAATATATTAATCACCTCATCAATTTATCATTATTTTGTGATGAAAATGTTAAAAATCTAGCAATTTTGAAATATACAATATAGTATTATTAATTGCAGTCACCATGCAGTATGATAGATCACTAAAACTTTTTCCTCCAGTCTAACTGAAGCATTATAGCTTTTTATCAACATCTTTCCTTTCTTCATCCCTCCTGACCAGTTTTTGGCAACCAACTTTGGACTCTATAAGATCAGCTTTTAAAAATTCCACATATAAGTATGATCATTATAGCATTTGTCTTTCTGTGCCTGGATTATTTCCCTTAGCATAATGTCCTCCAAGTTTGATCTATGTTGCTACAAATCACAGAATTTCCTTCTGTTTAAAGTCTGTATAGTAATCCATTGTGTATATATACCACATTTTCCATGCATTTATCTGCTGATAGACGGATTACTTTCATATCTTGGTTATTGTAAATAATGCTGAAACAAATATGTTAATGTAGTTATTTCCTCAACATATTGATTTCAATTCATTTGGATATGTAACCAACACAGTGATTGCTAGATCACCTGGTAATTTGATATTCAGTTTTTTGAAGAATTGCCATACTATTTTTTACATGGCCCTACTAATTTACATCCCCACTAATGGTGTACAAGAATTCTCCTTTTTAAAGGGTATTCTTTTTTCTACATTCTCACCAACATTTGTTATCATTTGTCATTTTTTAAATAATATCCATGGGTATTAACAATATCACAGGCAACAAGTGACAACTCATCGAGGTTTTCATTTGTATTTTCGTGATGATCAGAAATATTGAGCATGTTTTTATATGTCCATTGACCATTAGTATCTCTTAAGATATGTCTGTTCAGATTCTTTGCCCATTTGTAATTAGGTTACTTGTTTTGTTGCTAATGAGTTTTTAGAATTCCTTACATATTTTTGAATATAGAAAAAATAATCCTAAAATAAATATGAAACCAGAAAAGACCTCAAATAGTAAGATAAATCTTGAGCAAAATGAACAGAGTTCAGAGCATCGCTCTCCCTGATTTCAAAATATAAATCTATTATAATCACAGCAGCATGATACTGGCATTAAAACAGAAATAATTACCAATATAATAGAACAGAGAGCCTAGAACTTAATCTGTGTATTCACAATCAATGAATCTTCAACAAAGGTGTCATGAACACACAATGGGAAAATAGTCTCTTCAATTAGTAGTACTGGAAAAACTGGATATCTTTACATACAGAGGAATGAAAATAGATATTTATTTCACTTAATATACAAAAATCAACACAAAATAAATGAAATACTTAAACATAAGATATGAAACTGTAAAAACTGTAAAGTTATTTGAAGAAAACAGGAAAATCTCCATGCCATTTTTTTAAACAATGCTTTCTTGGATAAGAGTCCAAAAGCACAGATAATAAAAGCAAGAATGGACATATAGGATTGCATAAAACTGAAAAGCTACTGCACAATGAACAAAACAACATGGTCAAGAGACCACGTGCAGATTGGGAGAAAATATTTGTAATCCATATATCTGATAAGGGACTATTATCCTAGATTAGTGATCTTTAAATAAAAAGAATGCAAGAATACTCTAAAGATGAAGTGGCTACCAGAAATTGCTGTTTCCCTATATAATTCCATAGCTTAAGCATAGATCTTTCTCCCTCTAATGAATGTTATAAAACAACTAGAGGTTTTTGCCATACAAAACAAGTCTTTGTAAACTTTCGGCTTAGCAAGAAGAGGATATTTAAGGAGGCTAAAACACCACTCCCCGCCACAAGGAGAGACATGGGACAAAAGACTGCACTGCTGTGACTGATTATGTTATTTTATTCTATTTTTTGGTACTGGGGATTGAACTCAGGGGCACTCGACCACTGAGCCACATCCCCAGCCCTATTTTGTGTTTTATGTAGAGACAGGGTCTCACTGAGTTGCTTAGTGCTTCGCCATTGCTGAGGCTGACTTTGAACTCGCGATTCTCCTGTCTCAGCCTCCCTAAGTGCTGGGATTGCAGGCGTGCGCCACTGTGCCTGGCTGAGAGATATTTGATTAGTTGAACAACTACAGATTAAGCTAAGGCAGTGGCTGAGAGACCAAGCAAGCTCACTATCTTCATTCCAATCCTGATTCTCCTCACAACGTTTCTTGTTTTGCTTCAATTTTGAGTGACCATATATCTAAACTTGACTTGAATTCCTAAGTTTTTCTGTTGCTGTCCATTGTAATTTTAGTATCTTTAATCACTCTCAAAAATATCATGGTTGGGGTAATAAACTATATATTTATCTAATGTTTAATTGCATTACATCCTAGTTGCACAGATATTTGAGCATCATCCTGATCTAGGATACTGTGCTTTGTCACTTCTACATCATCCATTCAATCATGGGCCTATAGATCCTTTTTCAGTCTCTCTGGAGTAAGGGCTGGGAATATAGCTCAGGTGGTAGAGTGCTTGCTGCACATGCACAAGGCCCTGGGTTCAATCCCCAGCAAGAAAAACAAAAAACAAAAAATGCAGTCTCTCTGGTGTCTCCTTCCTCTCCTTTCTCTGTACCACTAACCTCGATCAAGTAGCATTCTATTTTTGATATTACTCTATTACTATACTAGCTTCCTAAATGGTTTCCTGTCCTCCAATTTCCATGTCCTTTACTCATCCCCAAAATTCACTTCACTGCACTGTACTGTACAGTGATTCTAAAAAATGTTATCAATTCTATGCTTGAAGGCTTTCTACAGATTCCCCATTACCTTCATAATATAGTGTACATATATCTTATCAGGGCACATGGGGTCCTTGTCTGGTTTCTGTTTGGCTCTGCAACTTCAGCGTTCTTCACTGTCCCACCTTCCTTAGCCTGTGTCATCATTACTCTACCCTTTGTTTTGTGCTCTGTTCTGTAGCCACACTACACTCATTGCAAGTCACTGTTGGTACCACGTTCCTCTTGCCTCTATGACTTCACACATGTTTCTCTACATGCAACACTGTTTCCATCACCAATAGCTACATAAATTTAACTTGTACTAACAATGGGTACCAGTGTATTTGACAAATAAAAATTATATGGATTTACAGCAAACGGCATGTTTTGTTATTTGTGTACATTGTGGAATGGCTAAACCAAACCAAATAACATGCATTATCTTATATACTATCTTTTTTGAAATAAGAAGAGTTAAAATATGTACTCTTAGCAATCAAGTATGGAGTATATTGTCTTAAATCTCATTTACTTCAGGAAGCCCTTCCTCATACCCCATGTTAGATATGAAGTACCCCTCAAAAGCTCATGTGTGAGAAAATGCAAGAAAGCTTAGAGGTGAAAAAATTGCATTATGAGAATCTTAACCTAATCAGTGCATTAATCCCCTGATTAATTAGATGGTAACTGTGGGCAAATAAGGTGTGGCTGGAGGAGGTGGGTCTATAGGATATGCCTTTGGGATGTATATTTTGTCCGTGGTGAGAAAAGTCTCTACTTCCTGATGGCCATATTCTGATCTGCTTTTCTCCACCTCCCTATTTTGCCATGATGTTCTGCCATACCTTAGGCCCAGAGCAATGGAGCCTGATGTCTATGGACTGAGATCTCTGAAATTGTGAGCCCCAAAATAAACTGCCTCTTCCCTAAAATTGTTCTTTCTAGGTCTTTTGGTCACAGGGGTGAAAAATCTGACTAAAACACCCCATGTCCAGGTTAGATGGTCTTTCTTGGTTTCAAATAACATTATTTACCATTCCCATTATAGTTTTTATACCATATTATCCATATTTTACTCATAAAGAATCAGAAGGTAAGATATGTTAGGTAAATTACTTAAACTCAAAAATGGATTGCGGTAGAATTAAGACTGAAATTTGTAAGTTCCAAAACACCATACCAAACTGCCTTTCTTTCATCCTTTAAAGTACACTCATGGGTGCCAACAAGGTGTTTAATACAAGTTGAATACATTTTAAAATATGATTTTTAGTCCTAAGAGAACTTGGAAACCACATATGGGACCCAGGATAATTAATCACCATTTTTTTTTTTTTTTTGGATTACCAAGGGACCATCAGGAGTAGAGGTCTTATATTCTCACTGACCCTGAATTCTAGACCAGAGAAATAATAAGTAGAAGATACAAGCACTAGTCTCATATGTATTGGTCCTGAGGTTTAGACACACAGTCAAGTAAAGATAACTAAAACTTCTTTTAATGCAAATAACCACTTCTATTTGTTCTAATGAGATTATTAGTCATTATATGTAGAAATATGTCTTTTGAATAACAGTTCTAGGTGCAGGATTTCCCATTCCTTTTTATCTGTACTTATTTCCTGGTTCATCTCATTGTCATCCAGTATATTTGACTCCTCTTGTGACACATGCAAAAGGGCATGAGCTTGGTGCATGACTGGGGTGTGTGCACATATATTTACGTCTCATAGGGTAGGGAGTGATTCCTGAAGAAAACTAGATTTTGAGATAGGACAACTGGTTTCCTTTGATTAGGTTATCAACTGACTTTGGAAGTAGCCTGAAAAGTATTCTAAACTCAGTAGAAAGTCATGGAAGAAAGATGTTGACATCTCTACATGTTACCCTCTGTGCAACATTATACTTTCAGGGAGCAGGAAGAGACAGGGGCAGCAATGAAGAAGTTTAAGTCTGCCACAGACGCTTGTAATCTAAGCCAACTCACAAAGGAAACCATTAAAATGATTCCTGTTAGCTCCCAGTACAAAATTCTTTTCATTCAGTAATGATAACAAGCAGGATAGGATCACCTATATTTGGTGTTATGGTTTGGATGAGTGTCCCCTACAGGTCTATGTATTAAAAGCTTGATCCCCATGCTGGTGCTATTAGAGGTGGTGGAACATTTGAGAGGGAGTGCCTTATGGGAGATCCTTGGGTCATTGGGGGTGTGCCCTCAAAGGTGATTTTGGGACCCCAGTTTCTTCTTTCCATTTTACTTCCTAGCTCATTGTGTGACCAATTTGCTTTACAACATGCCCCCCTCCATTGCCATCATGCATGCCTTCTAGAGGCTCAGTGAAACAGATATACCTAATCTTGGACTGTAACCTCTCAAACTACAAGGTAAAATAAACCTTTTCTCTTTATACATTAATTATTTCATGTATTTTGTTATAAAAATGGGAAGCTGACTAATACATTTGGTTTATTTGTATTTGTTATGGTGAAGACAATAAGAAAAAATGCCCAAAATGTTCTAGATAGTGTTTCTCAAATTCAAATGTCAATCTGATGACCTGGGGATTGTGTTACAATGCAGATTCTGAGTCACTAGGTAAATAATGGGGCTCAAATTTCTGTACTTTTAACAAGCTGCCAGACAATGCTGGTGATACTGTTTGAGGGACCACACTGTGACAAGAATCCACAGTACCTTAACTTGATGTATCAATTTTATTTATGACCCAAGATTTTTCATAAATTATTTCAAATTCTGCCCTTTGATGTAATCTTATTGCAATCCATACTGATTTTTTTCTTAAAGCTACAACTTTAAAAAAGCATATACACTTCTGCCCAGGATTATTAGTTACCCTATTTGTGTGTGTGTGTGTATGTGTGTGTGTGATTATAGTATCATTATCATGAAAAGTTTCCCAAACCAGAAGAATATGGGAAATGCCTTCAAAAATTCTCATTGTATTGGTCTTCTGCTCCATTCATTAAAATTATAGATCTTGGTTGGGATATTATTTTGGTTACCAAAACATAAGATTTCTGTATCCTCTATCCTCCTCCTCTTTATCTTATCTGTATATTATTTAACTGATCAAGGCAAATTCCTCTCATTCTACCAATTCAATACATTCTTTTGGTATTAATATAATACAAAAAATTGAGTATATATAATTACATGATTATATCCTCACATCACTTTTAACCAAATATGATCTATATGCACACTATTTGAAATAGTATTTCACTCCTCCAAGATAGTATCTTTTACTTTCATAGCAAGGAGATCATAGTTCATGAAAGAGTATAAAGTATATTTGAATCAGCCCTAAACCAATACCTTAGGAGTAATTATGTGTTTAGGAAAGACAACATTTCTATTATCTATTGCTGCATAACAAACTACCCTAAAATTATCATAAAATTAATCCTTATGTGTGATAGTTATACTTGGTTGATGGGTTGAGCAGGGTGGTTCTCAAAGGGGCCCTTTCATATAGTTGCTTCTTCATTCTAATATTTGGTGCTTGGGCTCTGAGGGTAGCTGGATGCTACTTGAGAATTGCTTTCTCCATGATGCTAATTCATATACCTAGCATGAACTTCTTCAGAGTGATCATCTTAGGAAAAAGTTCCAAAAATCCAGGCAGAAGCTTCATGGTTACATATGACTTAATCTCAAAAGTTACACAGCATCACTTGTATCATATTCTATTGGACAAATTAGTCACAAACTAATGAAAATTCAAGAAGGTAGAAGACAGACTCCCTTTTTTAATGAAGAAAAGGTTTATAGAAAAAGAGTGGGAAGGAATTGATAGTCATATTTGAGATACACTACTGCAAGAGCAGTGTGATGAAAAGGAAAGAAACATGCCACTATGGTTCAAAAAAACTTCTCTATGTGAATATGCAAAATATATTAGAACTGGAGCCTAGGGAAAGATTATTATATGCTTTAGCAAAGAGGTGGGATATTAAAAAGGGAATACATTTCTCTAATGGCCAGAAATAAACATGAACACATAAGATAAAGATGTACAATTCTAACATATCAGAGGTCACAATTGTGTCAGCATCACCACAGAGTAACTCAAATATGATCATGATAGGAATTATTTTCTTTTGTAGATGATAGGACCAGACACTGGAAATAAAATGAGTTGTCTAAGTTTACAGTGAGTGATAGAGAGCTTTATAAACATTATAATGGGAAAACCAAGTCATCTAAAGGAAAATATATTGATGTTGAGATGGCATTTATAATTGTTTAATTCCAAAAATGCATACACTGAGTTTTTAGGAATCTCAAACATGCGTAAAACCATAATTAATTCACTGAATACTGGCCAATATTGGTACAGTGACTGCAAGTTTGTTTTTAAAGAACATAAATTAACTCATGAATACATAAATACATCTCATTGCTGCTACTCCTAATAACTAGTAATTCCTTATTTAAAGGTAATTAATGGTGTTCAAAGAACTTTCATCAATTTTTGATCATCAGAGTGATTCTGTAAAATAGAATCTGTTCTGTTCAAGTCCATAAGATAGATCTGAATGTCCTAAGAATTTGGATATGACAGGCATATAAAATGCCCAAGCACCAGCCATAGTGGCTGACTAACATTTCATAGAACAATATTCAGTTGTGCAACCTTTAGGTATTTGCTATTCTTCCTATAGCTCTTTAAATTTTTTTTGTTCTTCTACTCTGATTACCCATGTCAACATCAGGCCATTAATATTTTAAGAATTTGCTTGTCTGGTTTATTAACTTTGGTCCACCCTCTTTAACCCCCCAACTTCCTTGGTCACTTCATATTAACTCATGACAGTTCTGAGTGAAAAATCTTCTCACCGGCATCCTTGGCACTTAGAAATTTATACCAGCTGAATGACCTATCAGCTGACTCAATAGAGAAGGGGAATAATTTAGGCAGATGCTGTTGCCATTTTACAAATAATAAATTTAAGGCACAGTAAGATTAAGGAAATGTTTATATGTACACAGCCACTGTGTGCTGCAGTTGAGGTTTGATTTCTAGTTTATCATTCTTTGTTTCTCCAAGTACTCTAATTTAATAAAGCCTAAAATAAGAAATATTAGATTACATAATTTTGTGGAATTTCATGGAGAAATACATAAAAGTGGTAAAAGAAAGTTAGAACTGGTCTGGAGCTAGAGCCAAGAGAACTAAAGGCTTCACCAGAAGCCTGGGCCCTGGGGTGGGGAGGTCACCAGAAATCCACTCTTAAGTACACCCAGCTAACATGTGCTGGAGTAAAGGTCCCAAACCCATTATATCCACCTCCAAAGCCTATGTTCTTTCTGTCACACCAGCCTGGAGAGAAGTCCTCATACCTCAGCCAAATAGACCTGGAGTCCAGGTTAGAACATTGAATCTCAATGGAAAAATGGAGTGCCAATCTAGGGGCAGAAGACCAGTGAGTACAAATGACAATTTCACTGAGCATTTGTTAAGTGTCTTAGCAGATTATCTTTTGGCATTGTAACACTATTTCCACTGCTTTCCACACAATTCCCTGGACCTTTGAGGCTGGAAGTCTGAAAACCACATTTCACAGATTCTCTTGCCAGCAATATTGTCAATATGTCTCCCAATATGAAGATTCTCTGTCAGATTTAGAAAGTTGAAGAGAAAGAGGAACCATTATTCTCCTCTATCAGAGGCAGAGATAAATGAGGAAATGGAAATTGTGAAGTTTTTAATGGCCTGAGTAAAAATTCCAAAAAATCACCTGCTTTGATAAAGCCCCAGCTGAAGTCAGGGGCTACAACCTACACTTCTTGCACCTTTTGATATTGTGAAAACCAATGAGTGTCCCTGGATTCACCCCCAAAAAAAAAATTCCCCCAAATTTTGTAAGCATCTAATCCTGATATTAAATCCTTTCTTGATAAGTGTTTTAGGTCTTCCTTACTAAATTACTGCTGATCCAAAGCCTCTGCCAGGCATCTGCTAACAGTGTAGTATACTTTCTTTCCTTTAATCTTCTCACTAAGCCTAATATATTGGTTGTGTTATTTCCATTTGAGAAATTAAGAAATTGGTACTCAGAAGGCTTAACTGACTTGTCCAAGGTTACTCAACAAATAGTTTCCTGAGCTTATGTCTTAGTCCATTTTGTGTTGCTATAATAAAATACTTAAGGCTGGGTACTTTATAAGGAAAACATGTTTATTTAGGTCACAGTTGTGGAGGTCCAAGATTATGGCAACAGCATCTTCTCAGGTTGTGCTAAGGGTCTTGTGCTGCATCACAATGTGACAGAGAACTAGAAGGAAAAAGAAGTGCATGCAAGACTGACCTGCTTTATAACAACCCACAGTTGCAGTCACTAAGCCAGTCCTTGAAAATCTAATTCGATCTTGAGACAACTAACCTAGTCTCTCCAGAAAGCCATTAATCCTTTCATGACTTAATCACTGCCCAGTAAGCCAGAACCCTTTAAAGGTCCTCCCACTAACCAATACTATTACAATGGGGAAGCAAGCTTCCAGCACTTTGAGGAGTCAAGCCAAACTATAGCATCCCAGATTCAAATATTGACTTCATATTCTCTACAAGACTATTAATATGGATGTGAACAATATAGAAGCAATTATAGAAGCTCTATAAGAATGCTCATACTACATTAATTGCTATCAAGGAACAGAGGACCAAAACTGCCACAATCACCTAGCATACCTGAATCTCCCCAAAGAGGCAGTGTTGGGGGTAGTTAAACATAAGAAAATTTTGAATAAACTTTGATTTCAATGTTTTATAGATAGTTTTGATATAAAATGCTGGTTGAAAACCAAGACTATAGATTAACTAAGTAGTTAGCCTATGTTAGCCTGAATGATTCTAGTCATGCTCCCCATCCCACTTCACACTCCCATTCCCCAATAGTGACAACTAAAAATATAATATGTGCCTTGGTCAAATCCAGTGCAAGCATTGGGAAAGGTTGTTTTCAGTTAGAGAAAGTCAGTGACCTGAACTGAATAAGGCTGATTGCAAAGGAGTCCACACAGCAGCTATTTAATAGATATTGTTTACATCTTACTTATTCTTGGAATACTGTCTGAAAATATATGCCTTTGTCTTCTTCCCAGCAAGCACCAAATCAGTCTGTCTGTGCAGTGACTGTCATTGCAGCATTGTAGTTTAGCAGAATGAGTGTGGGAATTCAATTTATTCCATTGAAAATGAGGCCTAGAAATTTAATCAAATACTTCTGAGATATTTTCCAGAGATGCAAGTTTAATGTGTCAAGTAACTCTCCAAATAGAGTCACTGTCTGCATTACCAGACTCTATGCTAGACAAAAACATTTACCTTTGCAACCTATCTTCATTTTGGTTTCTGCCAAATTTCTGATTCCCTATTAGCAACCTGCTTTGTATCCACAAAACTCTATCTGCCTTCACATAGCAGTCTGTCAGGGAACATTAGGAGATTAGAAGAGAACCATTCTTTGGATATCTCATTCTCCTTTTATACATTGCCTATGATAATAACATTGTCTCTTATCTTTAAAGCACTTGGTTAATTAATTCAATTAACAAACATTCTTTGAAATATTCATGGATCCTGTATTATTTGCCATGCAGGTGTTTAGATTTGAAGACATCACCACTCAACCTAGTAGATATGGCCCTCATGATGTTTTATACACTCTAAACACACAATTGAGGTTGGGGTTAGAGAGGAAGACCTGAAATTCACATGATTTGAATGGAAAAAAATAAACATTAGTTTCAATATAATAAGGAAGTATTTTTTTAGTCCACCTAAACATATAAATATTTTGAAAGTATTAATTTACTAAAATATTTATAGAATATTTACTCTATATGATATTATGCTAGATGCTAGCCTAAAAAATATTACTAAGCAAAGAGTTCAGTCTAAGGTGAGAAACATACAAAATGATAAGTGGCAATACACACTCTGAAATATGCCACTCTACCAATGATGTCAGGGGCAATATTTGATTTGGGTCTTGGAAGATGAGTTTTGCTAGGCTGCAGAGGAAGGGAGTGTGTACCCAAGGAGGGAAGAGCCTGTGTATGGGACTGGGGTAGGCTCTGAATAGTACTTTGTGCTTGGGACTATGAGTCTTACCTGAGGCATCACCCAAATATCACTGGAATTGAGATGCTCTTCTAATGGAGCTTGACAGAGTGACAACAAGCAGCATGACTTTATTCATAATGACAAAGAAACTGCTCCTGTAGAAACGTCCCGCAGGCCCAACCTTGAGTGTGAAAGGTTAATACGATCAGTACTGCAACTGTCCCCAAGTTCTTTAATTTGATCATTAGACTTTTTCCTGCCAGGTTCCTGAAATTTAAATGGCTCAGGACCCCTTCCTTCATGGCATCCCAAACAAACTCATTTTAAAAGTTCCTATCACATTTTCCCTATAGTGACATTTGTAGATGTCACTCATAAATCAGATACTCACCACAATTCTTTAATAATGCCTCTGCTCGTTGTTCCTTCCTTGACAGGGAGTTTCCAGTCTATCTTATCCAATTGTTCTCATTGAATATTGAAAACACAAGAGATCCTTCCAGCTAAGAAACAGAGGGAATATAGTTTAATATTCTTTCTACAGTTAATCACTTATATATCTAATTAGGTTTACAAGTATGGTTGAAATAGGACTGGATTTTATGTAAGACAAGTCTGGGTTCAAATATTGGTCACTTCACTGCCTAGCTATACAACTTTATGCAAATGGATATCTTAAGTTCTTTGAACTTTAGTTTCCATTTTTGAATAAAAGATCTAATAATACCTACTCCACGGGCTTATTAGAAGGATTAAAATAAGATAACATAGGTTATAGTACTTTTGCATATTAATTGGATTTGATTACTGATCTTTTTTTCCTCATTTTTGTAACTGTTAATTACTTTAGATCTCTTTCCAGAAGAACATAATCCTTGGTAGCTAGACTCTTGTAGTTATTTCTTAGAGTGGCTATTGGCAATCATTTTCTATATGATCATTTAGTAAATATTTATGGCTTTGCAGCCCATATGGTCTCTGTCAAAATTTCTCAACTGTTGTAACAAGAAAGCAGCCATAAATATTACATAAGTAAATGTGCTTGGCTATATTTCCTTAATTTACAAAAAGAAGTCCACAGGGCTAGATTTAGTCTGTGGATCATAGTTTGCTGACCTTTGCCTTAGAATATGGGAGACAGCATTGCATGGATGAAAGAACATAGATATAAACATATTATCACAAATTCAAACACTGAATCTACTACTAGCTAGATCTGTGACTTTCGACAATTTAATTAACCCCCATGTAAGCCTCAGTTTTATTATCTGTAGAGTATGATCAATGATAGTATCCACATCATAGCATTTTTATCAGAATTAAATGAGGTAATTTTCATTTAAGAATGTGGCCTAAAGAATGATATGTCTTTTATGTATGTACATATATATGTATGTATGTATGTATGATAGAGGGAGTTATGGTTTAGATAAGAGGTGTCTCCTGAAAGCTCATGTGTAAGACAATGCAAGAACAATGCAGAGGTGAAGTGATTGGGTTATGAGAACCTTAATACAATCATTGAACTAATCCCTTGATAGGAATTAACTGAGTGGGAGCTGCAGTCTGGTGGATATTGCTGGAGGAGGTGGGTCCTTGGGGGAATCCCTTTGGGGTACATACTTGGTAAATGGAAGTTGGTCTCTCTACGCTTTCTGGTGACTATGTCCTGAGCTAAAACAGAGGGATTTTATTTTTATTACATTTGTTATCTCTTCCTTTTTATGTCCTCCTCTTTCTTCCTCATTCATTCACCCCATTCAATTTCTCTCTCCATGACATCTCAGGTTAAGGCAGCCTCTCACATTAAAGTCTTACCTTCCCCCTCTAGACACATAGGCTTAATATTATTTTTCCTGGAAATTGTCATACCAAGTATTTTAGTCAGCTTTTCTTACTCCTGTGACTAAAAGACTTCACAATAACAATTATAAAGAGGAAAAGTTTTCTTGGGGGCTCACAGTTTCAGAGGTCTTTGTCCACAGACAGCTAGCTCCATTCCTCCAGGCTCAAGGTAAGGCTGAACATCATGGTGGAGGGGCTGGGGCTGTAGCTCAGTGGCCGAGCACTTACCTAGCATGTGTGAGGCACTAGGTTTAATCCTTAGCACTGCATAAAAAAATAAATAAATAAAACAAAAATACTTAAAATAAATGTTAAAAAAACCATCATGGTGGAGGAGTGTGGTGGAAGGAAGCCACTCACGTGATGATCAAGAAGCAGAGAGACTCCACTAGCCAAATGCAAAATATATACCCCAAAGGCACACCCCCAATGATCCAACTCCTCCAGCCACACCCTACCTGGCTTCAGCTACCACCCAGCTAATCCCATCAGGAGTATTAATTCACTGATTGCATCAAGACTATCATAACCCAACCATTTCTCCTATAAACCTCCTTGAATCGTATCACACATGAGCTTTTGTGGGATACCTCATATCCAAACCATAACACCAAGAAAAGGTTATATGTAAATTATTATAATATGTATATATATGTATAGGAGGGTAGTGAGACACTTCACTTATGTACACACAATACAAAATGTTTTATTTCAAAAAAGCTCATTTAAAAAATTGGAACAAGCCGGGCACAGTGGCGCAAGCCTGTAATCCCAGCACTTAGGGAGGCTGAGACAGGAGAATCGCAAGTTCAAAGCCATTCTCAGCAACAGCGAGGCACTAAGCAACTCAGTGAGACCCTATTTCTACATAAAAAAAAACACAAAGTAGGGCTGGGGATGTGGCTCAGTGGTCGAGTGCCCCTGAATTCAATCTCCAGTACCAAAAAAAAAAAAAATTGAAACAATATAATCTGCTTGACTCAAGAAAAACAGGCTGACAGTACCTAGAATAAATCTCAACTAATTAACATGTAACCCAGATCACCTTTTAATCCAAGTTTCTTTGAGTTTCCCATATACATGCTATTTGAAATTTCAATTCCAAGTCAAATTGTAAATTGAGCATAGACCTAATGAACAGATGGTCCAAAGATGAATGTAAAACTCTTCAATTCATTTATGTCACAGTCCATAAATGCAGGGACTAAGAATAGGAGAGAGATGAGCCTGATTTTTGTTGAGTACTTTACTAAGATCTTTGCACATCAGTGGTAGGGCGTTTGCCTAGCATGTATGAGGGACTGGGTTCGATCCTCAGCACCACATAAATATAAACAAATAAAATACAAGTATAAAAAATACAATAACATTTTTCAAAAAAATCTTTGCATATGTATTTTAAATCAATCTTCACAGTTAGATTCTATAACTAGGATTTAAAGAAAAGGAATATGAGACTCAGAGATTTTAAATTGTCTAAATCACATAAAAAGTATATGGAACAATTTAATAACAAACCCAGATACATACCACTATTCAGCTTACCAATTACTTTCTCATTTTCAGTGAGTTGATCATTTCTTGAAAAAGGTCAAAATAAATTAATGTCCTGATCAATCAAAATAGTCAAATCAGTCTGAGTATGATGCATTCAATTCTCTGAAAACTAATAACTGTTGCTGTTACATAGACTGATATTGCACTGTATGAAATGTATGTTAAACATCTTTCTCTTAAATCATTAGGCTAGATTAGACTTGGAATATGTACCCTGGAGATGTCAAAAAGCAAATCCCTGTAGGAATTTTGCTACTTTCTCTATGGAGTAAATGGTGACACTTGAAAGAGTCACTTATTTCTATAGTTTAATTACTTCATAAAGAGCTCACAATTACATTTTCTTCAGATCCCTTGAAACTCCAGGGACAATTTCCTGCCTGTTCTTATTTCTGGCCCCAGTCTTCCCCAAAAGGAGAGTGGTTACCAATGAGTGTTTGTTTTGCACAACTAATGTATAAAATGAAAAGGTGAGGAAATGTTATATTAAACCAACTTAATTGTAGAAAGTCTAGGTAAAGGAAGAAAATAGAAAATTAAAATGCAAGAACCTTCATTTTGGATAATTTTAAAAAAGCATTCTTCATGAAAGTGTCAAGAAGGATATCATGTCCTCTTTTCCATGGAGGTACCCCTGGTTTCCAAATAAACTGCCTATGGAGAAAGCACAGGAACAGGTGTAATCTCACTTAAATATTGGATCTATAATTGCTTGTACTTATAAATACTCATACTAATAATTGTATGTTGAAGCCTTTATTCTTGCTGCCTGATTACTCCGGATAAGCCTGGACTATGCATTGAGAACCTTCTTTCTGTTTTAGTTTCCCATTTGTGGCTAACCAAGGGTGTATATTCTTGTGCCTGCTTATCTGCTATGACTAATTAGCAGTCACCTAAGTGTGACTAAGTGATCGATTAGTGCTATTGAACATTACAAGCCTCAATTTACTAAGTGTTCTCATAGGATTGGAGGTACATAATAATTAATTGTTTCTGAAAAGATACCTGACCTCTGTTTTTCCATTTTACTAGACAAACTAACCATATCTGCCTTATATTTGTGGAGAACTTACAAATGATAAATTTTAGTGAAGGTGTTAAATAAGAGCCATTGAAGGAAAAATATATTACATTGAAGAATGAGGTATCATTTTGGAACTAAAGAATAATTTTCTTCCTAAGCATACTTTTTTCAATCTAACAAGACATGTTTGTTTTGTCAGTTTGGTGTAGCACCTTTCTAAATAATAAATTATTTAATTATGTCAATGAGAAGAGATACTTGTGAACAAAACCCATATGGTACCACCATCAGAGGCAAACATCAAATGAAATACAAGCAATGTGCTTGGCTTATTATATTCATAAGTGTCCTGAAAGGATTATTTATTTAGAGATAGGCTTTAGAAATGACAATAATGCTTGTTTTAGTGTTAAAACAAACAAACAACATGAAGGAAAACACTGTTATTGACCTGAGTTACAAAATCCAGGGCTCAATTCTGCTTTTCTTACTTAGAGATTTCAATTTGGGATAGAAGTGTCACAGTAGAAACCATTGAAGAACATGCTGTGTTTAAAAAATCTTGTCCCATAATTAAAACCACAAATTATCACTATATCAACTATTGAAACATCTGTGGGTGAGTCCACATGGAATATATGCAGAGTACTATTATTTTCAGAATAAAACTACATTGTCCTCAGAGAAGGAATGTAGCTTAGAAAACTGTTTTAATGCACTGAAATTCCTAGAATAAGGATGATCTTGGGTTAGGCAAACCTTCATCTAGAAAGTCCAAACCTAGTGCTTACTACATTACGGAAGTCGTTTCTGACTCCAAGGAACCAATATTTGTTGGTGGAAAGAAACAGAAATAATTCCACTGACAAGAGAGAATAGTATATTTTAGAACTGGTTTAGTCTTTATCATTTATTTGTTTATTTCCTCCAAAGTTTCAGGCACTTTTCTAGGCACTGTAGTACAGACATCTCTTTATTTTTGTAGAGCCCAAACTCTTTTCCAAGGAGGCAGACATATAAACATACCATAAAACTCAGCATAATACATGCTACATTTGAGATATTGAGGGAACTATAAGGGTTGCAAAATGGTCATCCCAATATATGGCTACCTTTAGAGTGGATGGTATACCATCTATACTAAAAATATTTTCACTTCTTAATTATATTTGTTACAATGAATTTTGTATGTGGACACATGTCTAGTGCCTTATATTTATGTCTTGATTTGTGTTGCCATTTTATTTTTATCATATTCAAGGAGATAGATCTAGTTCTCTCTCTCTCCCCCCAATATGTTCTCTACTGCAAACTGCATGTTTCTATCTCCCAAAATTCATATGTTGAAATCTTCACTTCAAAGGTGATCATATTAGAAAGTGGGGCCTTAAGGAAAGTGACTAGGCCATGGGGGCAGAGCCTTCATGAATGGGATTAGTGTACTTAAAAAGGTAGCCCAAGTGAGACCCTCATACTTTCCAACATGTGAGGACATACTGAGAAGGTGCCATCTATGAATCAGAAAGTGGGTATTCACCAGACACAAAATCTGTCTTGATCATGGACTTCTTAATCTCTAGAACCATTAGAAATAAATTTCTGTTGTTTATAAGCCACCAAATTTGTGGCATCTTGTTATAGCAACCTAAATGGAGTAAGGCATTTTTGAAACTGCATCCTGTATTACAATTCTTAGTCAAGGCTCTGCCCAAGTTCTACAGTAACATATTCATAAACAATAAAGCCTCAAATAACATACTTTCACCACTACTCTCTCAAAACATGATCTGAGAAATCTGAGGTTAAGACAATCTTCTTAAATTAAGCTCTGCTTTTTTCCTAGTATGTTTCTAGTCCTATTGATGTTATTGCTACAAATTTTATATATAATCATTAACTATGAGATGGCAAAAAACATTTTGTCTAGGAATTTTTATTTTGTTTTTAAATATATTGCAACTCAGATGAATAGGTAGGTGTTCTATAATTTGTATGGAAAGACTGTCAGCAGAGTTCTTTACACTGATAGTGAGTTGTACTTGAGTCAGGAAGAAAAATAGAAATATTTCAATGTTATGAGTTATGACATGCAGATTATACTTTATCTGATACAAACTGTATAGAACTCATGTACAATATATGCAGAATTTTAAAAATGTTGCTGTCATTTTGAGTTATATTCAAGTACAAAATTGGGCTCTGGATATCACCTTGGAGGAAAAAAAGATATTCTTATTTCAAGTTGGGACACATTATCCTTGAACCTAAATTTTCAGCCAAATAGTGATCTTTATGTTTCTGTTTTTAATGTTATTACTCGTCAAGTTATTTATGAACTGGGTAAGATGCCAAAAAGCTTTTGGAATATCAGAGGGGCATCACCTGCAAATTGCTAGTCCCAGTTAAAATGGAATGCTATTTTTGACTTTATTCATTTTTGGAGAAAACTTGAGATAGTTATATTGCTTTCTGAAACTTTTGACAAGTTTATTTTAGAGAAATTAATGTTATGATATAATCTAGGAGAGAAATCATCTAAAATTTTTCATCTGTTGATTCAATTCTATCAGTGAGAAAGATAACTATCATCCCCAAAGGATGAGGACAGAGAGAATTGTAACACTACAGAGAACACAAGTCCTAATGTTTCCCTATAGATTAAAATTGTATATATTGATTCATCTCAACCAGGCTAAATGATAGGCATCTTCATAGTAGGAGTTAATCATCATTGTTCTCTCTCCTCTCCACCAGATCCTATTAAAGAGATTTGGCTCTGTATTTCCATCTTATATTCATGGCTGGAAATGTCATACAGACAGATGGAAAGCCTTATGTTATTCCCTTAACCCATGGTATATCATCTCCAAAAAATCATAGTAAACTCAGAAAGGTTAAAACATCTTTGGGCATAGAAATGCTTCTAACTCAGCAGTTGGTGAAAAGGCTGAAGGAAATGTGTGTGTGGGTGATGAGGTCCACAGTAAAAGAATATGAAGTATATAATCTCATGATTATCAACATTTTCTCTCCTATAAAACTTTGGATCCCTTGTACTAATGCCTGGAATAAACTTATAGTTTATTCATGATAGGTACTTATCTGGAAATTGAGTCTAGAAGGGATAATTGCCCATCATATTATTGCACTCTTTTAGCATCATTACAGATTATAGCTTCATGTGGGAGATGGTGGTTGGGCAACTTATCTTGTTCCATTCAGTCAGCAAATGGATAGAATCTCAGAATAGAAAGTGGTCACTCTCAAGCTAAAGTAAAAATCCCTCTTGTTCTTTTTTCTCATTACTTCAGAGTAGTACAGACTATTACACATGAAAGTAATATAAATTATCATTGCTAATATAAAAAGATCAGCATCAGAGAACACTGAGATTTAAAATAAAGCAGGTCATTTCAGCCTATTATTTTATGTTTACTTTATATTTATTTATTTAGAGAATAAGTATTTGCTCACTTACCTTTTGATGAATATCACACTATGCATAGTGCTTCTATGAGGTTGATAGGGCACATTAATGGTTGCTTCAATGAACTGACTTCCCAGTGACAGAGTAGAGAATGGGTTTTAAAACTATAATGCACGACATAAGAAAATACCTTAAGAGAAGTATATCTGGCCTCTGAAAATTCAGAAGGATCTAGTACTGTTGTATCCAACCCGCACCTCTCCCCAAGAAGTGCAGCCCAGACAACTCTGCAGAAGCAGCAAAGTTTATTGAGGAAATAGGCACGCAGGCCAATCGATTGGGGTCAACTCTCCTTTCCTTCAGAGAGTGACCCCAAAGTGAGGGTTTCAGAGGTTATTATAGGGTGAGCTAGCTACATGACTCAGAGAAACAGGATTTGGCAAATATTCAGTCTATAGTCATTTACAGTTCAACCGTGACAGTGCCTTTTATGTCCCCTTTCAGTTCCTGGAACTTTAGGTAACTGGCCAGGGGGTCTGGCAGCCTGTGGTTTTGCCCCCCCCCACCCCCCATCCTTGAGAAGCAAGCATAGCAAAGCATTAATCACAGAAGCACAAAGAGCAGGTTAGCAGATACATGCAGGCCTGAGCCAGAGTGACTCCATCTTGAGTTTGGATTTTACAGTACTACCAGTTGAGGGGCTGAAGGAGGAGGTGACCTTGAGGATAGCTATAATTCATAGGTCAGATTTACACATACCATACCAACCTAGGGAAGGCTTTCCAGATGTTACTTTGAGATTTGTTAAAATTGGATGAAAATCTCCTAACTTAGTAAAATCCTACGGTCTCTATGTGGTAAAAGTTAAAACTGGAGTGTACCGTCCTCCATTTCCATAGTCATAAGCCTCTCCATAGAAGTTTTCTACTGAGTACCTTTCTCTGAGCTACTGGCCTACAATCATATTGTTGGGACCACTTCATGTTTCCCTGAAAGAAGTACTCTTAAATAGCATGTCTCCTGCAAATATGCTTGCCAGAAAAAGAAATATGAGGTATACATTTAAATTCAAATTACTGATAAGCAACAGTTTTTGAACATAGTATGTTCCAAATATTACACAGTATACTCAAAACCATTTTCTATGTAAGATTCAAATTTAACTGTGAATTCTGTACTTTCATTTGCTAACTTCTGAAAACCTTACTAAACAAAATTCAGTCCTTCCTATGCTTCCTCAAGTTCAGAGTGAGGTGACAATTTCCTTCTCCTCCGGCCCAGGTATCACTCTTACACTCTCCGTGGGTACCTATTTTTGCCCCCTGTTTCTGCTTTGCTAATCCATTCTGATTTACTACCTCCTTGTACATAGCACAGAGCAATCTTTTTCTGAACCCATCTTAGTACAATACATATCAATGCCCTTTCATCTCTCCTATGCCTATTCCATCCTCTCACTTTCCTAAATCCATTTTACTTCATCTTTCTGCAAGTTCTAACTTACAAGGATTAAAAGAAAACTGCAACTACTCAATTTAATTAGGTTTCTACCTATAGAACATGCTTATTAGTTTCCATTTTGTTGTTCTCTACCTCAATTCTTGAGCATATGGTTCATTAAGTAATTGAGGCTCAGTAAAAATTTGATTGTCAACTTTTATATGTTTGCTCATAATCTTCTTTGTAGAGATGTGTGTAGGCAGTGTATTTCTCTCATAGGAGAAGGAGTCTAGCAGATCACTCAGGGTAACTGAAAGAGAGGGCAAGAGCAAGCCACAAATTGGTTTCTAGGGCCTGGAAAATCCTGAGAGACCAAGAATGTGTAGTTCGCATAGATCTGCAGATCATCAGAGCCTGAAGTGTCATCAGAGTTGCCCTAATGTCATTCCTTATTAAATCCGGACAAAACAGAGACTCACAAAGGAATAGTGACTTACCTGAGAAAAGAAAGGATCCTTGGTTAATATACAGTCATCAAGTTGTGCCATTAGGAGAAGTGCTCTGGTGGAATCACTGAATCTGGGCTACATGATCCTTGAGAAGTCATTTTTCCTCTGGCACTTTAACTTATTTGTCTTTGAAATGGAGACAATAACATTGAGCCATCCACCTCACAGAATTGTTTTAAGGATCAAATGAAATGATGTAAGTGATGGTTGTCTGCAAAGTGTTATATGAATACAAGGAAGTACAATTTGTAGTCACTCCTACTGCAACAAGATTGAAGTGGGTGATTTTGAGGCAGCCATTCTCTTCTGGGTTCATGCAGAGCCAATGACCCAGCCCTTTGTTGGAGCCTTCTCTTCCAGATGTGAGTTACTATAAACAAATGATTTAACACAACTGTTCTGATCATCTCATCATTAAAAAGATTAGAGGGTTTTTTTCCTTCTTAATAATAATGTACTAGCCTCAGCCTGCTGACCAAATTCCAGTCCTCCATAATTATCTTCCTTCTTACTATTCCATAATGGGGTTCAAAAGGTTAATTAGTTGTGTGCAAAATACTAAAGTACTTAATAGAGATAATCTAGTAAGATAATATCTAAATGTAGACCTTTGGTGAATGACTATATAGACAGTTGATATAAAGAACTAACAATTTATTTTGATATTCTATTAATATAACAAAAAAGATAATTTAAAAATAAAACCTTTTATAAGATGCTTTTATTAGAAACAATGATATAACAAGCTTTAAGACTGAGAAGTTTTTTGATATATTCTCCTAAAACCATCCAGACAAAACAAATACTTTAAAATTAATAAATAAATATAACATCACACTGTATCACACTGTTCTTGGAATTGAAATAAAATGATAGATGGGTAAAGCAGTAATTTGTATTGACTTAAATGGCAAACTATATTAGGGCATTGATATACCCCCTCAAAGATGAGAATGTGCTTATTTGCATAATTATGCATTGGTATATTCCAGTAGATTTTATTTCTTACAGATATTGGATTGATTTACTCAGAAGTATATTATATTATACATGTACCTGATTATATTTTCATACATATAGCCATTGAAAAGTAGTACATATTTCTTTTATTTTGTTTGGTTAGGTTTTGTTTGGTTAGTGTTGTTTGGTTTGCTTGAAAAAACGTACAAGTTGGAGATTGCACTAGTGTAAGTGACACTAAATCGAGAGATTGGTATGTGAATCTTTCAGCATATTTCATATATCCTCAAGGACAGTCATATTTTAGTGGAAGAAGACTTGAATTTTTTTAAATTGCTTTTGGATTACATATTATACATATATGTGTATATGCGTATGTATGCAACTATGTGCACACATAGTCATGTGGCATGTGACAATGCGGATACATTCTGAGAAATGCATCACTAGGCAATTTTGAGATTGCGTGAACATTTCAGAGTGTACCCATGGAAATGTTATAGCCTGCTACAAACCAAGGATACATGGTATAGCCTATTGCTCCTGGGCTACTAACCTGTACAAATTATTTTACTAAATACTGTAAGCATGTGTAATAGAATGATAAGTAATGTCTTCTTCTGGAATACCTCCTGAAGTATCTGCCTGAGGATCTTCTTGAAGAAGTGTCATTCTTCTCAGAAATATTTCTAACGTGGTTTGCTTGGTTTCTTTTTTCTTTGTAGTTTTTCTGGTAAGTTCACAATGAACCAAGGATATTCTCTATTAATTGAAATTTTGCTGTGTCAGGATCCATGTTTTTTAATTTTATTTTGTTTGGTTTGATTTTGGTTTGGGGGGATTTTTTATTTATTCTTTTTAGTCATATATAACACTTTGACATAATCACAAAATCATGGAACATAATTTGCTCTAATTTATTCCTCAGCATTTTCCCAACTCTACTGATCTTCATACAATTTATTTATAGTTTATTTTAAATTAATGTCCGAGATCCACTGTGGTATATTCATGTGTGTATATATGAAAGTTCAGTCAGATTCATTTCACCATTCTTCCCTTTTCCTGTCCTTCCTTCCTCTTCCTCAATCCCCTTCATCTATTCTACTAATCTCTCCTTTATTTTGGTGGAATTCTTGAGATCTGCCAAAACTTCTGTCAAACCATCCACTGTGACTTTTTTGAAGGCTCTTCTTCTTTTTCCTTTTTTTTTTAGTTTTTTTTTTTAAGTTTAAAGTTTGTAGATGGACACAATACCTTTATTTTGTTTGTTTATTTTTTTATGTGGTACTGAGGACTGAACCCAGTGCCTCACACGTGCTAGGCAAGTGCTCTTCCACTGAGCCACAACCGCAGCCCTCTTTTTCCTTTCTTGAAATTTCTTTTTCTCTTGTCCCTTCATTAGCTGTATGTTCTTGTTCCTGTTCCAAAAACTCCTCATTAATCAATTCCTTAGGAATTAACTCTAAAAGCTTTCCAGTGCCATCCACACCTTGATTAAAGTTGCTTGCCATTTCAACAGCAGCCTTGTTGATTTTTGTGACCTCTATCATCCTTGATAAATACATTGAAGTCATGGACAAACTTCTAGAATTTCTTCTCCCAGTACCATTCATACACTCCTTGGTGACATTATCCAGAGCCTAAAGAAGGTTCTTGATTCAGTCATCGATGTTGTAATCCTTCCAGAATCATATCGGAGTCTGCTTAGTATCTTCCTTGGTTGCAACAATATCCTGGCAAAAGGCCCTCCTTGGGTTAAAAGTTTCTTTAATTCCTTCAATCAATTGATTGGGTGGAAGAGGTGGTGTTTGAAGTGGGAATAGCCATTTTTAGGTGATGATGAAGATCACCAACAAAACAGAAGGTATGACAAAGCATTGTTAAAAGATAAGCAAAATCTTGAAAGGCATATTATTCTCCAAAGAGTACTCTCCATTTTGCTGGCATTCCAGGAGGGCATCCTGGAAGAGGAGCTGGGTCATCATGACTTTTAAATCCTCCCATATTACCCTGGCAGTGCCATCTTATTGATATCCTTAAAGGTCCTGGGGTTCTCAGTGTGCCAGGTCACACATGGTTTCAATTTGTAGCCTGCCAACATTGCCACCAAGAAAGACTGTTGTATTGTCCTTAAAAGCCTTGAAACCTGACAATGGCTTGGCCTCTTTATGAATAAAGGTCCTGTGGGGCATCAATTTGAAGAATAAGGAGATTCCATTCACAACAAAGACTTGCTCTAGTAAGAAATTTTCCTCCACAATCAGCCTATCTGGAGCTTCCAAAAATTCTGCAATGACTTTCACATTAGCACTTAAAGATTCACCAGTCACTTTCATATTACTTAATGAGTAAACTACCCAAACCTATCAATAAATTCAACATTATTGTCAGGGTCCAGCCTTTTCTTTCAACTTCAAAAATGATTTTTTCCCCCTTGGGCCATGATCATCAAAGTTCTGAGAAGGATATGCTTATTTCTGGTTGTTAATAAAAGTCATTAGAATTTTTTTCCCTATACAATATAGGCCCTTCTCAAATTTATTTTAGTCTCATTGCCTTCAATGAAATTGATCCTTTAACATCTTCTGTTACTTTGTTTTTATTCTTCAGGATGGTAACTATAGTGAAATAGGACATGCTTG
The DNA here is from genome assembly GCA_028644305.1 of Xerus rutilus. Lineage (NCBI taxonomy): Eukaryota > Metazoa > Chordata > Mammalia > Rodentia > Sciuridae > Xerus > Xerus rutilus. Next base: position 10,455,011 of record CM053417.1, read on the forward strand.
ACCAGAGTTGAGCAATAACCATGACTGATTTTTCTACCTTCATAGTCCTTAACCAGTTTTAATTTTGTTTCCAGTTTAGTCACTTGACATGGCCTCTTACTGGCAACATTAGCAGTGAATTTTGTACACTTAAGGGTCACAATGCACAAAACAACATAAGATTAAATCAAGCACAAGAGAAAATGTTGCTATCAGGAGATGCACTCAACACAGATGTATGAGGCTGCTGTTGACATAACACAAGATACAGTTTTACAGCAGTTTTTATTTAATAAGTAGAAGGAGTATACCCTAAAATCATGATAGGTAGCATGCAATAGTAAATACATAATCTAGTGTCACAGTCATCTATTATCATAATCAAGTATTATGTAATGTGCATATTTATATTGCTATATTTTTAAACAACAATGTAGTAGGTTTGTTCACACCAGTATCATCACAAACATGAGTAATACTTTGCCTTACAACATTAGGGCTATAACACCGCTAGGCAATGAGAGTTTTTCACTTTTATTTTAATCTCATGGAGCCACCCTTATATTGTGGTCTGTTATTGACTGAAATATCTTTCTATGGCACATTAATGCATATGCATCTGAATATACATTCATGTAAGTGATGCATTTTTAAACCATTTTATCATTTATATGCACTTCTTGCTGCCTATCATTCCTTTTTTCCAGGAAATAATGACCCTGTAATTTTGAATGGAGGAAAGAAGTAAGCTAATGAAATATGACTGAAATGGAAGTCAAGTTTCTGTGTTCCCATAGACCATTTAGGCAAATGGCACAAAAATAAAATCTATATTAAAGTATAGATAATCTCTATTAAAATGGAAAATAAAACATATGCTGACCACAAGTTCAGTTGTTTGTTCTGACAGCCATGGAAAAAAGAAGACACAGTTGGAGCCAAAAGATCCTATTAGAGGAGAGGAGAAATGTTAACATTCCTCTAGAGATATAATTTTCCCAGCACTGAATTCAGAAAGAAATGGCTTAAAGTGCTTGATGTAGAGAGACTCTGAGTAATATAAAATAAATTATCTGTAACAATGATGATATGTGGGGAAAAGAGTTGGAATCCACATAGCTGTTACTCCAAACTGCCATTAGTAAGCACACTATAAATAAAAAAAAATGCTCACTGGTTTGATAAAAGTGGTTAAATCATGCACCTTTCTGGGGGTTTCACTTGTTTCTAGTTATAAGACTTTAAAATGGAATCGATATGAAATGTATGGCCCTTGAAATACTTTGCCTAAATACTACATTTTGTCACAGGAGAACTTCCTAATTGTATTACTAAATTAAAATATGACATTCTTAAGGATACTCTGCAAACTCTAGGCAAAATGTATAATATATATGAAATCACCTCATAACCATTTAAAGTCTCATAAATGAGGCATATCTGCCCTTATCTAGTAAAATCACTTTCAGAAAGAGCTATCACAAGCTGACATTTTCCCAGGACCCAAAGGAACAATCAACCCACTTAGAACAGGTGTCTATTAAGCCAATGGCCCACCGCCAAACTTCTTGAAAGAGTTGTGGATCTTTACTGTCTCCTCTTTTTCACCTCCCACTCACTTCTCTTAAAGCAAATCAACTCAGTTCTTCACTACTACACCAAAACTCTTCTTGACAAGGATGCTGGTTATCTCTGCTCTGCTAACTTCAGATGATACTTTTCACTTTCGTCATCCTTCCTTCATTCATCCAACAAATATTTGTTGATTGCCAGACATGTTAGATATTCTATACAAGTTTAGAAAGACAGATATCAAATCATATAATTTCAGTGATGATAACTGTAATGAAAAAAATTCCAAGCCGGGCATGGCGGCACACACCTGCAATCCCAGCACTTTGGGAGGTTGAGACAAGAGAACTGCAAGTTCAAAGCCAGCCTCAGCAAAGACAAGGCGCTAAGCAACTCAGTGACACCCTGTCTCTAAATAAAACACAAAATAGGGCTGGGGATGTGGCTCAGTGGTCGAGTGCCCCTGAGTTCAATCCCTGGTACCAAAAAAAAAAAAAAAGAAAAAGAAAAAAAATTCCAGGATACTGTGGAAGCATATAATAAATTTAGGACATCGCTAAATCATAAGGAATCCATTAATTTTTCAGTTGTATTTGGTCTCTAGAACACTATGTTTCCTGGTTTTCATCCTTTCTCACATATTGTTTTTAATTCCTGGCTCATAACTTCCCCGTTTGACCTTTAAATATTTGTCAAGAACCATCATGGTTTACACAGAACAGTTCTGTTTTATGCTGGCCATCTTGGCATAATTATTAATAGAACCCCCTAAAACTCTCAAAAGAGTCTAGGCTTGGACTCAAAACAATATGGTTCTTTCTTTGGGTGACCTCATTCAGTACTAAAGCATTAAATAGCATGAGTATTATTGATGAATCCCATATCTTTTTCTCTAATTTGGCACTATTTTTTTTTTTTTTTTTTGCTACTGACCTGTATGTTGAACTGCCTGATACATAGCACCAATTAGATCTCCCCCTGGTTGTTCAAGCTCAGTATGGCAAAACTGAACTGAGTTTGACTTTACTTATCTACCTAATTGTTGAAACCATAAACCTGGCTCTCAAAATTGAATCTCTCTGCTTGGAAATACCCTTATTCTCAACTAATCACCCAAAGCTCTATAATACATTATAAATATAAATATACCTTAAGTAGTACCGTCTAAGCCTAGTCAACCAACATCTTTCACTAGAATTGCTGCAACTACTTTTTTTTTTTTTGGTACTGGAGATTGAACTCAGGGCCACTTGACCACTGAGCCACATCCCCAGACCTATTTTGTGTTTTATGTAGACACAGGGTCTCACTGAGTTGCTTAGCACCTCGCCCTTGCTGAGACTGGCTTTGAACTCGCAATTCTCCTGTCTCAGCCTCCCTAAGTGCTCGGATTACAGGCGTGTGCCACCGTGCCTGCCACTGCAACTGTTTTTAACTGCTCTCGAGTTTCATTCTCATATACACATCAGTTCTTCTTCCACATAGCAGTCAATCTCTCTAAATCTCATCAAATCACTATCTGGTTGAAAACTTTTTAGTGTTTTCTCACTGAATGCAGATTACAGAACAAAACCTTCAATACAACACATTCCCCCCCTATATCTAGTTTCATTTTGCAGCTGATTCTACCTTTGCTAACTACATTCCAGACACATCATGCTGTATATATCTCCTTTGGGACACTTCCTGCTATTCCAGTACAAATGTTTCTTCCCCAGAGAAGGAATTTATGCTTTCTTTTATATGTTCATATGCATTTATTCTCATAGAAATTACAATCAGTAGATGAATAATTGTCACTGAGTAACTTCAAAATTATTTATTTTAATGTCTGTTATGTTTACTATAAACTCAATGAAGACAACATTGTTAAAGAGCATTAAAAACTTTTAGTAATTTGCCAGGTGGGTTGGTGCATGCCTTTAATCCCATTGGCTCAGAAGGCTGAGGCAGAAGGATCACAAGTTCTAGGCCAGCCTCAGCAACTTAGTATGGTCCTAAGCAAGTTACTGAGACCCTGTCTCAAAATAAAAAAATAAAAAAGGGCTGTTAAGTACCTCTGGGTTCAATACTCAGTACTAAAAAAAAAAAATTATCAGTTTGAAACTTTGTTCCTTAGCATCTGCTAAAATGCCTGGCACACCATAGAACTCCAAATAAGTACATATTGCGGGAAAGCATCTTCAGATACTTCATTGTGATCTGGAAAGAACTTCAGAATACACTCTAGAAGGAGTCCCAACCTCAGGATAACCGCTTACAAGAGAGTTCCCTGCCCAATGAGAATACTTATTTTGCACCTTACATGAGCCAGAAATTCCTGATGTGTTAATCCATTGATTTTTTTTTCTGTTTCTCTTTCGTAGTTTGTGTTATTTTAAATAGTCTTTGCTTGATACCTCAAGGCATATTTGAGTTTCAGTTTGACAAATGGATTAGCAGTGATAACACAGCCATATCAATTGATTTCAGAGGTTTGAATCACATTGTATTGACTGTGATGATGAAAGTAGTTAGAAAAATAATCAAAAATGCACCTCAATAGCCATGAAGTCATATGACATAAAATTTTTGCAAATATCATCATATCTTGTAATTTTCCAGGCAAAGGAATTTTTTTTTTCCGACTGAGCTAAAACTGTTAACTAAAAAGATTTACCCTCAATCTCTTAGTATTTCAACTAAGTGGGACCATTTTTCAGTTTCCCATTTTTAGAAGATGAAAGGGTTAGATGGAGAAGAGTACCAGAAGGAAAAATGAGGAAGAAATACAAGTTTTAAGACTTTTGATCCTTGCCTAGTTATGTGGACTGCCTTGAGCTACTAGTATTGGAAGATTGGACATACGTGGTATATATTTATAAGAAAACTGTTGCTCTGCGCAAAGGTTTAGGGAAAGGGTGGACACAAATTTGAAGTGAAATTGAGAATCTAGGCACAAGCAAAGCTTATCTCATCTCTGCATAAATTTAAGTCATGTTCTAACTACCTGAGGGCTGGAAACATCTACTTTCAGCATGCTTGATAGAAGTCATAATTTTCTTACAATTTCTTATGATCTTTGTATGCTTTCTCCAAGTGGACTCATATGTAGCAGGTGTAGACAAATGAGAATTAGAACAAGAGAAAATGCAAGTATATTTCACAGCCAAATGATGACTACTGCTAACAGACTTGTTTGTGCTTACACGTGATGCAACCTTAAGAGATTCTAAGAGAAAGGCTCAAATACAAGTAAAATGCAAGCAGTTTAACTAAGGAGACTGATATTTGGGTTTGCAAAAAAGAAGCATATGCTTCCTATAGTGTCCAGCGGTAAAATATGATATATTTGCTTTATCCCACCACCATGAATTCAGTAAAATCTAATTGAAATAATTGATTTATTTGATTCTTTAACTAGATCTACCACAGAAGAAAAGGTGAAAGAAGACCATTGCACTACATTTACAGAAATATGTTGAAGGAAATATTTAAGCATTTCTATAGTGACTCTATAAATTAGTTAAGTAATGAAACAACTATCCAATGGTTTTCATAAAATCGCTCAGCTAGGACTCAAACTGAGTTCATGTTTCTTTCATAATCACACTGGACCAACCTCACCACTTATCTAGCAGGAAACTAACAGCTATAGCGACATCCTACAATTTTACTTGTGCATTTCTACTTCTCTGAACTTTGCATTTGATTTTTATTTATATTATTTGTGTAAAGGGTTCATTGTCCCTACTACAAAGTGGGTTTCTGGGGAACAGATATAGTATCAGATTAATTTTTGTGTCTTCAGTGCTAAAGTATGTCCTATTGCTATTTACTGAATGAATATTTGACTTTTCATCAAAGTAACTACTTAAGTTTATAATAATAGCCTCATCCCAAACTCTCTATTTCAACATAAAACTTGAATTTAGCATCAGAGCATCTAGGGACATTAGAAGCATGGTCAGTAGATACATACAAAGAGCCAGGATAAAAGAAACACAAATGGAGATGTGTTTTAGTCAGCTTTTTTTTGCTGGTGTGACTAAAAGACCCAACCAGAACAACTGTAGAGGAGGAAAGATTTATTTGAGGGCTCACGGTTTCAGAGGTCTCAGTCCATAAGTGGCTGGCTCCATTCCTTGGGGCTCAGGGGAGGCAGGACATCATGGTGGAATAGTGTGGCAAAGGGAAGCAATTCACATAAAGATCAGAAAGCAGAGAGAGACTCCACTCTCCAGACACAAATATATACCCCAAAGCCACACCTCCAAGGACCCATCTCCTCCAGCTACACCTTACTCACCTTCAGTTACCACTCAGTTAATCTCTATCAAGAAGTTAATTCACTGATTGTGTTAAGGCTTTCACAACCCAATCATTTCTTCTCTGAACATTCTTGTATTGTCTCACACATCAGCTTTTGGAGGATACCTGATATCCAAACCATAACAAGATGCTAATCAGTTTCTAAGGCTGGATGCAAACAGCTCCGGATGGATGCAACCAGCCATCAGTACAACAATCAGTACTCAGAGCGGCCTGGTGAACTGATTTCATTCCAAGAAACTGTTGCCATTCAAGTAGATGAATGCTAGTATATATATCATCACAATAAGTATAGAATTATATCCTCGTGTATGTTATTGACTTAAAATGGTCCATCTAGAGTAGAGAAAGATCCAAGCCATTGCTTATAGTTATAGAAAACAAGAGCTTACTCAGGCACTACAAACAGACTTCATCTTAGATATCAACTAAAATTGATATAAGGATATGCCCCCAGTAATGATTTGAGAAGGATTATAAAACCATATTTGACCTTAAAGAAAGGAAAAGCCCATACCTGATTGTTAAAATCTGCCATAGATATACGGTACATGAAAAAGGTATGGATAATGTTTGTGCAGTATTTGTAAGCACAAAATTTAAAGAGAAAAGGCTTCATTTTGGTGAATATGACAGGTACAAATCTTCAAATGAAATTAATTTTTAAAGCAGACTCCAATTTTGAGGGTTGTACTCCAGTTATCCTGATTGCCCTGGCTAGTATTGGCCTAACAACTGTGTAAAATTTAGAACACTCACAGACCAGGATATTCAGAATTTATCAGTGTCAACAGAGTAATCTAGGATTTAAGCAAACTAAGAAAACCCAACCACTAGTAAATTGTCTGGGCCAGGGAGAATAGCAACACTTGTAATAATTACTCAATTGGGTTATAGATCCAAAAAGTCTATATCAAAATTAAGGTAGTTCTTATGAAGGCAATGGAAAGTAGTTTATTAAGTATTTCATTCAACAAATATTTGAGAGCCTCTACTGCTCTACTCTTACTGAGACACTCTTCTTTGAACCTTACCTTATTAATAGCCTACCATGTGTCAGGTCCTTTTGTAAGAACTGATGATATTTTAATAAAAACGAAAGGGAATGTGCTTGCTTTCATGAACTCTGCTACTAGTGAACCTCAAGAGATAGACAATAAACAAACAGATTATGTCAAGTACAATATGTGCTATAAAGAAAACTACAGCATGACAAGAGCATTAAAGCATACTTGAGTGAAAGGGGGAAAAGTGGGAATTGTATAGAAAATGAAAAGACTTATGAAAAAGTTTCTATAAGCAGAAACTAGAGTGAAATGAGGGAGAAAATGATACAGAGCCCTGGGGAAGATCATTCTAGACATGGATAATAATGAGAGAAATTGGTTTTTTTATTGTTTTTTTTTTCCTAAATGCAAGACATAAGCATGTCTGGTGTGTTTGAGGAATAGCAAGGGACCTGGTGTGGCAGAGATGAAGGAAGAAGGGGATATAGTAGCGATGGGTTCAGAGGTAAACAGAGCAAGATCACATAGGACCTTATAGGTCAGCGTAAGGACTGGATTTTACTCTGAGTGAGAGGAAAAATCCACTGGAGGGACCTCAGCAAAAATAAAAAAGATATAATCAGACTTTCACATTTCCAGAAATTATGTTTCCTGAAGAAATTATTTGAATGCCTTGCCTGAAGAAAGAAAAAAAGTCATTAAAGAACTAAAGAATGAGGGAATCGTCTCAAGCAGGAGCTGGGTATTAAGCATGGAATCCAATTAAATATATGAAACTGGGTAGAAATAACTTTTTAAACATAGTTATATATTTGATGATATTTTTCTTTGAAAGAGACCTTTCCATGGGAAAAAAGGTTACAATGATAGAATAAATATAAGACTGAGGTAAGAGAGAAAAGGGCGAGTAAAAGTAGTTAAATGATTTTCTACAACAGACAATAAAAACATTGTTCTGGCTTTTGTTTTTGCTTTGGTGGCAAGTTCAATATAAATTTAAAACTATCTTGGAAAGCTCTGAGATAACCACTTATGAAATTAAATGCACAACATCTGTGTTTTATATCACTACAGAAAACGATAACAAACAAAAGAGTATAAAATGTCTATTTAATAATATTGTATTGTGTACTTGAAATTTGGCAAGGAAATAGATCTTAAATACTTTCACCACAAAAGGTAACTATGTGAAATGATGGGTATAAGAGTTAGCTTGATTGTAGTAATCATTTCACAATGTATATGTATATCAACTCATCATGCTGTATATCTTAAGTATATATAATTTTTATTTTGATTTATACCTCAAAAAAGCTTGGGGAAGGTCTAACTGGGAATAAAAAGAAACAATAAAAAGGAACTGATAAAGATGGGAAAAGCAAAAATCAAACAATATTAGTGATAAGTGAAAATTTCTTATTAAAAGAAAAATACTGTCAACCTTTCAGTTTGATCCTGTAATGAACTACTTATGAGGTACATGGTGACCTGTATGTCTTTTCTTTTCTTTTTGCTTTTGTGCCAGGGATTGAACCCAGGAACACTCAACCACTGAGCTACATCTGTCATCATTCTCACTAAGTTGCAAAATAAAGCACCCCCACACACAATAGCAATATAGTAGCAAACAAGCAAAACAAAAAACCTAAAAATAAGGCACAGAGTCATATGGAATAAAAAGAATATATCAATAAGGTATATTATGTTTAATGAAAAATGATCAATTATCAATTACATGCTCTATTGCTATCATTACATCAAACTATACAAAAAAGCAGTTCTGCAAATTGAATTTAAAAACAAAATGGGATAGAATGAGGGAAAGGACAAAGAAAAATACTGACCAAAACACCAGTGCAGTACTATGCAGCAGGCACTGTATACCATTATCATATGACAGATCAAGGAGAAATTATAATTAAATGAGTACAAAAACATGATATAATCTGAGTAATAAATGTAAAATTACATGTATATATATGATCTGCCAGTAGGTCATTTGGCTAGACTTCAAAATATGTCCAGAATTCCAATATACATAACCACGTGTACTGCTCCCATCTCATGCAAGCCAGAGACAACTTCCTGTTTTACTCAGAATAATATCCCTGACTTACAAGGGTTTATAAGATATGGAGATCCATGCCAGGCAAAGTAGTGCACACCTGTAATCCCAGTGACTCAGGAGGCTGAGGCAGGAGAATTGCAAGTTTAAGACCAGTTTTGACAATTTAGCAAGGCCCTAAGCCTTCATATCAATGAGGCTCAGTGGTTGAATGCCCCTGGGTTCAATCCCTGGCACCAAAAAAAGAAAAGACAAGACATAGAGGTCCATTAATTCTCTCATTCCAACTCTTATTATTGTCCATTTTCCTTTGGAACACTTGATCTCAGTAACACTACATTTGCCGGAAGCCATCCATGAATTGTACCTGAACCAAATCAGCATGGAAGCCACTGGGTAAGAAAGTCTGGTATCTGGGAACTCCCAGCAGCACTCCTGCTGATTTGAGACTGCCCAATACATGTGATATCCTACCTAGCTGGGGCAGGTTCATCACTGCACTGGAGCTGGGGTAACCTGCTAGAGCTACATAGTCACACAGCCTCTCAGAGATGGGTGTGGCCTGCCAAGATGCTAATCGACCTGTTGACTGCAAGACACCTTGAAGCAAGACTCCACCCACTGAAACCTTATCCCTGTCTTTTATGTACTTTCCTTTAAATAAAGAACTGGAGCCATTTTTTAGTTGTACAGTTCTAGCTCCTATGTGGACTGGATCTATCAGCTCCCTTAAAATCTATTTTTCTGGCTCTGTCTGTTATTTCTTTACTAAATATTTCAGACTTTCTTTTTCTCAGATGGCTTATCACCTCCTGAGCAGGAAAAGTGCCCTGGCAGGGTGCTGGCAGCCCCGCAATATGCATCCTTACCTTTCTGTCAACAAGGTTTTTGTATTGATCCTTCCCTAGTTAGATGTTCTTTTCAAAGGCATATACACCATGCCTTTCATCAAACCTGCCCTCCATTTTTTTTTTTTTGATGGACCTTTATTCATTTATTTATATGTGGTGCTGAGAATCAAACCCATTACCTCACACGTGCTAGGAAAGTGCTGTACCACTGTGCCACCATAGCCCATTTATTCCTACTTTCTTTACTCTTCTGTTTTGTTCCAGAGAAATTACTACCTTCTAAGTATTATTTCATTTACTCTTTCATTAGGTTAATTGTCAACATTCACACACAAACACACACACACACAAACACATGCATGCATGCACACATGCAGGCATTCTCACATGTAGACAACGTCCCCCATACATAAATACTTACTAGAATGTAAACATTTTGCCTGCTTTTTTCACTCATGTATTCCCAATATGTACAACAATGTCTGGCATGTAGCAGATGCACAATAAATATTTTTTATATGAATGAAAGTACCACAAATCTATATAACTACTCACTTATCACTGTGAATAATATATACCTTTCACACATAAAGTTGCAAAAACATATTAACAATAAAGTTAATTTTAACATAACGTTAAGAGTTAAGTCAATAAGCCCAACAATATATGAACTATTCTACCATTTTCATAAGAAAAAGGTAGAATATATATATATGTGTGTGTGTTATGGTTTAGATATGAGAAGTCCCACAAAAGTTCATGTATGAGACAATTCAAGAAAGTTTAGAGGTTGAATGATTGGGTTATGAGAGCCTTAACCCAAACAATGAATTTATCCCCTGATAGGGATTAATTCAGTGGTAACTGAAGGCAGGTAGGGTGTGGCTGGAGGAGGTGGGTCAATGGGGGCATGCCTTTGGGGTTTATATTTTGTCCCTGGTAAGTAGAGTCTCTCTCTGCTTCCTGGTGCAATGTTCCCACATGCTTTTCTCTGCCAGACCCTTCTACAATGATGTTCTGCCTCACCTCAGGCCCCAAGGAATGGAGTTGACCACCTGTAGACTGAGACCTCTGAAACCATGAGCCCAAAAATAAACTTTTCCTTCTCTAATTAGAGAAAAAAAAATCCGACTATATATGTATGAGGAATAGAATGTATTGCAAGGATATATGCTAAATTCTTTATAATGGGATATTTTTATTTATTTTTGTTTCTGCATCTCCCAGATTTTCTATAAGGCACATGTATTAGTTTTAATCAGATAAAAGAACATTATTTTTAAAAAGTGATAAAAATGTCTAAACCAAAAATGTTCTAAAAATATTCATAAAAGTACCATAGCTGATATGCAAAACTGAAATAAGAAATAGGAGACAGATTGATGGGTAAAAATGTTCCTGAAAGAGACTACTAAACTGTGTCTAATCTTAATCAAGATTCTGCAAGTAGGTTTCATCATATATATTTGGTGATCAGACGCTACTAACCATCTGGAGCCGGGTTGAGAAGAAATCTGTAGACCTATGCATACTCAGTGGAGAAGAATACTATAAACATTTATGTATGTCCACTATTAGTACCAGGGAGAGTGGCAGCATGCCTGACATACTGAATTTAGTGTTTGCAAAATGAATGGTTTTAAATCAGTGGAGCAGGGTTAGATTATGCAATAAATTTTGTTTGAAATAATTGCTAATTTCAACGATGTCAAATTTGAGTTCCATCTCACACATTGTACACCGATGAGGATGGGGCAACTTAGATGTACTAAAGAATCGTACAATTTTTAAAGCCTATGGGAACAAAGAGAAGTAATTATGATCTTTGGATTAGAAAGGAACTTTTCAGTTACAAATAAAATAGAAGAAATGAAGAAAGAGTATTAAAAGTTGAAAAGTTGACAGTGTTAACAGCAAAAATTCCATGCCTACATATGCATAAGAAGAATGAAATAACTATTAATAATCATTAAATTTTTTATGAATAAAAAGTGAATGACATGGTGACAGAGAAACAAAATCCTAGTGGCATTTTTAGTCAATCAGTTCCTTCTCACAAATTTACAGGAACTCAAAGTTAACATTTAAACAAACTAATATGTTAGAAAAAGGATGGTCCATATTAAACAAAACCCAGACTTTGGAGTAAACAGACTTGAGTTCAAATCCCAACTTTACTATTTCTTAGTGATGTTAACTTGAAAATTAACACACTGACCATCTACTAATGGGGATCAAGATACTTACCTCCTGGGACTACCAGTGGGATAAATAAAATGATCAATGTGAAATGCTACGTAAATCATTCAGGTCTACATGAAATAAATGGCTGTTGTTAAAATCTTAAAGAAAATCTAGATTTTTGTAGCTATTGCGTGTTCAAAAAGGAAAATGTCTCTTGGTTTTTGCCAGGATTACACAGGGAATAAGTTCTGCCCAAAAGTCACAGTGAATTTGCCCTGGAATAAAGTGATAAAAATTATGAGCCACTATGTCTAATCAGCCCAACGTACAATAGCTACATTTTTAAAAATTCCATCAGGTTTGTCTTTGTTGTTTTTTGGTTTTTGTGTTTTTGTTTTGTTTTGGAGTTTTTTTGCCTAGCAAACGGTAGAGATTTACTAGTTGTCTGTTTCATTTGATCTTATCTTGAACAAAGATACACAGAGATAGTTCAAAGTCCTAATTATTTAATTGGAAATTTCACAGTCTAACTTCCTTATTAGGTTTCTCTCTTTAGGATAAATGACATTGTAAGGTTAAGTGCAAGGTATATTTTGGGATGAATTTTACTTCATTCTACCTTTGAATTAGATCCACCTGACAGACAATTCAAATGTGTCACTTTGTTTTCCTCCTGAAAACCCCTTTACAATTCCAAAAATGAAACCAGAATCTAGTTTATATCAGTGTCTTAAAATACTAATAAGAGTCATGTGAATAATTCCTATGTATGAGAAATTGAACTAGAGTGGCCCAGCACACATGATATCTCTAAGCCTCATGGCAAACTCATAAAGTAGGCATAAGTATTGCCATTTGATTACAGAGAATTTAAGTCACTTTTCTAAAATCAATAGCTACTGAAGGAAAGAATTGCACTGCTATTTTAACTTTCAAATGTTGAAAGCTCAAGACTAATGGAAGGCAAGTGGCAAAGCAAACACAGAAAACTAAATTTTTAAAAGATGGAAAATTGCGAAGAATACAGGGTGAAAAGAAGATAAATGAAGAGAGATGATTATGGTTGATAGATTTGAAGGTAAGGAGGAAAAAAGGAAAGATGATGAATGCTCAGCAGATGTGAGGTGAATGAAGACGAACAATAAGCTGGCCTTAATGACAAGCTGACATGAAGCAAACAGGAGAAAATGAAAGAAGTCAGATGAAGTATTTGGAAGAGTCCAGCAAAAATAAGTGCAAAACAAAAGGGAGGCTAAAACTGCCTAAAATCACTGAGGGGGGAGGGGGAAAGGACATAGTGAATCTAATAAGGAACACAATGGCTTAGGCTTTACAGAGTAGAAACACACACAGCTTTACAATGACAAAAAGGGGGAATAATAATATAAAAGGCTGGAATGTGATAATCTCTCCTCTTTTACTATACCTCTCTGCCAGAGCCATTTAGCAAATTTCAAATTATAAAGGCCCAGAGATTTTTTTTTCCTGTGTCCAACTTTTTGGGCTGAACAGAATTGAAGAATGAAGCTTTTATTGTTCTTCAACATTGTAATTGGCCCCCAAACTGAAGTTCTTGTTGTATATGTTTATACTGAAGCACAGTCCTAATTACGACCATGGGAAGAGTCTGTGTGTTACCAGGTATCTTTTCTTTTAAAGACAGAATACTTGGAATGCTGGTGAAACTAATGCCTATAATACTTACTGGAGGCACATGTTAAAGAAATCATCTTTGAAATATATGACTTCCTATGAAAAGCTTGTTTTTCTTGAGTTGAAGGCTTCCCAATAAGTTTCATTCTTTTTATCAGTAAATGTGTTTTTTTACTGTATCCAAAATAAAGAAGTTGTCCTTAGTTTGGCAGACTTTTTGTTGTTGTTGTTTTAAACAAGGCTTATTCTGAATATTGACATATTTTTGAAACTCAAAAGTACATTAAGCAGTATGTGCATATTTTAATTCAACTTGACAAATTGTTAAATATCTCCTGAAATACACCAAATATAAATGCTGGTTACATCTTTTAATTTCCCATAAAAGTGCATCAATGACAGTCTTCTGAAAGGAAGAATAGAAAAGACTGACAAAACCTTTTTTTAAAAATTTTTTTAAATTGTAGATGGACACAATATCTTTATTTTATTTATCTATGTGGTGCTGAGGATCGAACCCAGTGCTTCACGCATGCGAGGCAAGCACTCTACCACTGAGCCATAATCCCAGCCCTGACAAAATCTTTATCACAGATACTATTATAAATTATTCAGAGCAGTAAAATTTAACCCTTTATGAAAGACAACTAGAGGATAGCTTTTGATGTATTTGTTGTTGTTGAAATGATCATTACTTGATAATTAAGGAAAGAAATAACAACATTTGAATAATTATTTTATATAATGCTCATTTGGCAATATCTGTAGACTATAAATAAATTTAATTTAATAAGCCACTGATTAATATTCAAAATAAATTGGCAGTGTTTCTGCTGTTTAGAAGTGTCAAAGGTACTACATTTAGCAGAAATTTCTCAAAATCTACAGCAAGTGGAAAATATTTTTCCTTATGTACTAACAACATACTTATTTGGTTATTGGGTTAGGCTCTAGGAGGGACGAAGAGAGTTATGGTAGCATTTCTTATTTGTTTTTAATTAATATGCAGTCTATTCATAAATTCCATAAGACTTTTATAAGACATAATATGTAAACATAATGAAATATTAGTAAAAATGAATAGCAAAAATTTAACAACACAAAACTCAAAATGAAAGAGGCTCTATTAAAAACTAATGGATAAGCCGGGCGCGGTGGCTCAAGCCTGTAATCCCAGCACTCAGGGAGGCTGAGACAGGAGAATCGTGAGTTCAAAGCCAGCCTCAGCAACGGCGAGGCTCTAAGCAACTCAGTGAGACCCTGTCTCTACATAAAACACAAAATAGGGCTGAGGATGTGGCTCAGTGGTTGAGTGCCCCTGAGTTCAATCCCTGGTACCAAAAAAAAAAAAAACAACAACAACAACAACAACAAAAAACCCTAATGGATAATATGCAAAATCAAATTTTAAATGAGATCATTTTCAAAATATAGTAACTAATCAATTCATGATTTGAAGCCAAATTATAAGCAGCATTACTTCTTTAGGATTAAATGCTTTCATTATCTGAAAACAATAGCAGTAATCTCAAAACATCAGAAAAAGAACAACAACATATTATAAGGAATACATAAAATCATAATCAGTAGAAAAAAGAAATTAATGAAATTGATAAATAAACCAAATAACTTACTTAGCAAAAAAGAAAAATATTGCTTAAAAACATCTAGCTAGGGTAATAAGGGAGACCAGAACTGGGGCCTTCCCATTCTGGAATCTTGTTCAAAAATTAGGAAAACTTTAATATAAACCAACTCCATTAGCTTTTTGTCATTGTGATAAATATCTGAGAAAAACAATTTAAAGGAGAAAGAATTTATTTCTGGTTATAGTTGCAGAGGTTTCAGTCCCTGGTCGTCTACTTTTATTGCTTTGGGCCTCAGATGAGGCAGAACATCATGGTAGAAGGGCACAGTAGAAGAAAGTTTCTCAGCTCATGGCATCCAGGAAGCAGAAAGAGTATGGAAAGAGCAGAGGAAAAATATACCCTTCCAAGGTATAACCATAGTGATCCACTTCCTCTGACTAGGTATTACAACCTACAGTTTCCACCACCTTCTAATAATGCTTTTCCAATTATTAATCTCTCAATGGACCAATCCCTTAGTGAGATCAGAGCCCTCATGGTCCAATCACTTACCAAGAACCCCACCACTGAACACTTGCACTGGGGACCAAGCCTTTAATGCAAGACCTTTGTGGGATATTCCAGATATTAACCACAAAACCAACTTATTAAAAAACTCAATAATGTGATCATTTAAGTAGATGCCAAACCATGGAAAGTTTGTCATAGCAAATTAATCCAAAATAATATTAGATAGAATATTAAATAATCAATAGCTATATCATATTAAATTATATTATCTAATATAATACATTAATATATTATCATATCTCAGTTGCATTCTTAGAAAGTGGTTTAACAAATTTAATCTAAAATTTTTATGAATCATATTGAATAACATGCAAAAAATACCAAAATGATTCATATACATTATTGGAACATTGTACTAAAACAGAAAATAATACACAAACAAAAGCACACAACAGTAAACACACTAAAACTCTGAGTTTCTATAAGAATTATGTATATAATAAAAAGAAAGTAAATATGTAATAGTTTAAACAAAAGGATGGTTTAAACATGTTATACAGCCAATTTGGTTAAGTCTTTTAAAACCACATTATATTTTAAACATATATATATTCCATAAATACATACCAAAATAATTCTAGATTCATTTAAATTGCATAGTATGGAAAAGTTGATCAATGGCTACTAAGTTACAGTTAGATAGGAGCTAGAAGTTCTGCTAGGCTATTGCATGGTAGGGTGACTACAGATAACAATAATGAACTGTATATTTCAAAACTGTTTTGAAAGTTTCCCCCATAAACTTGAAAATATGTTGAAAGTTTTCACCATAAAGAAATTATAAGTTTTTTAGAAGATAAATATGTTTAACCTGGTTTAAACATTACACAATACATACATATATTGAAACCTCACCTTACCCCATTAATATATGTAATTTCTATACTTTCATGTATCAGTTAAAATAAACTTAATCTAAATTAAAAATAGAGAGCAGGAGTCCCCAATAAAACAACTACATATAACTTGAAAGTCAAATGTTAGAAGAGAAAATCTACCTATATCGTTTAGAAAGATGTTAGAGTTATTAATATCTGAGGAAATTCTATTTAATGTTTTTGAAAAATAGAATATATTAGAAAAATGGACAAAGGTTATAAACCAGAATTCACAAAAGAGTGAATACAACTGAAATAATATATATTCTAAATCATGTTTAAATTAACTATTAGTACAAAATAAATTCAGAAGGTCAAGGGTCACATGTTCTCTCATATGTGGAAACTAGAGAGGAAAAGGGAAAAGAAAGGTGGAAAAGATCTCATGAAAAGCAAAAGGAGATCAGTATAATAGAGGGAAGGGACCAGGGATGGGAGGATGAGAGAGAAGGGCAAGTGCTGGGGAAGGATATTGGTGAAATTAGATTGTTACATTGTGTGCATGTATGAATATGTAACAACAAATCCCACATTTATGCACAACTATAATGCACCAATAAATATGTGGAGGGGAAGAAAATCATAGAAATGTAAAATCAATAAATAAATATTAATAGAAAAAAATTAATAGAAATCAAAAGAGAATTCTCTTATCTGTCATATTGAAAAATATTAAAATAATTTCAAAAGTCTAAAAAGGCATTCCATGAAAGACCTAAATAAAGAAAAGAGGTTAATGTCTATATGATCTCAAATTGGGAAAGCTCTTTCTAACTTACATACAAAAGCAGAAACAACAAATATTGATATTTTGAGCTACACAAAATCCAAACTATCAACATATATATCTTACTTATTCTACTTTTTCTTAGAAGTAGTAGCTGCTATTAATGCTATTAATTCAAAACATTATGTAGAATTATAATTAAAAGTAAATAGTAAAATTTGAATTGTTTTAAAAATGTGATCAAAAGTTACTAATCTAATATATAAAGAACTATCATAAATCAATAAGGTAGCAATCCGATAAATGGGAAGAGGATGTAAGTAGACAGACAATTCAAAAAAAGCACAGCTGTTATTCACTACAGAGCCCAAGTAGAAGCCGGTTTCTACTAGCCACAAAGCTGTACAAATTTAGGTCATCTTTTAAACGCTCAGATAATGGCTCAGATCATAAGACAACTTCTCATACAATCCTCGACTCTAAGATAGTGCTTCTAAATGATTTTGTGAGTAGTCCTTTACTCAAATACTTTCAACTATAGTTTTCCAGAGATTTTGTTCTCTATATGTCTCATACTCTTTGGGGCTGTTTTTCCTCTATTTTAAAATTTACTCCAAATAGCTGGGCTCCTAATGATATTCTTATCTTCAAGCACTGCTGTGTGGAATTATTATTTTTTATTATGTAAAACTTAATGTGGACAGAAGAGCTCAGTTGGTCAACCTGCTATAACCTGCTCATTCTCCCATTTCAATCATATATACTAGAACCTTCAAACATTTTGCTAGTCCGCTCATAGTTTCTTCTAGAAGATACTACCCAGTATACAGAACTTCAAGACCAATTTTTGATGGACATGATTTTTTAGTATAAATTTTAACATGTTTACATGTTTTAAGCTATAGCTGCCTCAGTTATTATTTTTTCCTTTTAAAAACAGCTGTTGTATCGAAGGTACATCCAGTTGGGTGCCAATTGGACTTTTTAAGTATATGTATCCTTGATATAACAGCCATGTATCTTTAAAAGGAAGGAAAAATGAAGAAATGGTAATAGAGGCAGGTACTAGTAAAGGCTATAGCTTAAAACGCAGGAGTATGGTTGGTATCAAAATAGGCCTGATGCCACTGAAGTTGTTACTGAAGCTGTTTAGTAGATAGTACAACAAAGGGTAAGTGCAGAGAGAAGCAAGGAGCCCAAAAGAATGGGTCATCATTTCCCAATAAAATTTTGATCTTTGTCAGATTTTCAGTTCATGCTTGGTCCAGAATGTACCACCACACTATTGCAATGATTAAATCAATGCCCTGGAGGGATCCTGGGGCAAGATGGCGGCGTAGAGAGAGGCACCTTCCAGTCTCGCTAAACTACAGACCAAAATTTTGCTTCAAAAACTTCTTCCACCCAACTTTTCTGCAGTGGATTACAGCCATCAGCACAGAAAACTTCACTTGTGAGTGGAAGCAGTGCGAGCGGTCCTCACCGGAGCACGTCTCCAGCCGCAGCGGCGACCGAGAGCAGCGAAAGCCGCGACTGCGGCGGCGGCGGCGGCGGCGGCCACGAGCGGCGGCGGGACAGGGAGACTCCCGCGACCACGCAGAACTCGTCACGGGTAGGAACTGCGTCTACTCGTGAAAATTGGATCCAAGGTCCAATCAAACACGCAGATTCTGGGCAAGGTCGCGTGGTCACACGACCCCAGCCGTTAGCCATTGAGGAATGCGCCAGTGAGTGCGGTGCTACAAAGGAAGATCGGGACCGCACCAGTTCTGCTCCGGAGCCCAGGGCAGACAAAGCAGCGGACTTACACGGAGACACAATCAACAGGAGTTTGGAGACAGCTACCGCGAGCCGCTGGGAGTATAATAGAGGCGGGTCATCAGACAGCAGCTCTGTACAAACTTCTATGAAGAGCTTCATCAGAGAACTAGAAAATTGACCCGGCCGGGACTCTCACGCGAAACACGAGCCGAGTAAGTCCAGCAAGCAACGAACAACGCCACCTACTGGAGGTGAAAGGAAACATACCTGTCTATTCACTTTGAGACTGTTGTT
>CM053417.1:10474951-10738329 GCA_028644305.1 Xerus rutilus
GAGGGGGGAGGAAGGTAAGGGAAATGGGCATAGTAATGATGGTTATTTGAGATGGTCTTTACTACCCCTAGCACATCTATGAAGACTCTAATGGGGTGACTTTATCTGGTTTGCAATCAGAGAAATGGAAAAACAGAGATCTGGTTATGTACTATGACTTGAAATGCATTTAAATTAAAAAAATAAATTAAAAAAAAAAAAATCAATGCCCTGGGTTGTTTTCATTGCAGCACAACATATTGCCATACATTTAGTGGCCTGAAACTTTGGAAACTACCTTACAGTTTCTGTGGCTCAGGAGTTTGAGTACAGCTTACCTATAACTTTTTTTTAGGGTCTCAAAAGGCTGCAATCAAGGTGTTGGCCAGGCTGCATTCCATTCTGAAACTTGGGTCCTTTTCTGAGCCTATTCTTTTGTTAGAACAGTTCAGTTCCTTAGAATTATAGGACTAACATCCTTCTTTGATTAGTGGCTCTAGGCCAAGAACCATTCTAATTTCCACAGCTCCCACATGAGCTTCTCCACTGGCAGTTCGCAACATGGGTGTTTTGATTCTTTAAGAACAGATAGAGAGGGGCAGGGATTGTGGCTCAGTGGTAGAGCGCTTGCCTCACATGCGTGAGGCCTTGGGTTCGATCCTCAGCACCACATAAAAATAAACAAATAAAGATATTGTGTCTATCTACAACTAAAAAAATATTTAAAAAAAAAAAAAAAACGGCTAGAGAATTTCTTGCTCCTGTCTACCGAAATGGAGGCTTATATAATAGAAGCGGCATCCCATAATTTTTGTCATATTATACTGATTAGTAGCAAGTCACACACTCATTCTGCACTCAAGGAGAGGGGATTACATAAGGGAATCACTTTAGGATTTTTCTACCTCAGTGTTTCTACCTGCAATCAAAAGTAGCTATGGGAGGGGGAAGGGGGCATGGGGACAGTAAAGGTGGTGGAATATGATGGTCATCATAGCCCTAGCTTTATGTATGACTGCATGGATGTTGTGATTCTATATCACTTACAACCAGAGAAATGAAATGTTTTCCTCCATCTGTGTACAATGAATCAAATTGCTCTCTGATATCATGTAAACCTAAATAGAACAAATAAATTAAATATGAAAAAAAAGTGGCTGTGGTACATGTTACCTCAAACTCTGTGAATGAGACAAGGCTTTAATAAGTAGGCATAAAGACAGTGATAAATTCTCTCTTGTTTACTTTCCATCAACCTCTACATACATTTAACAAGAAATAAGAAACCATTTTTTCATAAACATATCTGTATTAGTGGAGCTAAATGAGGAGGTATACTTTCTGATTAATTAACCATTAGTCATTGACGCTGTCCTTTTTATTTTTTTAAATCAAGGCTCTGATACCACATTGCTACTTTAGTAGGTTGAATTTCTGCTCCTAGAATCACCAAAGTATAATCTCACTTTTATCCAGTTCTTACTTTATCCAACATATGAAAGTAGAAGGGGAATGTTTGAGCAAATATGAAGCTACTTAGAGAGATTAAATGGTTTTAGAGTCTAAAATACAAACAAGCAGCTGTTATGCAAAAACATTTTATTGGTTATCTAAATAAAGCATTCTTTTTTTCTAATTTAGACTAAATAAAAGATGTGGTAACTAATTCTCGGAGCCTTGATTTTACTTTCAGGAAAGAAACTACCATTCTATAGAGAATGAATATGAATCCTAAATCATGCTAAAATGGTTATTTTAGCATATTTCTTCAAAAGGCAGTGGTTTCATTATATTTGAAAGTTTGACTTGAATGTATAAGAGGGAAATTTTTTTTCTCTACCCTTTCATGTTCTTGGGATGGACGCCTGTAGCAAAAGACAGATTAAACAGACAATAACTAACAGACGTTTATCAACACGCATACCTCATGTACACATGGAAGAGACCAGGGAATGAATAATACTCCAAAAGATGTCTCAGAGTCCATACTTAAGTACCATTGTTCTCTGAAACAAAGAAAGAAGAATGTATGGGTAAGGTTATCGCTTAGGGACACAGAGCATGCTCACCATTCATAAATCATTGGATTAATCCCCAGCCCCACTCCCCCCAAAAAGAAAAGAAAGTAAAAGATAAAAGGAAGGTAGAAAGGTAGAAATTTGCCATGCAAATTTAAGTAATTGCGTTTTCCATTGGTAAAACTAGTGATTTGGAGTCCTCCTGCTTTTCCTAGTATAGAGAGGAAGACACCTCCACAAAAGATTTCCTTTATACATGTTTTCCTTCCAATTAGATAATTTTCACTCTTATTTACAGAGTTTCTCCTGTGTCTGAATTTTTCTCAATCAGTTCAAAATAATATGTGTACCAAAAGACATTATTTTGGAGTGGCATATTCTGAGTTTCAAAAATCAATATTGGGTTGTTACATTCTATTCTCCTACAAATGCAAACTTTAAATGTAAATGAAGCAACAAAAATATGTATTTTTAAAGGTGCACTACTACTAGGAAAATGAGAAATATGTCATTTTAAGTATCAAGTTAATAGATTCTACTAGTTCTATATTTATAAAGAGAGGAAACTGACAAAGTAAAAAGTCTATGTACCTATTTACTTTAAAGATTGTTGATGAAACAGTAATAAAAAATACATAAGAGAGGTGACAAGGTAGTCATGACTAATGTTTAAAGGATTGCTGGATTAAAGGTAAGTCACTGACAGGAATGGGTAGTATATTGAATACAGCACTAGTTAGTTAGAAAAGGTTTCCGTTTCTTTGTTACCAGCTCTGTTACCAGTATGACCTATAGAAACTCACTTCCTTCACTTGATTTCAAATGCTGAATTTATGAAATGAAAGCTATGGCCATCAGGCTGATATAGAAGGTCCTTTCCCACTCTAAAAGTACATGCTCAGATTGTGGTTATGAAGCACTTAAAGGATGATAATAAGAAGGCAGTTGAGCTATGTCTATTGAGTGTGTTTTAACCAGAATTGACATAGTAGGAGGATGTTTTTTGGAAGGGAAATTGCTTAAACCAACATGTGGAGGTAGGTACCACAAGTGTAATCAATTAGAATTCATCAATATAAAACCAGCATTTTGTCTAATTATAGTATTTTAATTTTTTACTTTGATTATAATAAATCTCTTTATGAGATATCTAGGTTCATTTCCCCAACAATCAACATTCCAACATTGAAAAGTGATTCTGAATAGACATTCAGCAATATTACTTTAAATGAACTGTGCATTGCCTAAAGTAGGACACACACACACACACACACACACACACACACACATGCACACAATGTTAGAATTCCTCTTTTCACAATGGATCTCAGGTCAGATCTATTAATTTTCAGTTTTTTTCCTATTTGAAAGTTAAAATGAGAAAAGAAAAATGCAAAACCTAGACTGATCAGAATCTTTCTCTATTCAGAAAATGTGCCAGGTCCTAGTCTTTATTAAATTTCTTGTCATTTGATGAATTAAATAAAATTATAATGAACTCACTTGGGATTTGATTATAATCAGAGAGGTTTTTCTTTCCAATTATATAGCTTCATATTAACTCTTACATGTAAATGTGTAACCTTTTTCGAAAAGACTAGAGTCACTTTCCTCTAAGTACTTACAGAATTGTTATTTGAAAGGATCTTGAAGACTGCACAAAGACCCTCATTAAATTTCACGGCATTCACAGCCAGGTAAGTGGCCTTTACTATGATTCTTTTTTCCAAAGTTGAGAGTTTCAGACCCAAATCTTTTCTGGAAACTCAAGGGAATGATTTATGGTCTCTTCAATTTCATCTTCTCCTCACACTCCTATTGGTCAAGGGTAAAAACTCATATTCACTTCCCATTCACTCGAAGCTTTTCCTGGGCATTAAGTGGGAAAAGTGGCCAACAAAGACTATGGGAAGAGCCTGGCTGTGACATCTTACCAAATTATTTGTTGTTCTCAGGTATCAGATGATAAAAAAATGCTGTTTCTAAATGGCTGAATGGATACATGAAAAAGAATTTCAATATATAGTTTTGAAAATACAAAATATTTAGGAGAGACTTGTTTTACTCATTCATTCATTCATTTTTGGCTTATCGTTTTGAATCTCTGAATAGTACATCTGTCAAACAATCTGTAAAAACATTCTGTAATCTTATCGTCAGGTAGCCTATAAGATGCAGTTTACTTTCTTCTTTTTAAACTGCTTAACATGAATCTAGGCCCTTAAAGGTCAAACCTTCTTTACTGCTTGAGTTTAAATTGAAGATGTATTAACATCATAGCAATATGGAAGGCCTTGTGCTAGGCAGTATGAAGAATATAAATGGTTTCAGGTGTCAATGTTGGCCTCTGAAAGCTCAACATATTGAGGAAAACAGACCAATTTTTAAACAACTATTAATATGACTGGATTAAAAAGTCTGAGCAAAGTATATAAAAATGGCTAAGAGAACCTAAAGGATGGAGTATTCATGTGCCGTGCAGAAGGTAAGCAAGGCTGTCACTCTCTGTCAGTTCCAGAAGCACCATTCACAGTACATTCTATGTGTGATAAGAATTACACAAGGCGGCACTACATGAAGAAACACTCAGAAGGACTTTCCTAAGTGGTATACAAGTTGATCCTTAAAGAAACAGCAGAAATTTGTCATCTAGAGAATGAGAGAACATCATTCCAGGCAAAGAATACAGTATGTTCAAAGCCTTGGATAAGTGAAAGAACATGGAATAGCTCATGCATAAGAATTAAGAAGTGGGGCTGAGGTTATGGCGCAGTGGTAGCGTGCTCGCCTAGCACGTGGGAAGCACTGGGTTCGATCCTCAGCACCACATAAAAATAAAATAAAGCTATTGTGTCCACCTACAACTAAAAAATAAATATTAAAAAAAATAAAAAAGAATTAAGAAGTGAACTGCCCCACCCACCGTGAGCAACTGCAAGGAGCTATGACTGTGCCCATGCTGTGGCTCCCCACATACCAATGAGTGGCACCCCAAGCCTGCCTCCATGTGGGGATGCTGCAGTTCCACCATAGCCCCCCCACACACACACACAGTAGCCTCCACCTTAGGACAACAGACAGGGCCTGGAGGCAGCAGCCCACTGCAGCACCACACACCACGGTGCTGCATCCCCAAACAGGTCACCCAACACCACTGCATGGCCTGCCAGCGAAGCCCATCTCTGAAAGCGGTCACCTGCATCTTGGGACGCCTCTGCTGCCATCTTAGGTTACCTCCACTACTGCCACCTCTATCATTAGTTGGGACAGCTTCCATCTTGGGACACGAGCCAGGGCCTAGAAACCCAACATCAAGGTACCTACAGGTTTTATGCTGCTGCGGCCACCAATTAGGGTTTTGGCTGCTTTCATCTAGGGCCAATAGCTACAACATGAAACACTGTTACCAAGTTCCCTGCAGGCCTGGTTATACCAAAACCAACTTTTTTTGAGGAGATGAGGGCAATCTGGCTGTGACATCTGTCACCCAATTGATTGCTAGGGTTGATTTGGCTGATCTGGCTGGCTAGCAAGTGTCTCCTTCCTCCGTCACTCCCTCACTGCTCCATGTGTCCCTCCTGAAGCTGCACGCTTGGTCAAAGAGGACAACCTTCCCTGATAGAGGAGGACTGTTCTTCGGTCAAGGGTATAAGAGTAGCTGCGCTCCTCTGCTAGAACCACCATGCAAGCTCTCAAGGTCCAACTTCTTTTGATTCCTCTTTTACTCTTCCTATGATCTAATACCTCTATATTCTCACCTCTTACCTCATAAACATCACATCCTAACCCCCCACCAGGGGTTCTCTCTTTGTTCACCATTAAAAACTATAGACCCTTTGGAAAACCTATTGTTTATATTATAGATAATAATCAAACACATCATTTGTGTTTATTGTTAAAAAACTATAATTCTCTAAATAGGAGCTATTTGGTTTAAGGTTGTATATTGTTTACATTAGGTACTGTTAATATTTATCTCCCCCTTAAAGGCAAAGTATTGGAAATCTGCAGGGATACTACATGTTTATAAGGTAGAGAGTGTAATAGCTCAGATCCGCACTACTAGAGGTGAAGATACATGAACAACATGAAAAAACAAGGGAAGAAAGTGCCCCAAACAAACCAAGATGCCACAATAAAAGAATCAATTGACAGCACAGTAGAAGAAATGTCAGAGGAGTTCAGAATGTACATACTTAAAATGATTTGCAAAGTGTGAATGATTTAAGAGAGCAAATATAGGCAACAAATGATCACTTCAACAAAAAGATAAGAGAACAAATGCAGGTAACAAAAGGTTACTTCAAGAAAGAGAGTCTAAAAAAAAAAAAAAACCAGAAATCCTTGAAATGAAGGAAAGAATAAACCAAATTAAATTCTGTAGAAAGCATCACCAACAGACTAGATCACTTGAAGACAGATCTTTAGGCAATGAAGACAAAATATATAATCTTGAAAATTAAGTTGACCACACAGTGAAGATGGTAAGAAACCATGAACAGAACCTCCAAGAATTATGGGATAACATGAAAAGACCAAAATTAAGATGTATCAGGATAGAAGAAGGTAGAGAGATACAATCAAAGGAATGCAAAATCTTTTCAATGAAATAATATCAGAAAATTTCCTAAACCTAAATAAAGAATTGGAAAATCCAATACAAGAGACTCACAGGACACCAAATAGACACAATTACAACAGATCCAGACCAAGACACATTTTAATAAAACTGGCTAACATATAGAATAAAGATAGAATTTTAAAAGCTACAAGACAATAGTTTCAGATTATATATAGGGAGAAACCAATTTGTATCTCTGCACATTTTTCAACCCAAACTCTCAAAGCTAGGAATTCCTAGAACAACATATACCAAGCTCTGAGAGAAAATGGATGCCAACCAAGAATCTTATACCCAGAAAAATTAAGCCTCAGATTTGAAAACAAAATACAAACCTTCCATGAGAAACGAAAGCTAAAAAAATTTACAATGAGAAAGCCTGCACTACAGAACATTCTCAGCAAAATATTCCATGAGGAGGAAATGAAAAACAATGAAAATCAGCAAAAGGAGTAACTACACTAAAGGAACAACCAAACAAAGGAGAAACCAAGTCAAGTTATAAACCAAAAATAAAACAAAATGACCAGGAATGCAAACATGTCTCCATAATAACCTTGAATGTTAATGGCCTAAACTCATCAATCAAAAGACATAGACTGGCAGACTGGATTTTAAGAAAGACCCAACAATATGTTGCCTTCAAGAAACTCATCTCATAGGAAAAGACATCCACAGATGGAAGGTGAAAGGATGGGGAAAAACATTACTCACATAGATCACATAAACAAGCAAGGGTTTCCATCCTCAGATAAAGTGGACTTCAAAGTTAGAAGGGATAAAGAAGGCCATTTCATATTGCTCAAGGGAAATATACATCAACAAGACACAACAATCATAAATATATATTCCATAAACAATGCAGCATCTATGTTCATTAAACAAACCCTTCTCAATTTTAAGAATCAAATAGACCACAACACAATAAAACTGGGTGACTTTACCATACCTCTCTCACCACTGGATAGATCTTCAAAACAAAAACTAAAAGAAATTTTAGAACTCAATAATATAATCAATAATTTAGATTTAACAGACATATATAGAATATTTCATCCATCAACAAGTGATTACATTTTTTTTTCTCAGCAGCATCTGGATCCTTCTCTAAAATAGACCATATGTTATGCCACAAAACAAGTCTTATCAAATACATAAAAATAGAGATACTACCCTGCATTCTATCAGACCATAATAAAATGAAATTTGAAATCAATGATAAAATAAAAAATAGAAGCTACGTCAACACCTGGAGACTAAATAATATGCTATTGAATGATGAATGTATAGGAGAAAACATCAGAGAGGAGATAAAAAGATTCTTGGAGGTAAATGAGAACATTGATACGACATACCAAAAGCTCTGGGACACTATGAATGCAGTGCTAAGAGAAAAGTTCATTGCATTAATCTCATTCATTGAAAGAATAAAAAGTCAACAAATAAATGAACTAACATTACATCCTAAAGCCCTAGAAAACGAAGAACAAATCAACACCCAAAGTACTAGAAGACAGGAAATAATTAAAATCAGGGCTAAAAACAATGAAATTGAAACAATTGAAAAATTGACAAAACAAAAAGCTGGTTCTTTGAAAAAATAAATAAAAACGTAAACCATTAACTACCCTAATGAAAAGAAGAGAGAGAATTCAAACTACTAAAATTTATGACAAAAAAGGAAATATCATGACAGACACTATTGAAATACAGAAGATAACTAGAAACTATTTTTAAAATTAATATGGAATAAAATAGATAATCTCAAAGACATCCATAAATTTCTAGGGACATATGATCTGCCCAAACTTAATCAGGAGGACATACACAACTTAAACAAATCAATTTTGAGCAATGAAATAGAAGACTCTACCAAAAGCCTATGAATCAAGAATAGCCCAGGACCAGGTGGATTCTCAGCCGAGTTCTACAAGATCTACAAAGAATTAATACCAATATTCCTCAAATTATTCCATGAAATCAAAAAGGAGGGAACCCTTCCAAACTCATTCTATGAGGCAAGTACCACCTTGATACTAAAACCAGACTAAGACACATCAAGGAAAGGAAACTTCAAACCAATATCCCTGATAAACATAGATGCAAAAATTCTCAATAAAATTCTGGAAAATTGCATACAAAAACATATTAAAAATATAGCGCTCCATGATCAAGTGGGGTTCGTCCTAGGGATGCAAGGTTGCTTCAACATATGGAAATCAATAAGTGTAATTCATCACATCAATAGACTTAAAGATAAGAATTATATGATCATCTCAATAGATGCAGAAGAACCATTTGACAAAATACAGCACCCTTTCATATTCAAAACACTAGAAAAACTAGATAGAGTAGGAACATACCTCAACACTGTAAAAGTTATCTATGCTAAGCCCAAGGCCAATGTCATTCTAAATGGAGAAAAATTGAAAGCATTCTCTCTAAAAACTGGAACAAGACAGGGATGTCCTCTTTCACCACTGCTATTCAACATAGTCCTTGAAATGCTAGCCAAAGCAATTAGACAGACAAATGAAATTAAAGGGATGCAAATAGGAAGAGAAGAACTCAAATTATCACTATTTGCCAATGACATGATTCTATATTTAAAGGATCCAAAAAATTGTAGCACAAAACTTCTAGAATTAAGAAATGAATTCATCAAAGTAGTAGGATATAAAATCAATACCCATAAATCAAATGCATTTCTCTACATCAGTGATGAATCCTCTGAAAGATAAATTAGGAAAACTACCTCATTCACAATAGCCTCAAAAAAATAAATAAATAAAGTACTTGGGAATCAATCTGATAAAAGAGGTGAAAGACCTCTACAATGAAAACTACAGAACACTAAGAAAGAAATTGAAGAAGACTTTAGAAGACAGAAAGATCTCCCATGTTCTTGGATAGAAAGAATTAATATTGTCAAAACAGCCATATAACCAAATGTGATATACAGATTTAATGCAATTACAATTAAAATGACATTCCTCATGGAAATAGAAAAAGCAATCATGAAATTCACTTTGAAAAATGAGAGTCTCAGAATAATCAAAGCAATCATCAGCAGGAAGAATGAAGCAAGAGGCATCACAATAGTAGACCTTAAACTATACTACAAAGCTGTAATAACAACAACAGCATGGTATCGACACCAAAATAGACATGTAGATCAATGATACAGAATAGAAGACACAGAGACAAACCCACATAAATACACATATCTCATACTAGGCAAAACTGCCAAAAAAAATGCATTGGAGAAAAGATACCCTCTTCAACAAACAGTGCTGGGAAAACTGGAAATCCATATGCAGCTAAATGAAATTAAAACTTTATCTCTCACCATGGACAAAATTCAACTCAAAGTGGATCAAGGACCTAGGAATTATACCAGAGACCCTGCACCTGATAGAAGAAAAAGTAGGCCCAAATCTTCATCATGTCGGGTTAGGACCTGATTTCCTTAACAAGACTCCTAAAGCACAAGAAATATAATCAAGAATCAATAAATGGGTTGGATTCAAACTAAAAAAACTTCTTCTGAGCAAAGGAAAACAATCAATAATGTGAGGAGAGAGCCTACAGAGTAAGAGAAAATCTTTAACACATGCACATCAGATAGAGCACTAATCTCCAGGATATATAAATACCTCAAAAAACTTAACACCAAAAAAAAAAAAACCAAAAGCAAATAACTCAACAAATTAATGGGCTAAGGAACTAAACAGACACTTCTCAGAAGATATACAATCAACAAATATATATCTCTAGTAATTAGAGAAATGCAAAATTAAAACTACTCTGAGATTTCATCTCACTCCAGTCAGAATGCCAGTTATCAAGAATACAAGCAGGGCTAAGGCTGTAGCTCAGTGCAGAGCACTTGCCTAGCATGTGTGAGGCACTGGGTTTGACCCTCAGCACCACAAAAAAAAGTAAATAAAATAAAGATGTTGTGTCCATCTATAACTAAAAACAAATTTTAAAAAAAGAATACAAGCAACAGTAATTGTTGGCAAGGATGTAGGGGAATAGGTATACTCATACATTACTGGTGGGACTGCAAATTGGTGCAACGACTCTGGAAAGCAGTATGGAGATTCCTTAGAAAACTTGGAATGGAACCACCATTTGACCCAGCTATTCCACTGCTTGGTCTATACTCAAAGGATATCAGCATACTGCAATGATGCAGCCATATCAATGTTTATAGCATCTCAATTCACAATAGCCAAACTGTGGAAACAACCTAGATGCACTTCAATAGATGAATGGATAAAGAAACTGTGGTACATAATGGAATATTACTCAGCAATAAAAGAGAATAAATTATGACATTTGCAGGTAAATGGATGGAGTTGGAGAATATCATGCTAATCGAAATAAGCCAGTCCCAAAAAATCAAAGTCCAAATGTTTTCTCTCCTATTAGATGCTGATCCATAAGTGTGGATCAAGGGAAGAATTGTGGTACATTGAATTAAGCAGAGGGGAATGAGGGGAGGGGAGGGGGCCATGGGGGTGGGAAAGATGGTGGAATGAGACAGACATTGTTACCCTATGTACATGTATGTTTGCATGGATGGTGCAACTCTACATCGTGTACAACTAGAGAAATGAAAAGTTGTGCTCCAATGTGTACAATGAATCAAAATGCATTCTGGTATCATATATATCTAATTAGAAAAAATAAAAATAAAATAATTTTTAAAAAACTAAGAAGTTTGCAGACACCTGAGTGGAGTTCAAAAAAAATTAAATTTGTCTCCTGAGATGGAAATTATGATGTTCCAAGATGAAGGAATAACACAGAAACAGCATGGTAAGAAAGAACATAGCAACAGAAAATGTAATTATTCTGTGCAGCTAGAATATTATAGTGTGATATGTGTCATAGCTTTGAGTAAAAGTGGGAAGGGCCTTGTGTATCATGCTAAGAATAAGACTATTGACAAAAGGGGAACTATTGAAGGATATTTTTTAGGAAAGGGAAAGACATGGTCAAATTGTTGTTTTAAATCTCCTGATGGTTGTGTAGAGAATGAATAGATAGGAAAAGAAGTGACTCAGACTTGTGGAGATGAGAGATATAAATGGGCATTAGAGCCACGTGTATACCTAAATCATGGCCTCTCCTCACTGTGTGACCATGGGAAAATCATTAATCTTGAAACTAAAACTTTCACATGAAAAAAGGGAGCATATATCAATAATTATCTTCCATTGATCATATAGAAATTAAGTGATATAACATTTATTAGCATTGAGCATGAAGGAGGAGGGGTAGTTTACAATAATGAAGGTATATACTGCTACGGCTTGATTATATCCTCCCAAATTCATGTGTTGAAATCTTAATTTCTCAATGTGGCAGTGTTAGGAGGTGTATACTAGTGGAGGGTTTCTAGGTCATGGGTACAGAGCACTCATGAATAGATGAACTCTTTTCTCTTCAGAATAGGTTAGCTATATTGAGAATTTTGACCCCTTTTCTCCTGCATGTGCCTAATAGCCCTTCAGCTTTCTGCCATGATTGAAGCAACACAAAACCCTGATTAGAAATGGCTACTCAATCTTGAATGTTCCAACCTTCAGAATTATGACCTCAAGTAAATCCCTTTCCTTTATAAATCACCCGATATCAAGGATTGTGAGCCAGGTGCAGTGATGCATGCCTGGCACATGCGCCTTGGGAGGCTGAAGCAGGAGGACCGTGAGTTCAAAGCCATCCTCAGCAAAAGCATGGTGCTAAGCAACTCAGTGAGACCCTGTCTCTACATAAAACACAAAATAGGACTGGGGATGTGGCTCAGTGGGCGAGTGCCCCTGAGTTCAATGCCCAGTTACCTCTTCTGAAAAAGGATCCTCTTATAGCAACAGAAAATGGACTAGAAATACACATATAATAAATTTAATGTTTGATAGCAATAATAAAATGTTTCTATGTGAGGCAGTGTAGCATGGAGAAAATAGATATTGTCCCTTGAACTACATAGAAATTGACAATTATGTTTTGATGTATTTAAGTCACATCACTAGATTCTATTTTAATAACATTTCAAATTTATTTTTATTGTTTCTTTTTAGTTATATATAACAATAGTATTTGTTTTGATATAATTATAAAAGCATGGAATATAATTTATTCTGATTCTGTCCCCAGTACTTCCCTTTCCTTTATCTCCTCCCTTCTTCTATTCCCTTCCCTCTACTCTACTGATCTATCTGCTATCTATCACTCTATATACTAAATTAGTGTCTTCTGGAAGTACATTATGGTGAGATTCACTGTGGAATATTCAAATATGTACATAGGAAAGTGAGGTCAGATTCATTCCACTGTCTTTCCCTATTCCATCCTTCCTCCTTCCTTTCATTCCACTTTGTCTACTCCACTGATCTTTCTTCTAACCTCCACCCCACCTTATTTTGGATTAGCTTCTCCATATCAGAGAAAACTTTTGTCCTTTGACTTTTGGGGACTGGCTTATTTCACTTAACTAGTCTCCAGTTCCATCCATTTATCAGAGAACTCCATAAAGTCATTCTTTATGGTTGAGTAGTACTCCATTGTGTATACACACCACATTGTCTTTATCCATCCATCTATTGAAGGGCACCTAGGTTGGCTACATACTTTCACTATTGTGAATTGTGCTGCAGTAAACATTGATGAGACTGTATTACTGTAGCATACTGATTTTAAATCCTTTGGATATATACTGAGGAGTGAGAAAGCTGGGTCATATGGTAGTTCCATTCCTGGTGTTTTGAGGAATTTCTACACTGCTTTCCAGAGACATTGTACTAATATGCAGTTCCACCATCAATATATGAGTGTACCTTTTTCTCCACATCCTCGCGAACATTTTTTTATTACTTGTATTGTTTATAATTGCCATTATAACTGGAGTGAGATGAAATCTCAGTGTAGTTTTAATTTGTATTTCTCTAAATGCTAGAGGTGTTGAACATTTTT
This sequence comes from Xerus rutilus, assembly GCA_028644305.1. NCBI lineage: Eukaryota > Metazoa > Chordata > Mammalia > Rodentia > Sciuridae > Xerus > Xerus rutilus. The sequence goes on from CM053417.1 coordinate 10,488,554, forward strand.
TTCATATATTTGTTGACCTTCCATATTTCTTCTTTTAAGAAGTATCTATTTGGTTCCTTTGTCCATTGGTTGATTGGGTTATTTGTGGGGTTTTCTGGTGTTAAGTTTTGTGAGTTCTTTTTGTATCCTGCAGGTGGCAAAGACTTTCCCCCATTCTGCAGGCTCTCTCTTCACATTGTTTCCTTTGCTGTGAAGAGGGTTTTAATATGATGCTCTCCCATTTATTGATTTTTTATTTTTACTTCTAGTGCTTTAGGAGCCTTATTGAGGAGGTTGGTTTCTGAGCTGTAATGCTGGAGTGTTGGGCCTAGATTTTCTTCTAGAAGGTGCAGGGTTTCTGATCTAATTCCTAGGTCCTTGATCTACTTTGAGTTGAGTTTTGTGCAGGGTGAGAGATAGGGATTTAATTTCATTTTGGCGCAAATAGATTTCTAGTTTTCCTAGCACCATTTGTTGAAGAGATTATCTTTTCACCAATGTATGTTTTTGGTGCCTTTGTCTAGTATGAGATAACCACCAGACTCAAAGGGTGATAAGGACCAGGGATCTCTGAGGTCTGAATGTCCTATATTTTCCTGGGCTAAACAATCTCTGCCCCTGAAATTCTCCTGGTTTTCTAGTCACACTTTGAGCTGCATGGCAGGCCTCTACCCAGTCTGGTTTTCCAGATCCAGCTCAAATTACATAGGTCTGGGTGCCAGGGTTTGGTCCCACAGTGTCCCGCCACTGTGGCATGTTGGGAAAAATGGCATCTGCCTCTGCTCTCCATGGACACCTGGGAGATGAGCAGTGTCTTTCCCACATGAGGATATACTGTAGCTCACCTACTACATCAGTTTGACAGTGTCCTTATCTTTTCTCCTTATCAAGACATGCCACTGTGCCACCTGAAATGAAGGTCAATTTTAGATACTTTTACCAAAAAAAAATAATAATAATTGAAAAAGGGTAACTATACAAGATGACAGCATGTTAATCTACTTGACTATAGTAACTATTTCAGTATGCATGTCAAAAAATCAAATTGTATATCTTAATTATGTACTATAAAAAGGTCCAGATTTAAGCCAGGTTCAGTGGCTCAAGCCTGTAATCCCAGCACTTAGGGAGGCTGAGACAGGAGAATCGCGAGTTCAAAGCCAGCCTCAGCAACAGCGACGCACTAAGCAACTCAGTAAGACCCTGTCTCTACATAAAACACAAAATAGGACTTGGGATGTGGCTCAGTGGTCGAGTACCCCTGAGTTCAATCTCCAGTACCAAAAAAAAAAAAAAAAAAAGTCCAGATTTACACTTTGATGGTATACAATATTAGGGTATGCTTTACTCACACAGATTTCTTCAAATCTGTGTAAACTGTCCACAGGCAATATAGAAAAGAAAGGAAATGTATTTATAAAAGGGTTCTTTCAGCATTTCCTGTAAAGAAAAAGCTGAACATACATTTCATGGTAAAATGTCATCATAAAAATATTTTATAAAGTATACTGAAGATAACTCTATAGAAAAGAATCAAATTGAAGTCTAGTCCTTATTCTGCTATCCATTTTCCTATGTTTTCATTTCCCTTGGCACGTTTTCTTCCTCTCTTACTCTACAAGATACAGTTTGTAAAGCTAAATTGTTTATAATATCTTGTATAGTGCTGTTGACTGTCTATACCACTTTTTACCAATGGCTGTTCTCTTTACCTTACTACAAGACCACCCCCTCGTTATCAGTAAAAAGAAACAGTATCTGACCTTGAAATTCTGCCTATTATTCAGAGAAGGACCTATGTTGCTTTGTTTCTATATCCTTTATGAGCAATAAATGAAAATCTCTAGTAATATTAATGTCTTCAAATTTACTAAGTGGCTTGTGAGGATCATACTACACATAGCAGCTGATGGCAAGCAGAGTTTGAAAGAGTCACTCACCTAAAATAAGATGGCCATGATCCATGTGTCTTGATTCGCAATCTAAATAAAGAAGAAATAGAAAAAAAATGTCAGAAAAAGAGAATGTGATGAACTGAGAAAAGACTGATGAATGATCTGATTTTGTCAGTGTTGAACACTGGTATATTCCGCGCTTTACAGGCACATTTTCTTCTTTTTCGTCATAATCGCACACCATGTCTTCTTATTTCTTTCACATACCCGTTCACTTACTATCAATTTCTCCCATTATTTACCACTCATAATTTTCAGTACAGTATATGTTAGATGCCAAATAAATATCTGTTGAGTAAAGAATGTGTATACCTCTTTCTTTGTGTGAATCCTTGATATATACCCTAAAGTTGTATACCTGATATTTGAAACAGTACTTCCTGGGATAGTCACAAGGATCAGCTAATCCTTGACTTTATCTCTGATAAAGGCAATAAGAGACATATCATAGGAAGGCCTGTGGCTTCCATTAATTTATTTAAATACATCAAAACTCTTCATCTTTGTAAATTCTATTACCTTTTGGGGTCATATTTCTCAAAGTTGTGTACCATGCTGTGTAAAAGAGAACTTCAATAGGGTTTTATTTTATTTTATTTTTTGATGCCAACAACACTTGCTTTAATGTTTGGGCACTATCAGTTCCAAAGCTTAATTAACATATAGATTTTCTTCTTGTTTCTTAAACAACCCATGTCATTATGTGGTTTTCAATATGCAAAAACTAACCCTTTAGTGAGTAACCATCATACTTACTAATGTAAAGGGGATCTTGGGCTTTGCAAAGTCTATCATAACAGTTTGAATAAAATCAGAATACACATCATAAAAAAAAACCTTCAATCCTCATTACTCTAGAATGAGTTAATGAAAATTACTGCTATTAACATTTGTTCTAATTTAAAAGAAACACATGAAACAAAGTATAAAATGAACTGTGTCTTAAATATGGAAAGTTCTTGCAGAATTGGTAATAGCTAGTTATTTAGTATTATTATGTAAAACCTCTGTATACTAGATATTCATATTACCTATGTATAGATGATTGACATTATGCAAACTAGACAAAATACATGGCTTTCATGGAAAAGCAAAATGGTAAAACATTAGAATTATTCTAGTTGACCCAAACCATATTTGAATGTCCTTGTCACTTGTAAAGACACTCGAGTGAATCTAAATAGTAGGAGCCCATTAGCTTTAGCATCTAAGCTGATTAGCATTTTCTAGCTGCAATGTTCAATGAAAGTTGGCACAGGTGTAAGAAAATGAAACATAATCAAGCTTTGGACACTTCACCCAGACTTTATAAAATAATTATAACATCTAAATAGGTAAGAAATTATTTCCTATATATAGAGGTGACAAAGGCAATGATTACCCATAGAAATCCTATGTTAAAAACTGATTACTTCATAATGTCAGCTTTCAAAATATCTTGCAAATTATCTGAAGCAATGTGAATGCTGGAAGAAGTCAGTGTATATCTCTTTTATAACTCTCTACCACAACCTTTTAGAATTGCTTTTTGTTTTCTTTGATAAAAGAAACAGAATCACAGTTAAAGACTTGAAAATGGATACAAATTAGAATGTGTGTTTGAATTTCTGTTTATGAAGGATTTCAGGGAAAATTCATATTTTATGTTTAAGAATATTTCAAATCCATGTATTACAGAAATATTGTAGGTAGGATTAATGATGTTCATACACTGGGAAATGACCACAAAGACCATTTCAAAAGAAAAAAAGCTGTGTTAAAAGTCTCACACTTTTATTGCATGGCATTTTATGAATCCTCACTGTAAAAATGTATTGCTCTGTAACTAGACAATGATTCTTATGATCTAGTAGAATACTTCATAAAATAAATCATTGATATTTTCAATGTGTAATGTGTGAAAAAAACATAAAATTTATGCCAGAGGTTGAGACCTCTTGTCATTATGTATTTCTGAGAGTCATTTGCCTATGTTCCAAAATCTTGATTAATGCCCCATTTTAGCTTATATTTCTTGGAAATGTTCTTATACTGAGTGTTGGTAGTACAGTGAAGAAAGAACTCTTTTTCATCTGATGAATCAAATCAAAGAGAACAACACTGTAGAAATGAAAAAAAAAGATTTGTTTGGTTTCAAGACCATTTTTCATCTTTTTCTTATGGTTATGATTCAATGTGAACAGTTTCTAAGGAAGAGAAGCCAATTTCCACAAATCCTGACACATTCTTCACTTTTTCCTCTGTTTTCCCTCCTTAGGTGTTTCTCTTTGATGTTCTAGTTACTAAATACCTGCTGTGGGTGGATATGGGGGTGTTATTTTGAATTCCAGAAATGTAAAAAATCACACATGCAAATTATATTAGTGATTGTGCATGTTTGTGTTTGCTTTGGGAGGGGAGCTGGAGCAGGGGGCTTCCTCTATCAGGAAACAGTTTAACTAGGTAGTGTCACCAGGATGGCAAAGTATGAAATAGCAGTCTTTATCTCCTTTCCCCCAAAGATACATATATTTACAGATGATGCCTGTATCTCTTGCCACTAAGGTATGTAACAGGCATTTCTGCCAGAAAACCCCAGAGAGGGAGACATGACTCCACATCTCTCCCCAACCTAAGAAACTGCTGCTGTTGAACTTCTTTGGAAAGGGAAACTCTCCAATGTGGGAGTCGTCCTGTGGAATGCATGAAAGACTTCTCTTTGGCATTGTAGCCGTGGGAGAGATGAACTGGCATTTTGGACCTGCTGTGGCTTTCCATGGCTAGGTCTGTCTAATGCAAGTGCCCTCCTCTTCCGCTCTGCTAAGGAAGTTCTTATTGCATCACCGGGAATGGGCATATCCCCTTTAGGCATTGAGTCAGCTTACCTGTCGCCACCTTCTTTCTACCTTGGGAAAGAATGTTCAGTGGAAGGTCTTTGATATCCCTCAATATAAATAAAGCACACACAGGTTCCATTTGGCCAGATGCCATTTTGCCATTTGCCAGAGGTCAGAACCATCTGGGCCTGTTCTACCCCTGCATTTTGAAACTGTTTTCTGTGTTGTGTGGTTTTTTTCTCTGTCTTATTTCTTTTAGTCAGTCTTTTACCAGTCAGAGAACCTCATCCTTACTGTCCACGTGGGACATGGATTACATTCCAAACCTTGTGAATGCCCTGACTCCAGAACTGCAGCCAACCCATGAGCACAATCCAGACCCAGGTTCTGTGGCTGCATTGTACCCACCCATGTCTCACACACTGGAGGCATCAACATAATGAGCTAGTTCACATTCTGGGTCCCAGAGCCAAGCTCTCATTGAACTGGTCCACACTACAGATACCTGCTCATCTACAACACAGTGCTAGACATTGTCCCGCCCCTACAGCTGCTGGAGTTAGTACATACCTGTACTTCATATCCAGGTTCCAAGAATGCACCGTACATGTTCAGACTTCAAACATCAAAGTCACCATCAGAATAATTTAGTTTTCACTCTGGGCCCCAGAGTCACCCTCTCCCTGCCCATATTCCCAGCACTGGCTCAACCACAATAGGGAAGTAGGCTCTACTCACCCTGGAGCAATTTTAATGCTGTACAACCAGTGCTCCCATTCTTGGCTCCCCTGAGGAAGCATCTGTGCCTTACATCCTGTTACAAACATGGCAACAAAGGTGCTTGTGCTCTAAGCAGCAGTACCATTATTCCCCAGATCCCAGAGCCATAGTCTTTGTAGGCATGCTTGTACTTTAGGCTTCAGTTTCATGACTACTCCATATCAGACATTGGTGCCACCACCACTGCAAACAAGTGCACAAACCAGACCCAGTGCTAATAAAAATCATCTTAGCCACAACTTCTCTGGTGGGACAAATTGATATTAAAAGGACTTTAGTGTCATCACCACCTGACTCCAACAACCTAAACTGTTACTCTAGAAATTGATGGCATTAACCACTAAGGATTACTGCACCACAGACCTGTTGTGACAAGCTACATGAAGGTACAAAGCAGGTGACTTCACTGGTGCCAGAACCACTCCACTCTAGTCAGTAAGTGCTGCTCCATCTCTCCATAGGCACTAAAACTAGCCTGTAAAGTCTGAAACAGGTGACTGCACTATGATGGTTAATCTGAATTGTCAACTTGTTTGGATTAAGAGATGCCATGCTGAAGATTAAGAGGCTTCTGGTTGTCTCAATGAGAGTGTTTCTAGAAATAATTAGCATGTGGGACAGGGAACTGAAGCAGAGTCCCTCCCTAAGTGTGGGCAGCATAGTCCAATAGGTTGGAAACCTGAATGGAACAGAAGTTGGAAGAAAAAGGAAGCAGCAGCATATGCAAGCTTGATTTTTCTTGAGTGGGTTCTTGATTGCTACTGTGATCAGACTCCAACTCCTTCACTCTTCCAAAGTTGACTCTGCCCAGTGACTCCACGGAGTTCCCAGGCTTTCAATCTCAAACTGAGGCTGTATCATTGATTCCTCTTGTTCTGAGGCTCTAACTTCTTGAATTGAGCAGCTTTTGATTCCTCCAGCTCTCCAGCTTGAAGACAACCATTGTGGGATTATCCAACTGCTGGACATGTAAGTCAATATAATAAATCACACATTTTTTATAATCATATACATTTACACACACAATCTTGTTGGTTCTGATCCTCTATAGAACCCTAATACACTGCTCTATCAGATGTGTAGACATCAATGTAAAGGAACAAGAGTCATAAAAAAATTAGGAGATATAACAACACCAAAAGAACACAACAGCCTCCTAGTAGTTGACCTCAAAGAAATGGACATATATGAACTACATGAAGAAAACTCAAAATAATTATTTTAAGTAAGCTTGGTGAAATTTAAGACAATACAGATAAATAATTCTGTGATATGAGGAAAAGAATAAATAACTAAAATAAGAAATATAAGAGAAATTGAAAATATAAAATAAAATCAAACAAAAATAAATTCATAAAATCAAAATGCTGAGGCTGTAGAGTGCACTGAATGAAATGGCAAAACCCAACAGAGAGCATTCCAAGCAGAAATGATCAAGCAGTGGAAAGAATTGTGAAATTGGAGACAGCTCATTTGAAATTAACAGCTAAAAGAATAAAAGTGGAAAAGATTTACGGAATGAAGAAAGCTTACAGGGTTTATGGCACAACATTGAAAGAGCAAATATTTTAGGTCTAGGACTTACAGAAAGAGAATAGAGACAACAAAGTAAAAACATATATTTGAATAAATAGTAGGGAAAAAAAGTTCCAAGTTTATAGAAGGATGTAAATACAGGTATGGGAAGGTTGACGGTATTAAATCCAAACAAGACTATACCAAGACATCTCATGATCAAACTGCCAAAAATAAAAGACAAAGAGAATTCTCAAAGTAGAAAAGAAGAAAATTACATATAAGGGAGTTCTAAGATGGTTAATTGAAGATTCTAAACAGAAATCATACAAGTCAGAAGAGAATGGGCTGATATATTTTTAAAAACTGATGAAAAAATTGCCAAATGAGAATAATGTAACTAGTAAAGGAAATAAAAGAAATATAGAAACTTTTCAAACTAAGACTGAGGAAGTTCATTGCCACCAAATCTATATTACAGGGAATTCAAATAGTAGTTTGTGAAGCTGTCAAAAAAGGAGAAAAGAGTTTTCTCAAAATGTTAAAATTGATCTATCATAAGACCCAGCAATACAACTTTTTGGTATTTATCCTAAAGAATTAAAATCAACATTTTTTCTTCAGTGATGGTATTGAATCCAGGACCTCATGCATGCAAAGCAAGAACTGCACCACTAAGCCCCATGTCTTGTCTCAAGTCAGCATATTTTAGTGGTATATGCATACCCATGTTTATTTCAGCAAAATTATTGCAGCCTAAGTGTCAATCAACAGATAAACATATAAGAAAATGTAATACACAAAAAAAATATGATATATAATTTCATGATATTAGAAGGGAATCCAATAAGTTAGACAAAGAGGACTATATGGGGGGAGGGGGGCAGGTGAGGCTTATATTTGGGAGTAACATTGTTCCAAAAAAGAAAAGAAAAAGACAATAATTAGTAAAAACATGAAAATTTGAAACTCACTGGTAAAACAAAAAATGCAATAATATTCAAAATATTCTACAACTATAATGGTGGTATGTATATCACTTCTATCTTTAGTATAAAGTGAAAAGACAAAACTATTAAAATAATGACAGCTACAATAATTTGTTAAGATATATACAATATAAAATATGTAGAATGTTGTATCACAACATAAAATGTAAAGAGGACAAATAAAGGTATAGTTATTTTATGTGATCAATGTTAGATTATTATCCACTGAAAATAGCCTGTTGTAACTATAGGGTACATGTTGTAAGCCTCAACAGTGATCACATGATAAGATCCTATAGTAGATATGAAAAATGCAAGAAAGTAATCAAAACATACCACTAGAGAAAGTCATCTAATTGCAAAGAGGGACCTTAAGAAATGAAAGTAAGAACAAAGATACACAAAACAATCAGAAAACAATGAGAAAAATTGCAGTAGTAAATTTTTCACCTACCAATAATTATCTTGAATGCAAATAGATACAATTTCTCAATCAAAAGAAACAGAGTGGCTGAATGGATAAAAGGGCAAGACCCAAAAGTATACTGCCTATCGGAGAATCACTTCACAGTTAAGGACACATACACATTGAAAACTGAAGTGATAGAAAGATATTCCATGCAAATGGAAATCAAAACAGGATAAAGTAGCAATACTTATATCAGATAAAATAGATCTTAAGTCAAAAACCATAAGAGACAAATAAAGCTATACAGTGATAAAGGTATCAATTCCTCAAGATGCAATAACATTTTAAATATATATGCATCGCAAAACTGAGCATATATATATATATAAATTAAGCATATATATATATAAATTACATATAAATTAAACAACATTAGACCTTAACAAACAAGGGGCCTAAGAAGAAATTAAAAAGGAAATAAAAGATATCATCTGAGACAAACAAAAAAAGGATACCCAGGATTACCAAAATTTATGAGATGCAGCAAAATCAGTTCTAAAAAGGAAGTTTATAGCAAAAGTCTATACATCAATTAAGAATAAAGGTTTTATATAAAGAGCCTAATATTATAACTCAATAAACAAGAAAAAGAATGATCTCATCCTAAAATTAGAAGGATATAAAAATAATAAAAGAAATAAATGAAATAAAGAGCAGATAAACAATAGAAAAGATCAACAAAATTACCAGCTGTTTTTTGAAAAGATGAACAAAATTGACAAACATTTAGCTAGATTAAGAAATAAATAACACTCACACTCACAAAATCAGAAAGGAAATAAGAGACACTACAATAGATACCACAGCAATGGAAAAGATCAACACACTGGAAAACTTAGAATAAATAAATAAATTCCTTACACATACATTCTACCAAGACTAAATTATGAAGAAAAAGAAAATCTGAACATAAATATTAAGTAAGGAGATTGAATCAGCAATAAAAAGCATACCATTAAAAAAATGAGGACTTGGGAGTTTCCCTATTGAATCCTACCAAATATTTAAAGAAATAACAATAATCCTTCATATACTCTTACAAAACTATTAAGAAAGGGAAATTTTCAAAAGCAATTTTATGAGATCAGCATTATATTGATGTCAAATTTAGACAAGGACATTATAAAAAGAGAAAATTACTAGTCAATGTCCCTAATAAACCTTAACACAAAAATTCTCAACAAAATACCACCAAACCAAGTTCAACAGCATATCAAAGGATCATTCACCACAATCAAGTGGGATTTATCCCTGTGATGCAGTGATGGTTCAACAGATGGAAATCTATCAATATGACCCACCATATTAACAGAAAAATAAAATCAGAATGATGCAGAAAAGACACTTAACAAAAATTCTACTTCCTTTCATGAGAAAACCTCACAACAAATTAAGTATAGAAGGAATATACAAACTTACAAGTAACAACATACTGAATGATGGAAAGCTGAAAGTTTTTCCTCTAAGATCAGGACAAGATAAAAATGCTCATTTTCACTATTTCTATTAATAATAGTACTGAAATTCCTAACCAGAGCAATTGGTCAAGAGAAAGAAATGTATCCAAATTAGAAAGAGGAAGTTAAATCATCCCTATTTGCAGATGGCATCATCTTTTATATAGAACATACTATGCTCCACTAATAAACTATTAGAACTAATAAACAAATTCAATAAAGTTAACAGATACAATATCAACATAAAAAATCAGTAACATTTTTATATACTAACAGCAAAATGTTTGCAACAAAAATTAAGAAAACAATTCCATTTCAATACACAAATATTAGGAACAAATTTAATGAAGTAAATTAAAAATCTCCATACTGAAAACTATAAAATATTAATGAAAGAAACTCAACAAGACATAATAAAAGGAAAGGTATCTTGTGCTCATGAATTGGAATGATTCATATTGTTAAAATGCCTAGAACATTCAAAGGAATCCCCAAATTTAATGCAATCCCCATCAAAGCAACAATGACATTCTTCACAAAAATAATAAGAGCAATGTTAAATTCTTATAGAACCCAGAAGACACCAAGCAGCCAAAGCAATCTCAGGCAAAAAGAACAAAGCTGAATATATCATACCACCTAGCTCCCCATATACTTCAAACCTACAGTAACCAAATGTCATGATACTGGCATAAAAGCAGACATCTACACCTAAAGATCAGAATACAGAGTCCAAAATAGATTAATAAATCTGAATTTTTGGCCAATTGATTTTGGCAAAGACACTAGGAACAAACAATGGGGAAATTAATAAATAAATGGTTCTAGGAAAACTAGATCTAACATGGAGACGAATGAAATTGAACATTTATCTCATGCTCTATGTAAAAATATCTATTAAGAATCAAGTGAAGGGCTGGGGTTGTGGCTCAGTGGTAGAGTGCTTGCCTAACATGTGTGAGGCAATGGGTTCCATCCTCAGCACCACATAAAAATAAATAAATAAAATAAAGGTAAAAAATAATCAACAATTAAATTTAAAAAAAAAGTCAAGTGAAGAATTAAATATAAGACTTGAAACTCTAAAATTCCTAGAAGAAAAGAGAAGAAAGTTTCCACATTGGTCTGGGCAATGAATTTTTGAATATGACCATAAAAGCATAGACAACAGATCAAAAATAAACAAATGGAATTAAATCAAACATAAAAGTTCCTGCATAGCACAGGATGCAATCAACAGAGTGAAAAGACAACCTACAGAATGGGAAAAATACTGCAATCCATGTATCTGATAGGATGTTAACATCAAAAACATATAAGGAATTATTACATTAATAGCAATGAAAAACAATTAAGGGGCAAAGGACATAAGTAGACATTTTTCCAAGACATACAAGTGAGCAATTGAATATGAAAAAAATGCTCAAAATTACTAATCAGGAAAAATGCACATTTAAACCACAATGCAGTGTCACCTCACATCTGTTAGCATACATATATGGTCAGTAAGAAAAACAGTGACAGGGGTTAGTAAGAATATAGAGAAAAGGGAATCCTTGCATACTGTTGTTGGGAATACAAATTAGTACAACCACTACTGGAGGTAGTATGCAGCTCTTCAAAGAACTAAAAAACAAAACAAAACTATTATATGATCCAGCAAACCCAATACTGAGTATATAGCCAGAGGAAATGAAATCAGTATGTCAAAAAGATATCTGTACTCCCATGTCTAATGCTGCATTATGCACAATAGCCAAGATATGGAATCAACCCTACATGACTATAAGTGGATGAACAGGTTAAGAAAACATGATATATCTATCATATGATGTATATTTTTTGTCAGTGAAATAAGCCAGAAACAGAATGACAAATGCTACAAGGTCTCACATGTGGAATCTAATAAAGTTGATATCGTGAAAGCAGAGAGCACATTTATGGTAACCAAGGACTGTGGTGATTGTGTGGAAGGACAGGGATTCAGGGGATTTTGGTCAAAAGATCCTGAATTTCAGTTACATGGGAGAAATAAATTCAAGAGACTTATTTTAGAACATGCTGATTATTGTGAATAATATATTGTTCTTGAAAAATGCTAAGAAATTTTATGTAAGGTGTTCTCACCATACAAATGATAACTATGTGAGATAATACATCTATTAATTAGCTACATTTAGTCATTTCACAAAGTATACACAGTTCAAAACATGTTTTACAAGGTATATAACATGATATTATCTGTCCATTTAAAATATAAAATAATAAAATTAACAAAACAGGCAGACAAAATGAAGCACAAACAATAACTAATCCCATTTACAATATTCACAAACAAAATTAAGAATAAATTGAATCAAACTGGTGAAAGATCTGTGCACTAAAAAACACAAAAAGTGATAAAAGAAATTGAAGAAGACAAAAGTAAATAGAAATCGATGTTGTATTCATGAATTGGAAAGAATAAATATTGCTAAACTGTCCATGTTATCTAAGTATACAATCCTTATCAAAATTCCAATGGCATTTTTCACTAAAAGAGAAAAAGATTGATTCTAAAATTCTTACAATACCATGAAAGACCCTGAATAGCCAAAGTACTCTTGAGAAAGAAGAACAAGCCTGAGGCTTAACATTTCCCAATTACAAAGTATATCACAAAGGAACTGTAATCACGACAGCTAGGTTCTGGCATGAAAACAAACACATAAACCACTGGAACAGAATACAGAACCAAGAAATAAACCCACTTATATAAAGTCAACTGATTTTTGAAAAGAGTACCAAGAATAGACAATGGAGAAAGTAAAATTAAGTAAATGGTGTTGAAAACGCTAGATATCCATATGGAAAATAATGAAACTGGACCCCTTACACCATTAACAAAAATGACATCGTATCAAACTACAAAGCTTCTGCATAGCACAAAAACAAGCAATAGCATGAAGAGATGGTATGTGGAATGGGAGAATATATTTGCAAACCACATATCTGATAAGGGTTTAAAACCCAAAATATTTAAGGAACTCAAACAGCTTAAGAGCAAGAAAACAAGTACCTTGATTAAAACATAGGCAAAGAAATTGAATAGACACTTCTCAAAAGAACCTGAGGCATGAGGATGCAAGCTCAAGGTCAGTTTTAGCCACTTAGTGAGACCTTGTGTCAAATATTAAAATGGACTTGAGATGTAGCTCAGTGGTAAAGTGCCCCTAGGTCGAATCCCCAGTACCAATATATATAGGACTAGCAAATGGAGAGGATGTAAAGGTATGTATTATACTGCTTGCTTCACTTTGGATATGTTTGAAATTTTTTGTAAAAAACTTAAAAGGGACTTTTCTCAATATTATTCAGCCTAAACAAAATATAAAAACTACAAACTATTTAGAAATGTACAGTTCTTACATCAAGAACCTCAAAGTCTTTTTGTTCTCTATACCTTGTTCTCAATATCCAACTGACCAACAGGCTTTCACAATTAAATTTCCTAAGTAATTCTCAAGTTGATCCTCTGAATTTTATTCCAGCTATTACTGTTCTACTTCAAGACTTCATATTTTCTCATCTGAGTTATTAAAATATCTTTCTAACCTAACTTCTTTCTTCATACTTACTTCATCTACTCCACAGTGATTGTTTCAGATCTGACCATGTAATTTTTCTTTTAAGCTTCTCTTTCACTGCATGACAAAACCAAACTCTTTATCCTTTATAATTATATCTGTTTCAGTGATAACAAATGGCAATCTGCATAGAATAAATGTCATTTGTCCAGCAGATAAATGGTGCAGATGAAAGTCTAATGATGTTTGCAGGATTTTCTAAATGCCAAAAATTCCACAATCCTGAAAAATGCTTTAAAAAGATATTAATATAGTACAAGACACTAAATATTGTAGTCGCACTTAGAAAAAATAGTCTTGATTTTCTTTTCATTTAACATGCACTTAAAATCTAGTGCATGTCAATGAAAACGACTTGGTTTTTATAACCCCCATTACTAGAACAGTAAATGATATACCAAATGCCATTACCAGAACCATAAATGTTACTGCAATAAATTCCATGATGTTCTTGCTTCTTATGTGTCTTACTTCAGATTCAAAGTTCCAGGTTTCAACATCCTTTTGGCCAATCTTAGGTCATATGCTATATCATGGATAAAAGGTCATATATAACCTTCTAAGTTTCTCATAAGTGGCTGATTTTTTCAAACACAGAAGTGTCACATGATGGGAAATCAAAATAAAACAATGACCAATATCAATTCATGCCTTACTTCTTTTGATAATCATTTCTACCATGATACATACTATGGTTGTCTCCTTTTTCAAATGAAGAGATTAAGATTGAGAAAGGTTAAGTAATTGCTCTGGATTATGCAGCCATTATGTAGTAAATATTTTACTTAAACCTAGGCAATGTTACTCTAGGGAGCAGCCATAGTATATCTTTACAGCAAAAGAGAAGCAATGTCTTGATATATGTAGTACTTTGAATATTTTTCCTGATATTCAGATATATTATGCTTATTTATTGGAACCAGTATTTGCTCTTAAGAATATTTATTTCATCTATGTATAAAGGAAGTATTTGGCATTTTTAAAAATCAAAGTGAAAGCTAAAATGAGTAAAATAATTTCCCTGGGGAGCTCAGAATTTGATTCCTGGAGAAATGTACAAATTCAAAACTCAATCATTGGAATAATAAAGGCTGAAATGTTGCAGGGAATTTTGAATGAAATCAATGCTTCCTTGGCTTATTTGAAAATACGTGATAAGAAAAATGATAGCGCAGTGAAAGAACAGCTGTCAATTTGGACCAGATAGCCAAAAATAATGTCAAAGGCTATCTTAATTAAAGAGAGTGTCTTGAGTTTCATCAGTGTTGAGGAGACAAATGGGACCTATTTATCCAAGGTTATAAAACTTGAAACCTAGAAAATCAGACTTGATTTAAATAAAATGTATAGTCAGGCCTATGATGGTTCAGTTAATGTGAGTAGCTAATATAACTGAATTATAGCAAAATTTAAAAAGGAAAAACCAATAGTATTATAAACCCACTGGCATGCATGTGTTAGGATTCAACTGAGACAAGATTTTTGTAAGGAAAGACTTCTAAGTCTCAATGCTCTCAATTATTTGTATATAATTTTATATGTATATGTGAAAACATCTGGGGTATATCAGACAGTTCAATTAAAGTTATAGGATGCTATGTAATTTATTCAAAACTTGCTAAAATTTATATCATTATATATTATATCATGTGATGAAAGAGCTTCCTGAGATTAATGAGATTGTGAAAGCTGAATCAAGAACTATTTGCAATGTGTAGGTAGGGTATGATTGAGTGATTCACTGGTTTCCTGACATTGGTTCCCAATTTTGAAATTATATTTTTAAAAGATTATATGTTATATGTGATAGGAAATCTTTATACAGAGCCTACTAATGGAATTATAGATGATGTTTTTGCATCTAAAAATAGAAGCAATAATTCATTTTTTATCATCTGAAGAACAGGATAAAATATTTCAAAACCATTTGTGATAGTGATGAGGAATTCTGTCAATTAATATTCTCTAAATTGGCACAGTCTGATAGAAATTTTGGCAATGATAGATATATTCTATATCTGCACTGTCCAATATATTAGTCACTAGGCACATGTTGTTACTTGTGTACTTGAAATGTGGCTAGTGTGATTGAGGGACTGAACATTTAATGCCATTTAATTTAAAGTAATTTAAATATAAATTAAAATAGCCACATGTGGTTAATGGCTATATATTGATTAACACAGCTATAAATTGTAAAAGTGGAAAACTTTGTTCACAGAACACAAGAGACTTTCTCCATTTATCAAAAATAGATCATGGCAATTAAGATGTGTATTTTACCATTTTTAGGCAAGAACAATATTCAATTAATATTTAATATGAAAGTCTAGATACGATATTGATAAATGTAAACAAACATTTTTAAATGAAAATCTTCTAGACTAGTGAGACTGCTAAAAAAGCCTTTCTCATGGCTATATTTTCAATATTTAACACAATGTTTGATATAGAGCAGGCACAAGACCAATATTCATTCAATGAATCAATGATGCAAAGAAAATAAATGATTATGCAAAAAACTTTTTAAATGGAACAAACCATTAACTTAGTGGACAAAAATGTCCAGTAATAATACAGACTTAGATGCAAATGCTATTGCAGAACTCTGATTTTACTGGAACTACGCAAACCTCAATCATGACCGTGAACATTTCAACTAAATTAATTTTGGTTGTTTGTTTATTCTCCAATAATGCTTCTCTCATCTCAGAGCTATTACATATTGCTTTGGCTAGTACACAATGTTCATTTTCATTCAAAAATATTTGTTTACCATGTACTATAATCCAGGCACTGTGTCAAAAATTCAGTATGCTAGATAAGGCTGTAGGCTCTGGAGTTTGATCACCCTGAATAGAATCCTGCTTTGCACATATTGTGTAACCTTGAGCAAGTAAGTGACTTATTCTCATGGTGCCTCACTTTATATTTCTGTAAAATGAAGTAATTATAGGAAATGATCATTTCTGTATTTTGGAGATGAAGTGATTTAATGCATGTAAATTTGAAATAGTCCACAATATATAGTAAGCACTTAATAGCTATTGCCTACTAAGTGCCGGAAATTCAGGAATAAACAAAATGTACAGGTTCTATGACCTTATAGGGCTTGGTTTGACAGATAGTCTGGTTCTCAATATTTGCCATCTGTGTCCAATTGACACTTTTTATTTTTTCTTACATTTTAAGGACATTTTATGAATAATTTACATAAATAAGTATATAAGGATAGCAAAAATAACTTTACTGTGAAATTTGATCATTGTAAACCTTTTTGTAACAAGTAAGTTTGGGCACACAATCATTAGCAAACATGAAATACAACCCAAATGTACTTAGCAAAATGTGATAGGTCAGATTCTTATATGAAAATATCATGTAGTGAGGGTATTTTTGCTGAAGAACGAACTAGAAAACAATATGCTTCCTTTTTGTCCTTACAAATATATCATTTGTTCACACAACCTTGAATTTGAGAAATTCACTTTGGATAACACTATACAAAAATTCATATAATTTCATATTTCTCTTCTTATTTGATCAATTTCACCATCATTATTATCATCTAGAGTGTTGATATGTTTCTTTGCATTCAACTTATGATCTGTCTAATAACTGTGAAATATTTCCCTGCATCAATTTTCTTCTCTTTGCCATTATAGTTGGAAAAAAATCTTAATTCTCAGTTGTGATCAATGAATGCTAAGAATAGACTGCAAAGATACTGCATCTGGTCTTATTTTATACCTTACTGAAAGATGATTCAATACTTGGACAGTGAATTAATAAATCTGAAAGTTGACAATTTATTTCAGCATTGCATCATTTTCTTGGCAATCCATCATTATCCCATCTTTATACTATTTTGGTCTTTTTAAAAATAGTCTGGAGAGCTGGGGTGTAGCTCAGTGGTAGAGCTCTTGCCTAGTATGTGCATGGCTGTGAGTTTGATCCCCAGAATTGCAAAATAACAATATTAATAATGATAACGATAATAACAATAACAGTAGTAATAGTTTAGAATTATTAAGAAGTCCTCATTAGTAATGATGAAATAATTGCTGGAATTATAAAAGAAAAATCTTTCAAGATATTGAAAAAATAAGCTAACATAAGATCCTATACTGCTGACTTAGATTTATTCTAAGTGTATGATGAGTTTTATATTTTACAAAAAGCAAAGTTTCTCTCTATTCTTTGGAATATCTCTAAGAACTAGTGAACATCATGAAATATGAATGCTTACATGTGCTTAGAGCTGCTCAAAAATAAAACTCTAAAACTAAAATCTGATCTAATGAATTATAATGATATACAGAATGGTATGATCCAGAGATGGAGACAGATATTAAACAAATAATCACATAAATTGGATAATAAAAAACAATGATAAATGTACTAAAGGGAAACTGCAATCACAATGACAAAACAGATTACTTAATTTAAACTAATGGGCCAGGTGCGGTGGCACACGCTTCTAATCCCAGCACTTTGGGAGGCTGAGAAAGGAGAATCGTGAGTTCAAAGCCAGCCTCAGCAACGGCGAGGCGCTAAGCAACTCAGTGAGACCCTGTCTCTACATAAAACACAAAATAGGGCTGGGGATGTGGCTCAGTGGTCGAGTATCCCTGAGTTCAATCTCCAGTACCAAAACAAAAAAAAAGAAATAAATGGGTCAGGGAAATTTTTGAAGAAGTGAGATTAATATGAGCTGAAAGATGAGTAAGAACTAGCTCAAGGAATAGTAATATGTTCAAAGGCTCTGAGGCAACATAGGACATGACACATTTGAGAAATGGAAATAAAGATTGTGACTGTGAGTAGGGTGAAAGTGTTGCAAGCGGCATGAGATGAAGCTGTAGAGTGGGTCTCAGCCAAGTTAAAGGAGGCTGTGAAGGCTACATTATAAGGACTGAATTTTATGCTAACTGCTATGAGAATCCACCACTGAAAGGCACTAAGCATAGGGTTGATAAAATCATATTTACTTCTAAAAGTTATTAAAGTGGTTTATGCTCATTTTTTTAAAAATAGACAATAAAGAAGGAAACAATAAGAGATCACAAGACCACAATCCAACACCAGAAATTTGGTGTGTGTTCTTCTCAGTTCATTCAGTGATACGCAAATGCAATAGACGATAAACAGATTTCTTATATTAGCCATGATTATGCCAGTCATAATTCTCAGAAGCTTTCATTTAGTGTCATATCTTTGATATGTTTCCATATCAGGGTCCACATAATTCTGCCTTATTTTGCCAATGACTGCCTAGCAGAGATTGCTTAACTTCTAAAAAGATCCAGATAGTAAATACTTTAGATTTTGCAGTCTAAGAGACCACATATTCTGCTATTGTAGTGTGAAAATAGCCATATGCAATGAGTAAATGAGCCAGTATGGCCGTGTTTGTATGCCATATATAATAGAGAAGAGGATTTGGATCATGGATGGCAGATTGCCAACTCTTGGAAAAATATATATTTTTATGAGAGTTCCATTAATTTTTTAAAAATCCAATCTTCTTCAAATTAAATGTTTATACATACTTTAAAATCTGAAACTAAGGGCTGAGGTGTAGCTCAGTGGTAGAATATGTGCTTAGCACGTGCACGTGTGCAAGGCCCTAGGTTTCATCCCCAGGACATCAAAAAAGAGAGAGAGAAGGAGGGAGGGAGGAATGGAGGGAGGCAAGGGGGGAGGGGGAGAGAGAGAGAGAGAATATACAGAAAGCTCTAAAATAAGGAACATTTTCCCTCCGTCTACACTTTGTAGTCACACTCAACAAATGTAAGCACTTTTTGCCAGACTCTATCCTTTTGTTTTGTTTGTGATGATCATTATCTTTAAATAATATCTTTTTACTGCCATTTCTTGATTTAGAGATATGTTGATTACATGATGCTAAAGAGGTAAAAATATATGTTGACTGCCTAATATTAAAATAAGGAAGTTTCTCCTGCATTGATATTCTGTACCCTCTCTCTTCTTGGCTTTGCATTTTTTTTTTTTTTTTTTTGGTACTGGAGATTGAACTCAGGAGCACTTGACCACTGAGCCACATCCCCAGCCCTATTTTGTGTTTTATGTAGAGACAGGGTCTCACTGAGGTGCTTAGCACCTCGCCATTGCTGAGGCTGGCTTTGAACTCACGATTCTCCTGTCTCAGCCTCCCTAAGTGCTGGGATTACAGGCGTGTGTCACTGCACTTGGCTTATTGTATTATTATTTTATTTCTAGTGAATTTTGTATCATGTACAGTTGATTTGATAACTACAATGGAGTTTTCTAGGTTAATTCCTTAAAATTTAAAAAACAACATTATTATAATTATGTAATTATATTTAAATGAAAACTAAGTACTGACAGAACCCAGAGAGAACCTTTATATTACTAAATGACAGAGTCTGAAAGCAAGCTGTTTTAAGTACCCAGGTTTAAGGATTCTCTTTTAATTTCTCTTTACTTGTCTTTTCTTCTTTCCAGTTAACCTTGGTTATTAATATTTCAAATCTTTTTTCATGTCTTTTACATTATTTTGGATTAACTCATCAATATATACATATACACAGAGTATATAAACCATAAATTTTGATCCTTACATGTTTAAAAGTATGTTTACGTATACTCAAACACTTAATTGAGGGCTTGCTCATTTTAGAATCCAGAGGATAAATTATTTGCTTTCTGAGTTTCAAACACATTATTCCATCCCTATAAAGAATTCAGTGCCATAGTTAAGAAGTCTGATCTTCATTTTTTTTGTAAGTAACCTACAGGCATTTTTTTCTTCTTTCATTGGTTCATTCTAATTATACATAATGGTAAGATTTGTTGTTACACATTTGTATATGCACATAATATAACAATATAAATTGGTCAATATTGTCCCTTTAGGACCCCTCCCCCTGGTCCCCTATCTGAATTCTACAGGTCTCCCTTCTATTTTTGTGAGATCCTTTCACCCTTTTTTCTCTGTCTTCCATATTTTACAGAAAACGTGACACTTGACTTTCTTAGTTTGGCTTATTTCAATTAACATAATGCTCTCAAGTTCCATCCATTTTCCTGCAAATGACCTAAGAAAAAAAGTAAATGTGTAGAGACATATGATTGTGAGGGTTTTTTTTTTCCTTTTTATTGGTACATTATAGTTGTACATAATGGTTGGGTTCATTGTGACACAATCATATATGCATGGAATTTAACTTACTCCATTTCAGTCCCCAGTGCTTCCTCTCCACTCCTCCTTCTACCTATTCCCCTTCTTCTAGTCTACTGGTCTACCTTCCACAATTATACACTCTCAATTGTTACTTTATAGAAACACAAAGATGATTTCACTGTGATATATCTATACATGAACACAGTGTGATTTTGTTAAGCTCATTCTGCATTTACTTCCCTTTCCTGTCCCTCCTCCTTCCCCTTCAATCTTCTCCTACTCTGTTCATCATCCATCTTTTTGATATCTGAATGCCCACCCCTTGATTTTTTCCTTACATTGCTCTAGCTTACACATATTGTAGTGGCACCCCCTCCTCCACAGAAAGTCTTAATTAAGCTTCTCCAGAAATCTGCACCACAATTGATTTTAAGACTATCAGCAAAAGAGTCTCTACAAAAGAGTTCAGTGTAGTTAAACTTCCTATTTCCTGTTGCTCTATCTTACTTGGCCACCAGCCTGAAGAGATCAGCACTCCAAGTGCTGAATACCCCTTTACTTGTTTTTTCACAAACAATTATAGACTATCTAGTATAGTAACAATATAGTATTTTATAAAAGTGTGTTTGCAAATGCATAGTGTGGTAGGAAAGATAGATCCTTTAACTAGGCCTCTGGCCTTGGGCCTGAGCTTCACAGAAATGTTTATTTCAAAGACAAGAGAAGATGTTGCTAATTGGGCTCCATGGTAACAGAGGGAGGAAAGAAAGGGGAAAAGAAGCTCTCCCCTTCTTAGGTGCTGTCCTTGAAGTGTTAACTTACCCAGAACAGTGAAAGAAAAAGCTACTTTTGTGTGAACTTTTGCAGACTATAAACTTCTGAGACCCTCTCCTTACATGCTGGGTATAAAGTTCTGAAACTGCCTGAACTTGGGGTTCAGGGGAATTAATTGATTATAGTGAAAGCTGTACCCTCTGAACCAACTGCAATCAAATAAACCTGCTTCCTGTTTCCTATCCGGTGTCTTACCTCCTCTGTCCCTACAACAATATCAGAGAGAATATTCAACACTTGATTTTCTGAGTCTGGCTGATTTCACTTGGCATGATGATCTCCAGTTCCATCCTTTTACCAGCAAATGCTCTGGTTTTATTCTTCTTTATATGATTGAGTAGAACTCCATTGTGTACACATACCACATTTTCTTCATTCATGTGTGTACAGGCACATGGGATGATTCCATAACTTGGCTATTATAAATTGAGCTGCCATAAACAATGATGTGCCTGTATCACTATAGTATGCTGATTTTAGTTCTTTTAGAGGAGTCAGATAGCTGCAACATATGGTAGTTCTATTCCTGGTCTTTTGAAGAATCTCCATATTGCTTTCCAGAGTGGTTATACTAATTTTCAGTCCCACCAATGATGCATGAGTATACCTTTTACCCTACATCCACCCTAGCATTTATTATTATTTGTATTCTTTTTTTAAAAAAATCTTTTTTAGTTATAGATGAGCACAATCCCTTTATTTTATTTATTTATTTTTATGTGGTGCTGAGGATGGAACCCAGTGCCTCACACATGCTAGGCAAGCATTCCACCACTGAGCTACAAACCCAGCCCTATTATTTGTATTCTTGATGACTGTCTAAGTGGAGTGAGATGAAATGTCAATACAGTTTTTATTTACTTTTCTCTGATTGCTAGAAATATCAAATATTTTTCATACATTTATTGGCCATTTGCATTTTTTTGGTCCATTTATTGATTTTTTTTTTTTGGTGCTAAGATTTTTGAGTTCTTTATAAATTCTCAACATTAATCCCTGTCTAAGGAGTAGCTAGTATAAGATTTTCTCCCATTCTGTAGGCTCTCTCTTTACACACTTAATTATTTCCTTTGCTGTGCTGCAGCTTTTTAATTTGATCCCATCTCACTTATTCATTCTTGGTTTTATTTCTTAAACTTTAGGGTTCTTATTATATAGGAAGTCAGCACCTGCACGAGTATATTGGAGTGTTGACCCTATGTTGCAAATTTTCTGGTCTAATTCCTAGGTCTTTGTCCATTTTGAGTTGACTTTTGTACAGGGTGAAAGGGATTCTTGTTTCACTTTTCTATACATAGGTATCCAGTTTCCCAACACCATTTGTTTAAAATGTTGTCTTTTCTCCAATGTATGTTTTCGGCACTTTTGACTAGCATCAGATAAGTGTACTTATGTGGGTTTGTCTCTGCATCTTCTATTCTATTCCATTGGTCTTGGTGCCAGTACCGTGATGTTTTTGTTACTATAGGTCAGTAGTATAATTTAAGATCAGATATCATGATACAATTGATTTCTGAGAACAGGTACAATAATTAAATTTTATAATGATGAACTTGGTGTAAATGTGTGTTATCAGTTAGTGTCAGGAATGGAGTTTGAAAAACTGAAAAGGAAGCCAGCATATCAATCTCAGAGAAGAGACATAGAGGAGATGAAGGAAAGTAAAATGGGCAAGAAGGGTTACAGTGAGTTAGCTGCAGAACTAGAAGCAGAATTCAAGTTTTCACCCAAGAATCTGATTCGAAGACTATATTTTTTTCTTGAACCAAACTCAATTTTAAGCAGAAATTACTGAAAATAGGATCTATGTCAAGTGACTGGTATCTCCAGAAAATTGCTTTGTCTGCAACATATGTCTGTAATGGTTCATCTCCCTTGTAACATGAATCACTTTGGTAGAAACAAGCATACCATTTCTTTGAAAAATGTATACATGTAGGTCTTATCACAAACAAGATTTGGCTATAAAGTTACATTATTAAATGACATTTAAAGTTCCTGGAATTAGAGGGTTACTGGAAAAGGTGCATGAATCATGAGGAAATGACTAAGATGAGCTTCTTAAATCTGCAATAGTCATTCACATAAACAATACTGGACCGTTTCCAATCTGTCATATTCTATGAAGATATACAGTGCCCTTTGCTCAGATAGGTTGTCCTTCAAGTACAGTTAGCACTGTAGTGTCAAACATCAACTATCTTGCCATGACAGTCTGGAGAGTAAACATCTGATACTGTGAGAGCCTTATGGTTGGTAAAGTACAAATATGGCAACAACTATGTTCAGAAGGCAGAATCTGTGTTAATAGCTGCCAAAATAGGATTCTGAAAGCATTCATTTGAAAGTCTTGTCAAGTAATTTTAATGCCAATCGTATAGCAACTAATTGACCCCATTAAGTGGCTCCGTCTGCTAAACTAAGAATCACTCCATGCCAGACACCTATCAGAGCCAGACACCTATCAGATTTTCCTTTGATGTCTGTCTGTCTCTCTCTCTGTCTCTCACACACATACACACACATATTCTATGAATATGTGTATAAATTTATTTATGAACCAAGGTCTATTTAAATTACATGTTATATTTGACTTCAGCTTCCTAAAAAGAGATGTTATTTTCTGTTTCTTAGGAATGGATTTTAATCCTATTGTTTGGGGGATTTAGGGAATGATAGAATAAATAAATATATTTCTTCTCCCCACAGCTAACACTTGCTAAGTGACTACACTGTTCTAAATATTATATTAGGCACTGGATACCCATGAATATACAATCATTTTGTTAAAAGGTATAAAGGTGATGTAGTTCTGCTTGCTCTTGGACTTAACATAAACATCCCAAGAGCCTATCAAAATAGATAACCATCTGTCCAGACTGAGATTGAGTGATAAGGTTTCCTGGAACCTTAGTGACTAGAGGGAGTAGAGGGAATTAAGGCACTCATATTAAAATTGAGGTGGTTTAACTTTGTCATTAGGAAATTGATTTAACTTTTCATTCAAATACAGTATTTTTTGCTGGGTGCAGCAATTCACACTTATAATCCCAGCACTGTGGGAGGCTGAGACAGGAGAATCGTGAGTTCAAAGCCAGCCTCAGCAATGGCGAGTCATTAAGCAACTCAGTGACATCCTGTCTCTAAATAAAACACAAAATAGTGCTTGGGATGTGGCTCAGTGGTCGAGTGCCCCTGAGTTCAATCCCTGGTACCAAACAAACAAACAAAAGCCTATACTTCTTGTATCTGATGTTATTGATGTCACAATTTACATATTGCATTTATCATGTATTCATTAACAAATTACTATTACTAGTAATAGAAAAAAATAGTATTTTTTTTGAGAAATGTATGACTTGGTATTTGGATTTGAATATACAACCCCCCAAAATGTTATTTTAATGTGATTAAACTGGAATACATAATGACATCACAAATGTGGACAGAATTACATCTATGCAGATTGAGTGGCTTTTGGGAAATTCTTTCCTCACCCTAGGCCTTGAAAAACCAAAGAATTACATTTTGTCTAGGGAAGGCAGATCTTCCAAGAGGCCTAATTTTGCTAGGCAGATGGATACTAGAGTCTGCTCTTACTGGAGAGAGCTGATTGTTACATTCTCAGGGAATTTAACAATTCCCTTGATAATCAATTTATTTTGTTGTATTATAGCAAGAGATTGTGGTACAGATGATTTTAAATTTTTGGAATATATAGAACACTTTTTAACTTAGCATGTGATACTTTCAGATGTGCAAACAGTACACTGGTTTCTGAAAATAGTATGTATTGCTTCATAATTTTATATAAATTTTCATATACGCATATAGAGTCTATTCTCACTATTCATAGTATTTATTCATGTTCTAAAAAGTGATCATAAACACCAAATTAGTGATTACAGAACCATTGTTCCTAGAGGAAATGCAGAGTTTGTATTGTTAAACTAGATTTGGTCTTGGGGTACCTCCACACTTTGAGATCCTATGCAGTCAACTCTAACCCAACTTAGTATGTGAAAAAGAAAATCAACCTCAGTATATTCTTGTAATAAATAAGTCCCATTCGATTGTTGAAGAGATCATATCAACATAAAAGAGAAATGCCCCATCACACCTTTTCCAAATAAGGCAAACATCAAGCTATAACTAATCAAGTTGTTTGTGTACCTCACGTGTTAGATCAGCTCAAGATCTCGCGTCTCTTCTCGGGAGGCGAACACAGACGGTACAATATGGGGAACGCTTCCGTGGGGAATGAAGCATCAAGCAGCCTTCCTGCGCAAAGGAACAGCCAACCAGATGCTGATACGTAAGCAGTAATGGTGCCTCCTACCAATCAGCGGACTTTTCCTGACTCATCCCGGAAGGACTCTGACCTCAGCAGGATCCCCTGACCAACTCCAGATACCTCCTCTTCCTGCCTCAAACACTCCTCTTCCTGCCTTAGGCCCGCCCCTCCTGACCAGGCTCTTTAAATTTTCTGTACCACGGAACACGTGTGCAATTCTCCAGGACCGCTCTGTTGGAGGGGGAATTCGCCCGGAAGTGTATTCCCCAATAAAGCCTTTCCCAGTGGTTTTACTTACCACCTTTTGGTCTCCTGGTTTTACATCACATCCTTTTTCTGTATATCAGTACTGCCTGACCATGTTGCTGGTGGAGGTCTCTGAACCTCTCCTGCTTCTGAGTGCTGCCTGATTCTATTCTATTTTATTTATTTATTTTATTTTATTTTACTCAAATGAACTGTGCTACATTTAATTTGTCTAAAGTTTTAAAGGTACCTACAAGCGTCTGGTCCCAATGATTCATTAGCTGACCAAATGTAACAAACTTGTTTTATGTGTGTGTCTGTTTAAGGACATCTTATTTAATGCATATCATCAAATTTATTAAAATTACTCTCATAGCCAATGACACCAAAATATATACCCAGATAAAGTTTATCTAACACTTGCATTTTCTCCATAAGGCATATCATAAAAATTTTGTGCTTAAGAATACTAGGTAACACTTCAGCACTATACTGGGAGGATTTTTAAACAGTGAAATTACTAACTAAAGAGAAACATGTAAAAGTGTTGGTACTAAATATACTTTAGAAAGACCACTTCTTTATAGTATAAAAGACAAGGATTTGTGGTTTTCTTAATTCTTTTTTAGTTGTAGATGGACACAACACCTTTATTTTACTTCCTTATTTTTATGTGGTGTTGAGGATTGAACCTAGTACCTCACACTTGCTAGGCAAGCACTCTACCACTGAGCCACAACTCCAGCCTAAGGATTTGTTTTGACCTCAGTTGGAATTGTTCCCATCAGGCAACCCAAATTGTTAATGCTAACCAAATATAGAAGAAAAATCAATTTAAACAAACAGTAGGAAAAGGGAGACTTTTTGAAAAAATAAGCATATTTTTATAGAAATTTATAAAATCTTTCTAATTCATTTTTCAGTTATATATCCCATGTCTAATATTATACTGATTTCTTTTATTTTTAACACTCATATTTAAACATATGTCAATGTCTTATGTAAATCTTCATATAATACTCCACTTCAAAAATGATCAAGAAATTTTCTCTCCTTCCTATCCCACATCCACTCATATTAAAATAATGTAGCTTATTAGTGTCAAATAAGAATCACATTTGTCCTAATAGAAGTTTCAGGTTCAGATTCTAATCTTCATGGTCTGCCTCTTATAATTGTGAGAGAGGTGCAGGACAACCAGTAAGCCATGGATGTTCATACATATTTTCCCCCCAAACATAGGAATTCATCATTTCCTACGGTGGCTATTATTACTTAGGAAACTTCAGTACATCTCTTGTCCCACTGCCCACTTTGAGAGTTTCCCAAAATATCATGTCTCCACAAAGATAAATGTTTAAGCTGGAACCCAAGGTCAAGCATAAGGATCAGATAAAGTAACCAACTCATTTGATTTTCGTAGGACTTTCCCAATCTACCACTGAACATTCTGGTCAAACTGAGATAGTCAGACTTCCTTGAATCCGATTCTTTTTTCTCTCTCCTCCACCACCAATTTTAAGAGGTTGGAATATTATTAGGCTGGTCTCTAGCACCAGCACTTACACGGAAAACTATTTTCCACAAGACCTTTAATTTTATCTTTATTGGACACTTTCCTAGATGCAAATGTGACCACTCTGCAGGATAAACAAATAACAATATGGAGCCATATTTACCCAGTTTTTCCACATGTTGTTAATTATTGTCTCTGTTAATTGCTACATGATCTACACCTGTTGGTTTTGGGTCTTGATTACAAATTTCTAGAGGTTGGCTGTGAAAAACAACAGTTGCCAGTTGTGTGTGTGTGTGTTTGCTTAAATTTTCCCATTATTCTGCTATCATCTATTTTATTTTTGTATTTCCACACAGATCTTGATTTTTATCATTGTTATATTAATAATGCATACTCACTTTAAATAGTTAAAGCATACAGATTATATATAGATACATTATGTATATTATAAGGAAGAAGTAAAAAATTCCTCCACTATAAGATAATCAGCTTTTGGGAACCAGCCTCTTATTCACCTCTTCAGTGACACAGTTGCACACATGTATATGCATACATCCACATCCACATGCACACACAGCATTACAAATTAGCATAACTTGGATCATGAAAATGCTGTTTTTGTCAGGGAAATCTTTTTTAATAATTTTTTGGCTTACCTTCTCCTTTGCCCTTCACCCCTCACCCAGCAAAACACACACACATGAAAACAATTTTCATTAACTGGTGTATTTCCTTTGACATTTCCCCCTGCTTATATAGTCCTGATTTCAATTCAAATAGCTTTACTTTTTTTTTTTTTTGGTACTGGGGATTGAACTCAGAGGCACTGGACCACTGAGCCACATCCCCAGCCCTATTTTGTGTTTTATGTAGAGACAGGGTCTCACTGAGTTGCTTAGCACCTCGCCATTGCTGAGGGTGGCTTTGAACTCGCGATCCTCCTGTCTCAGCCTCCCTAAGTGCTGGGATTACAGGCTTGCGCCACCGCGCCTGGCTCAAATAGCTTTACTTTTAAAACATTCAGAGCCATCTGCCGCTTACTCTCCACATGGATCCTTTCTTGTTTATCACCATGCCTGTACATAGTATGTATGTACACTTCCAGTAATTTCTATAGAACATTGAGTGAGTGGATAAGTGTTCCCCGTTTTTCAATCTGAGACCCCAAGCTAAAATAGAACTTTTATAATTGGTTTTGTAAGTCAGATATTCCAAGTTATTTATAAAGAATGTGCACATAAGAATTTTTACTGAATATAACACAAACTACTAACCACAAAAATGAAATTTTTGAAACATGAGTTTGTGATAGAAATATGAAAATGAAAAGTAAGCCTGTGAAAACAAGAATTAGTCCCCCATAAGAAAACAACCTTTAAATTATAATTTTATTGATACTTTCAGTTATTGAAACATCATATACTAAATTCTCAATGCTAATGTTAAGTTTGGCATCTCACTATTGCTTTAATTGAGCTTCTCATAGCCTAAGAAAGACATTGTAAAGCCTTGGATTTGAAATAACCTCTAAACTCCACCACCCACCAATCACAAACACAAGCAAACAAACAAGGTTATAAATATTTTCTTTGCTTATCTAGCATGTATTTTATGATATCCTAGTTTGTTTCATAAATCCAATTCAAGGAAAAGTCAGTCCATCTGGACATGCACAGTGGCACACCTCTGATACCCCAGGCTGAGGCAGGAAGATTGCAAGTTTGAGGCCAGCGTGGTCAAATTAGCAAGATCCTGTCTCAAAAAAATAAGACAAAAAGGGCTGGGAATGTGGCTCAGAAGTAAAGCATTCCTGGTTTCAAACCCTAGTACTGTCAAAAAAAAGAAAAGAAAGGAAAAAAAGGAAAGTCCATCCATTTCTCAGTAGATAAAGCATTCTTTTACCATTCCTATGGTTAATTGTTCACTATTTGTATTTTAGTATACATAAAAAAGAATAATATTCCAAAGAACATAAGTAAAATCTCAAAATGTGAAATAAGAAAAAGGTCCAAAACGGATAATACATAATTGCTCATAAATAAATATAGCCCCCAAATTGGTTGGTATCTGAAAAGTCCAATTCATCAAAGCATATCAATGTTCACATAAAGTCACATTATGTTTCTTAAATACATTACAATGAAGATCTATGTTTTAAAAAAGCATGTGTTAAAACCTATTTTAAAGAACCATGAATTTTATGTGCATATTTGCAATAGTATTTCAAACCTCAAGTCCCATATCTAAATTTTCAAATTTGTTCAAAATTCTGAAAACCATCAGACTCATCTTCTTCAATTACTGTTTTCATCAAGGCATTACCTTATTCAATCATTTATGATGCCCATCGAATTAATGTTGAATTCTTCTACTTGACTTTCAAGGCTATTAATCTTCGTATCTTTTATTATCTTTGTTACTAGATTTGTTTTCATAATTTGACTCAAAATCCCTCTTATTTTGGTCATCTATTTTCTTTATTATCTCTCAGTCAGAGAAGACTGATTACTTTCCTGGGTCTTGACACACATACCATAGAGTTTATAACCCTTTCCTTAGGTTTTTCCTATGTAGTCAGTTCTCCTAAATTTGAGTAATGACAGTATCTATATAAGAACAATACTGGGATCTTGGATACCTCTCTTTTCCTCCAATTTCTTTCATTCAAAACAGGGTTAAGTATGTCCACATATAACTGTAATAATTAATTGAAGTAATATTTGTAAAAGTACTTAGCAAAATGTATTATAGTGGTGTTAAATATTCATTTAAGTACAAACTCCAAAGATAATTCTTTTGAAGAAGTAACTTAGACACCTAAGTTCTAACACATTTGTTACAATATTATAATCATAAATTGGATATGGATAAAATTGATGAAAAAGTGATGGTTATTACATTTTGGAGTTTATCCATACATCTTATTTGTAAATCACAGATGGAACTTTGAAGTCATAAAAAATGAATGAATACAATAATGCCTACATTTAAAAATATATTAAGGAGTTATTATTATTACAATTTTATAGATGTGTACAGTGAGGCTTAAACAGACTAATTCACAGACCAAGATAGGGAATATATTATTCAAACAAGTTATTTGGCAGCAAATCAAGTGCTTTAGAACATCATATACAATTATATTTTACAGGTGTGTCAGAGAGCTTTTATTTTTTATTTTTGCATTGTGTGAGCATGTGTGTGTTTATACAGTGATAGAATCTTCTATGTTCCAATGTTGCACAGTGGCTATATATATATATGTGTGTGCAACTTATTTGGGAGTTCAGTTCTTAGGACAATTATATGTCATTTTGTACAATGTCTAACATCTGATGGTTTTATTTTGTCCTGAAAGATGGTTTGGGCATTTGAAATCCCCTCACCTATTACATCAGGATATTGTCTATGAATACTGATTTTAAAAAATTTACGTCTAAGTAAATCTGTGCTTTTCTGTAGTCTATTGCATGAAATCTTAGGCTATGGCTTGATTATTATCCATTCTGTTTTGCTATTCAGTGAATATGGGTGAAGTTACAATATGTCATCTTTGTCAGGAAGGATCCAAGTCATCATTAAGGAATAATGGTACCTGGATTAGTTTGTATTACCATGTTGCTCACTCATCCCTACTGTCTATATAAGTGTCTTGTACATTTAAATCTATCCAGCTTTGCTTCTCAAGAGGATTATCTGGAAAAATTCCAAGTGAAAAGGGAGTGAACACTGTAAACAAAAAGTTACAGAAAAAATAATGGAATAAAATCTGAAAGAATTGTGTATAAATATTAAGATAGTACAACCTTACTCCTTTAGCAAAAGTGAGCAATATACAATGTAGATATTATAAAAATCTTGAAAATGTGTCATTTTAATTTCCTTTAATGTGCATAAACTCAGGCACAAACTCATTTCATGTCTTTCCTAATTAATGCTTATTAAAGCCTATGAATGTTCTTTCTACCAATAGAAATCAGCAACCTTTTATTAAAATTTTTAAAAGCCTCTTTGTTCACATTCAGAACCAAGATATTTATCGCTACCCACGAGGAAGCATGAAGACTGGGAATGCTGAAATTCAAATGCAGCCCAGCATTAAGGCAAGGGGGAGGCAGGTATCACTATGGGGGCTGTTTCTCATCTTGGATTCTTTCTTGTTAGGAATGGCAGCTTGCCACTTTATTTTCTTCTTTTTCATCTTGTTCTTGCAGCCAATCCCAATCCCTTGAAAAGTAATTGGTTGTACCTTAGCTAACCTTCTATATTTTTAATCCTGTTTCTTATTGCCAGGAATGGTCCCTTCGTGGATAAAGGATCATGAATATTCACTGCTCCTTTGGCTAGATAGTGTTCTTTCAGTGTTCTCTACTTTGGTCTGTATCGAAGTTCTGATTGACCTTGTAATACTAGTTCTGCTTAAAGTATGCAAGTTCCCTCATCTGTCAAAAAAGGAATAATTAAGAAAATGTTATTTGTACAAGAAACCAATGCTCCAGATCTTGAAAATAGATCTTGAGAATTCTAGCACAAATGCCAATGAAATATTGAAGGTTTCTGAGCTCAGAAAATGATGTCTGGCTTCTTCTAGAACTAACTTTTTATTTCTTTACATGTTCATATTATCTAGACAGATTTCTGTTATATCTATGTTGCATTTAGATTCTCACAAAATTGACAGTTTCTGGCAGCATGTGAAGTTATCACTCTTAAGCTCATAAATGTATAGGATGGGCAAGGCTAGTTTTATAATATACTGAAGAAACAAATTCAGAGATCAGTTCAATTGTCCAAGGTCATATGGTTAGAATGTAGCAGAACCAGGATGAAAGCTCACTTTTCCAGACCCAAAGGCCAAGGCTATTTTTACTTTCTTATAACAGTCTGTATGGATATATTTTGAGAATTAAATAGAATAAAATGTATCCTTTCTGTACATGTAATGTCCTTTATTATTAATTTGATAAAGTTATGAGGTTAAACCATGTACAGCTTCAAAAATCTGGAAGGATTTCTTCTTTTAATAGGAGTAAACTTCTGTAACCTATAGGAAAGTTAAAAGCTAAAATAGTTGTAAAGGAAATACAATAATACAGTAGTATTTAGGCAGTAGATTGTAAGTAACAAGAAATGTTATCACTGTAGAGGAATTACAGAGGTCTCTCTCAACCATGATAGACGTACCTAAAAATCACTCTTGGACATTATGCCTCTATCTTAAGCCACCATGGCTTTAAGATCCATGGAAAATATATTGGGATTATGCCAGTATCAAATGAAGTTAGAGATTTAAAAAGATAAAAAATAAATAAATACCTCCTTACTCCATACTTTTATTTCTATTAATAATTACGGAGCTTCTCCATATACTAGACAGTGTGCTAAGTGTTTAGGAAGGTATTTGAATACAATTTTCATAAATTTGAAAGATAGCTATTACCATCATCATCATCTCTATGATTGTTAGTTTTGTGTGTCAAATTGGTTAGGTTATAGTACCTGCTCATTCAACCAAACACTAACTATGTGTTTCTATGAAGGTATTTGTATTTGTACTTTCAACCTACAATCGTTTAACTTTATATAAAGGAAATGACCTCAATAATGTGGGTGGGCCTCATCCAATCATTTGAAAGATCTTAAAAATAAAAATTGAGGTTCCCAGAGGGAGAAGATTCTGCCTAAAGAATGAAACATCAGCCGGGCGCGGTGGCTCAAGCCTGTAATCCCAGTACTTAGGGAGGCTGAGACAGGAGAATCACAAGTTCAAAGCCAGCCTCAGCAATGGCGAGGTGCTAAGCAACTCAGTGAGACCCTGTCTCTACATAAAACACAAAATAGGGCTGAGGATGTGGCTCAGTGGTCAAGTACCCCTGAGTTCAATCCCCAGTACCAAAAAAAAAAAGAATGAAACAGAAACTTCTGATCAATTGTTTGCAGGCTATGTGGGCCTTTTCTTTGGATTTCAGATTTATCTGCCCCCTAAATTGCATAAGACACCTCCTTGAAATAAATATATTTTAAATATTAAATATTTTTATTTATGTATTAAATATTTTATTTAATAAATCAATTGAAAGATATGCATGTATGTGTGTTTGTATGTATGTGTCTATGTACCTATGCATCTATTTATCACGTATCTACCTATGTATTCCTATTTTTGTTTTTGTTTTTCCTATGAACCATAATTTATATAATCCTCATTTTTTAAAAAATATTTTTTTAGGTGGTTGGGGTTGTGGCTCAGTAGTGGAGTGCTCACCTAGCATGTGTGAGACACTGGGTTCGATTCTCAGTGCCACATATAAATAAAAAATAAAGGTCTATCAACAACTATAAAAATATTTTTAAAAATATATATATTTTTTAGTTGTAGATGGACACAATATCTTTATTTATTTATTTTTATATGGTGCTGATGATCAAATCCAGTACCTCATGCATGCAAGGCAAGTGCTCTACCACTGAGCTACAATCCCAGCCCAATATATAATCCTCATTTTTTAAATGAGACAAGTTAACTTCAGACATTAGGTAATTTGTATAAGACTTCAGGACCCACAAATGCAAGACCAGAAAGGATGAACACACATCTTCTGACTCTTAAGTTCAGTCCTCTTTCTAGATGTCTATCTTAATTTTTCCCTTTATTTATGCTTCATACTTTCTCTGGTTTGAAAGTTTTTTGTAGGTATAGAACAGTGCTTACCCATATACTTATACTGGTGAGAGATACTGAAGGAAGTTGAAGGTCTCATTTACCTATCAACACACAAAACCAGTTTTACTGACATCTGCTGCATGTTCAAGTAAATGACTTTCCAAGTAAATGACTCAGTTACAGTTTGCATACATGGAAGCCTTTGGCTAAAGGGGATTCTCAGTGAATACATACAGATAGTCCAGCACAGATCAGAAAGCTCTTGTGGGGTTTCCAAAGTAATACTAACATTTACTAGCATCTACTGGTGATAGACTTTGTGCTAATAACTAGTAGCAGGAAGGTTCAGAAAGAGGGCTTGATTAGGTTGCTGCATTTTGGAAGCAAAATGGCTCCATCTCTGAGAGATAGCTTTAAAGGAGACAGGGGATTGTATCACACTTTCTAGCTAAGTTATAGTAATTTACTTCATCTTGATGATCTTTGGTTTCCTCATCTATGATATGGAGATGATCACAACATCATAAGACTGTTGTGAAGATAAAATAGGTTAAAAAGCTTCTGTAAGCCAATGTATTATGCAAATTAGAATCATAATTATCCATAGTTAAGCATATCATCCTTCCTGCTTTGTTTACAGAACTGGACTATAAATTGTAGGTAATACAAGGAAAGCCTGGAAGCTTACCCCTTGGGAAGTGTTCTCATTCTATGAATGAGGAATAAATACATGAAGCACAGAGAAACTACATGCCAGAATATCTATTTGTGTTTATGAATTTTTGCTTCTGAACATCCGCAGTATGTAAGACAGAATCTTATTTCAAACATAACGATGAGAGTGGTACAGCTGCTTAATATACAGTGAGTGAGTGATACTTCTGTACAGTCTGTTCCTACTAGCTTGGCTGGCTAGATGCTATGCCAATGTAATGACAGGCCCTCTCCTGTTACCAGCACCATGCTATGTGGTACAATCTTCAAATTGTATTCTTCCTCCAGCTTGCTATTTTGCAAGATCACATAGATGTAAATAGTGATCTACTATATTTTATATAGAAAACACCACATATTGAATTAATATTTTGTATCCCACACTGTTAGTAATCTAAAAATATATTTCATAATCTTATGCTTACAATATTCCTGCAAGTTATAACATCGAGAAGGAGACAGTCCAACTTTCACAGATAAGTTATCTGAAGTACAGAAATGTGAACTGGCCTATTCAATTATATTGAAACCTGCAATCGAATTCACATCTCGGTGACTCTAAAACTTGTGCTGTTTGCACTAAGTAGAATTATGGATATAGGACTACAGTAGCATAGACTCAAATTTCCTGAGGAAAAAATGTTCCTTGGAGAATGTCTAGTCATAAGTTTTCATTTTATGGAGGAATAAGCTGAGATCTCAAGAAGAAAAAAGATTTACTCCAGGTCACATGGAAAGTAAGTAACAACTTCAAGCTACAATTATACAATACAGAACTGGAGTATATACTTCATCAATGCTTTGATTTATGCTTATTAGCATTTGATGGTGGGATAAGTAACTGTTATAAACAGCAGTTGGACAATAAGAGCTATAGAAGTAACTCTGAAGATGGGCACTAAGATGAGTAAAACTGGACAAGTAGATCAGTGTTTATCTGAGATGCAGTATGGTTAATGCTAGATAAAATAAATTCTGAGCCTCTGAGATACCCTAACTAGCTTCAAAGTCCAGATTCACTATTTCATCCATGCATCTATTCATTCATCCTTTCACTCAAGAACTATGCAAGCCAAGTAAAACCAGGGACTATTTTAGATGCTTGGATTATATCATTGAATAAGACATAAAAATTCCCGATTATGTGGACCTTAAATTCCACTAGAAAAGACAGATAATGAACAATAAGCATACTTTGTAAGCAAATCATATAGCTTATTACAAGTTTATAAATTCTCTTGAGAAAAAAATAGAGCAGATTAAGCAAGATGATGAGTACAGGGAAATAATGTATACTTCTAAACAGTGTGATCAGGTAGGCATCATGGAAAAGGTGACATCTGAACAAAAACTTGAACAGAGAGTAACCCAGCCATATATTTGGAGAAGTAACATTCCAGACAGAATAAACACTGAGTAGAAAAGCTGAGGTTACCTAATGACTGGTACATTTCAGAAACAGTGAGAAAAGCAATTTTCCTGGAGCACAGTGGAAGAAAGACAGAAAAAAACCATGATGAGTTCAAAGAAGTAACTAGGTGCAAATGGAAGATGATTGTGTAAAGCCATGTTGGTATATTGGATTTTATCCTCAAAAAATGGGAAGCCATTGAAGAGTTCTGAACAAAGGAATGGCATAACTTGGCTTTCCTTTTACAAAGATTACTCTGCTGGATTGTTCTGTTGGATATACCAAAGGGGTGATAAATGGTGGAAGAAAGAATATCAGTGGGAAATTGCAGTCATCCAGAGGAAGGATAATGGTGACTTAGACCAGAGAGGTAGCTACAGAAGTGGCAAGTAATGATATAATTCTATATAATTTTTTAAAGATAGAACAGATTTTTGTATTATTAAATATGGGTGGGATGTATGAGAAGAAGAACAAAGGATATTAGCACAAGCAAACAATGAGGTTGACATAAATCAAATCAAGTAAGTCTGTGGGTGACAAAAGTTTCAAAAAGAAAATTGAGAATTTCATTTTAGACACATGATGTCTATGACATCTATTAGTTTATCCAAATGGAGATATGGGTAGATAGTTGTATATAAAAGTGTGGAGTTTAGGGGAGAGGTATAGCCTGGAGATATACATTTGGGAATAAGGAGTATGTTGATGGTATTTAAAGTTGTAAAATTAGAGAAGTTAATCTAAAGAGTGAGTGAATACAGATAAAAGCCCCCAAGAACTGGGTTAAAGGATTTTCCCAAAAGGTTAGATGATGAACAGGAAGACAATGGGGAGAAAAAGATTGATGGCCAGACAAGTAAGAATAAAACAAGAAGATTGGGCTGTCCTGGATGTTAAGTGTCAAAAATGTTCCCTAGAGTAGATAGTGATTGTGCCCAATACCTCATCAAGTAAGATGAGGTCTGAGAAAGGACTATTGGACTTAGCAATGTAGAGCTCATTGATGATCTTGAAAACAGCAGTGCCATTGAAATTGTGTGTAATTGTGGATAGATTGAGTGCAGGAGAGAATGGGGAGAGAAAAAAATGAGGTCAATTATTATAAAAAGCTCTCTCAAAAATACTTGGTCTAGGTAGGTACAGAGAACTGGGGCAGTAGCTAAAAGAAAGAAAAAAGAAAGGTCAACAGTTTTTATTTGTTTCTCAGATTTTTTCCATCTTAGAGACAAAAAAGAACATGCTTGCTACTATTAGGTAGAAAGGGGAAGTTCTGTAATGTAGGAAAGAGGTGATAATTGCCGAAGGAGATGTATTAGAGGAGGTGATGAGGATGTGATGTGGCAAAAACATAGAGAGGTGAACCTTAGGAGCAGTCAGTTGCTCTGTAGTAATGGGTAGATAGTAATAGAATGTAGATGTGTAGGTATGGTAGAAGGAGTGGATACAGGCTTGCAGTTTGAAATTGGGCCAAGTCACCTAACCTCTTTAAGCCAAATTTTCCTCCTATGTAGAATGAAGGAAATGATGCTGTATGTCTCGTACAACTAGTCTGATGACTAACTGCATACTTACTCCTGCCTGTAAAATACTAGGTCTGGTGCTGACACACAGTAAACACTCTGATAAATGCTGGTTATTGGGCTGGGGATATAGCTCAGTTGCTAGAGTGCTTGCCTCCTATGCACAAGGCCCTAGGTTCAATCCCCAGCACCAAAAAAGAAAAAAGAAAAAAAGAAAGAAAAAGAAAAAATGTTAGTTATTATTTTTAATATTAAGGATTCTGTAATCAGCCTGGGATCAAATACCATTACGTGCTTTACCTGCTCTCTCTTGACCTTATTTTCTTCATCTGCCTATAGTCACTACTGAAAATCTCCCTCCATGGCTACAACAACAGAATGCATACCCTGACCTTACTGTTCTGGAGAGGGGATGAGAACAACATGCAGTAACAGGATCAAAGCTGGACTCCATCTAATCCATTCTCTGAGCTTGAGCAAATCACTGAACTTTTGCAAAATGAAGATAATGTCAGCCTTATTGTCTGCTCTTTATTATAATTTTGAGAATCACTCTGCATAATATAAGGAAACAATCTCAAACCAAATGCTACTTAATATGAATGTATCTGAGCTGGAACAATGTCTATGTGTGCAGCAGGCTAATACTTAAACCTAAGGCATAGTATCCCAGGATAACAAAATAATATAAACAACCAGTTTGTAAAATGAGGATGGGGAACAGGAAAGGCCATGTTAAGAAATGCTGGCCAGGGCTGGGGCTGTTGATCACTGGTGGAACACTTAGCTAGAACATGTGAAGCACTGGGTTGCATCCACAGCTCCACATAAAAATAAAATAAATAAAATAAAGGTATTGCATCCATCTACAACTAAAAGTATTTAAAAAGAAAAAGAAATGCTAGCTGAGGAAGGCACTCCATTACTCATTCTCTGCACAGCTTCTAACAGAGCATATTGTGGGTGCTAAATAATATCATGTATATCACTGCCCCCCCCCCCGAATATACACTATCAATGCTGACAGCTGCAAGTAGATATAGACATTCAGTTTGGAGCTTTTCTATACTAGGTCTCGTAGGTTCTAGAATAGGAGCTACTAGTGTAATACCAATGTTCTCTTTTTTGTCAGAATTAAACGTGTAGTCTGAGTTTCCTAACATGTAACAAAAATATGTTTGCTGTAATCTAAACCATGGGGTGGGAATGTAGCCATTTTGAGTCCCCCCCCAACATATCTACCTTTGCCTCAGTCTTCTAATCATAATGCCTCTAGTGCTGTAAGTGATCCAATCATAACTATAGCCTTTCCTCTTCTCAGTTTTTTAAAAATATTTTTATTAGTTGTTGATGGATCTTTATTTTATTTATATGTGGTGCTGAGAATCGAACCCAGTGCCTCACACATGCTAGGCCAGCGTTCTACCACTGAGCCACAGCCCCAGCCCCTGCCCTCCTCAATTTTAAATTAGACAATTACATAGTCTGGAACCCTGAACTCCTCCTATCAGAACGAGGGGCAGGGCAGTGCTGCCTTAGGGAGAAAAGCCTGGGCAGACTTCCTGCCCAGTGTGCTTGCTTGCCAGATTATTTTGTAGCACAACCTTCTGCAGAAGTAAAATTGGCCTTGAATAAATTTTGAGTACATGTCTAATTTCTGGCAGCACTCCAATATTTCTAACACCAGGTAAAAGGGACTTTTTAAGAAAACTGAACTCTAATTTGGTGCAATAAGTGTGATAACAAAGAAAGGGGCTGGGGAACACAAACAGCAGCCTCAAATATATTCCTTAGCTCTACACTTCTATTACTGAGAACAACCCCATTTCTGGAGTGAATCTTCAGATCTTAGAATTTGAGCTCCTTTGGGCCAGTCTGTTATTTTTGTTCCTTGTTTCTCTAGTGCCTGGCACAAAATAGATTCTCAGCCTGTACGTCAAGAAAGGAGAAAGGGAGGGCAAGGAAGACCGACTGCAGATAAAAGGTATGCAACTTAGAGATAAATCCAAGAGTCTTGCATATTTTATGCAGTTTCTTCTCAGTAAGAGGCCACAAATGGGCTATTTTCAGAACTGCTTTGTGAATCTTGGGCTGCATTTTTGCAAAATGGCTTGGTTTGGCTGAACAACTGTGTCTTCTGTACATATGCAAATAGAAACAAATATGAACAGGAACTTTTTATTGTAATAACAATTCAAAGTGACACACAAGCATCTGGATGAAAATTTCTCCAGCTGCACGGCGGCTCACACTTTATTGCAGGCAAAAAAATAATTTCAGCCATAGAAATGGGCCTGAGAAGTGGATAGAGAGTATTCAGTGGAACACCAGAGGATCAGCTAATGACCATCTCTCTGAATCTGTAAGCAGGGAAGAAAGAATTCTTATATTCATGCAGTGCAGTGGAAAGAGCATGCTCTTGGCATCCAACAGACCTGACATTGAGCTCTGGATTTGGCAACTACTATTTGGGTCACCTTGTAGAAATTATGTAATGTTTTGGAGCCCTAGTTTCCTCATCTGCGAGCTGAGAAGAATATGATATTTACCTGACAGTATTGTTAAAAGAATTGATATGATAATGCATAAAGGGAGATAAGTGACGGGCCCAGTATAAATACAGCCAGTTCAGGATAAGTTGTAGCTGCTATTCCCAGTAAGTTCAGAAAGGAGGATATTCAGACAGGATGGAGTAAACAATACTTAATGTAGAGATCCCTGGACCAGGTTCATTTTGTGGCATTTCCATTACACACCTCACATTCTATATGTCACAAACAGTTAAGAATATCAAACAAAATAGAAGATAATCTAAGAGACCATCAAGGACAAATATCTTTGAATTGAGGAAAAGTGTTGCATGACAATTTCAGTGGTAATAACATGCTTACCTACCACTTGATTCACAATCATTTATGTATTAGTTTATTAGTGCTACAATCACAAAGTACCACAGACAGGATTCTTTAAACAATAGTTTGGAAGGCTAGAAGTCCAAGATCAAGGTGTCAGCAAGATTACTTTCTTCTGAAATACCTATCCATGACTTGCAAATGGTCTTTCTTCTATATGTGTCTGTTTCCTAATCTCCTTTTCTTTTCTTCTTTTGGTACTGAGGATTGAACCCAGGGGCACTTAACCAATGAGCCACGTCCCCAGCACGCCCCCCACCTTTTATTTAGAAAAAAGATCTTGCTAAATTGCTTAGGGCCGTGCCAAGTTGCTGAGGCTGGCTTTGAACTTGCAATCCTCCTGCCTCAGCCTCCCAAAATGCTGGGATTACAGCATAATCTCCTTTTCTCATAAAGACATCAGTCAAATCAGATTAGGTCCTATCCTAGGGACTTTATTTTACCTCAATTATCTCTTAAAAGGCCCTATCTCTAAAATTCAGTAATATCCTGAGGTACTGGAGGCAAAAACTTTTTAACACATGAATTTTGGAGTACAGATTTCAGATGAAAACATTTATTATGGTGATAAAAGAGGACATTAATGGGGCAAGAGATAGTTAAATGGATTATCAATTAACTAGGTCTTTCTAAATGCCAACTTGTTTGGGCTTAGTTTGAGACTCATTGTTCACTCTCTTGAGGGTGAAAGGAATCATGAGATCAATAAAATGAGTGAAGATCTGAGATCCCAGACAGGCCATAGATC
Organism: Xerus rutilus; assembly: GCA_028644305.1. Classification (NCBI taxonomy): domain Eukaryota; kingdom Metazoa; phylum Chordata; class Mammalia; order Rodentia; family Sciuridae; genus Xerus; species Xerus rutilus. The sequence continues at coordinate 10,530,173 of CM053417.1, forward strand.
ATAAGGGAGATGGTGGTATAAAAAATGGGTATTGTATATTTCTGTGTACAAGATGCAACCTCCATTCCTGGGAGCATTTCATCCACAAGAAGGAACTGAGTTATAGTCCTTCTCTTAAAATTATAAGACAGGACACATCTTTTCTCATGGGAAATTTGCCCCTGATTTATAACTTCAGTTTCTTCTTGTGTGAAATTAACAATGTAGGACAAATTATATATAAATCTCATGCTAGGTCTAATAGTCTACTCTCTTAGAAAGAGGATTTGAGGTGTGACTCGGAAACCAAAGCATTATCTTTAAAGTAACATTAGTGCTATTCTTAGCAAAGGAAGCTTTGGACTGGGGTTCCATTCGGGACCTACCAAAAGGTATCTAAACTGGAACTAAGCAAATCTTCATAAATCTCTGTATTCCCAGTGAAGACTTTTCACATTAGCACCATCTTAAGGAAAGCACTATGCAAGTCCTTCACTGGCTTCTTTGGAAATTTTCAGAATTTTATGAACCTATAGCAGTTGACAACTCTTCCATAGACTCACATATGAAATTACATAGCTGACACCATCACTGAATCATTTGTCATTTTACAAAGGCCACTAATTTGTTTCTGCCAGTACTCTGTTTAAAGTCATTCAAATATTTCTAATTACCCAAAGAAACATATCAAAGTCTTTAGAATGTGCCTTTATGGCCTAACCACTGATCTATACATTCTCTGCTTTCTTCATAGGCCCTCTTGCAACCTCTCCCTTACCCATACCTGTTCCACAGGCTTTAAATTGCATCTAAAAACAAACTTCTTGTAGTAATTCAACATATCAGTGCCCTTGCAGTTTGTATCTCTCTGATGGCTTTGTGAACTCTTACTGATGCTTCAAGACTCAAATCAAATGTTAGCTTTATGCTACATGTAAATGAAGAAAAAAATTATATAACCATTTCGTGTTCCCATCCTTCTCACCCTGGGTCTTTCTCCATAGGCACAAATCAGATTGTTAGGGCAGGGATGCTTACTAAACCCTTCGGCTGATGACTGCCTTCTTGTCCCCTTCCCAGCTTTCATCCAAACTGTATTGGGAGCACAGAAACAGCCTGCAAGAACACTGGAGCTCTAACTCCTCAGTGTGACCAGTTCTGTGCCTATTTGTCTTCTGCTGTTACTCTTCACTCACATTTCTGGATCACTCTCTCTGCTTCTATTGTTTCCTGGGATCCTTCAACAATAAGACACATTGCACACGTTTTCCAATCTTTAACTAGAGTACGTAGTACTTACATAGGAATATGGCTTCCAGAATTTGTGATTTCTCTGTCTCTATCTCTCTCTCTGCCTCTCTTTCTTTCTCTCTCCCCAACCCCCACATGAACATGTGTACACACATGTCTTCCCACTTGTGATTAAAGTTTCATGACCCAATGTACTCTATATCAGAGTAAAAGGAATGGTTTAAGCCATCCACCTCCTAAACAGGGAAGGTAAATCACATAGCTTGTATTATTGGCCTTGTCACATCTCTACTTTGGATAAATTGATATGAACATACACTCAATGCTACACTACAATTTATCTATGCAATACTCAGTTTGAGTTTTACTGAACTTCCACACATTGTGAGTTGACTGGAATTCTATCCTCATGGGGTATTATAAATGCTATGTGCAAGAGAGGAGGCAAGGAATAGTCATGAATAAATATATTGTAGGCATCTCTTCTGGTCATGCAACATGCTCCATTATCCCATAGGACTTTGATTGAAAAACGTAAGTTCACAGATAAAATCATAAAAATTTCAAGAGGGAAACAGTAGACTATTAAAACCAAGCATAAAGCCTCCATATAAGGTAACCTGTTATAGAAGGCACACAGTGGACATGGAAAATGCATATTTGAAGAGCACAACAAGGAGCAATAGCAGACTTACATACTGTATAACTCTCCTGTTCACATACATTTGACTCTGTTTAATGCCATGATGGTGGATACACGACATTAAAAGCTTATCAAAAGGAGAATGGGTACAGTAAAGATGGTTGATTCAGATGATCATCACTACCCTTGGTGCATGTATGAAGACACAAATGGTGTGACTTTATCTGGTTTGCAACCAGAGAATTGGAAAAACTGAGCTCTATATATGTACTATGACTTGAAATACAATTAAATAAACTAATTTTAAAAAAAAAGCTTATCAAAACTCATAGTATAAAACATAAAGTGTGAGCCCTAACATAAATGATTGATTGTACTTAATAATAATGTATCAATATTGGTTCACCAATTCTAACAACTGAACCACACTAAAGCAGATATTAATAAGAGAAACTGTGGTTAAAGGAAAAGGGGTATGTGGGAATTCTTAGTAGTTTCTATTTAATTTTTCTATAAACTTAATCTTAATCTAAAAGTAAAATATATTAACAAGCAACAACAAAAACCAAAAGAAGAAACATACATAAATTCTATTTGTAAATTATTCCTTAGAAAAGAGGAAATGTGTCACCAAAGTGCTTCAAATAAGTTTTCTCTCTGAGAATAATGCAAAGACCAGAACAGGTCTTGATTGACATAATTAACAATCTGGTGTGAAGGCTGGGCTAGATCTGGTGCTCAACTGATATCCTGAACAATGATTTATAGTAATGTTCTTAAAAATAAAAGATTAGAATCTGAAATTATTCTTCCCATTTTGGTTTATTTAGCCTCATTTTCATTTCATGCTCTAATTAATACAGCATGCATATAATTATTTTCTAAGATCACAAACCCCTGAAGGGGCATAGATTATGTCTACTCTTGGCATTAAAAAATTCACATAAAACATGGTGGTAATTATAGTGTTTGTGCATATAGTTACCTATATTTTATGAAGCACTTTCATTTATATTTATCTACTTAGACAGTTGTTCTACACTCAGAAACTAAAGCCCCAAGCCATCTTGGTTTTTTTTTTACAAAAACACACAAAATAATATGACAGCATGCCAGAAACTGTTAGTTACCTAACCAATATTTGTTTTCCACTACTTTCCTAGTAACAGAATTCTAATTTAATTGAGGGTACCACCATGCCCATTTCAAATAGCACATTTCCAGCCTCCCTTACAGCTACGGTGATCACATGACCAAGATCTTTCTCATAAAATATAAGCAAAAATTTCCAGGTGAGACATTCAGAAGGAATAGTTAAAAGGGGAACTGGAGGCTATAACCCATTCTTTTTCCTTTGTTCTTGATTTTATCCTTTAGCTTTATTCCTGATCTATTGAAGAACACTAGAATACCACTGTGAAGAAATAAGCTTTCCCAGTACCTAAGTGTTCTTAATACATCCATCCTTTGGAAAACTTCCACATATTTTTGGAGTGAAAGAGAATTGGTGCCAAGCAAATAGATTCCATATTTTTTCATTGTCATAGTCACCTTTCCTTAAAAACGTATTGCTGTAGTTTGGATGTAGTTTGTCCTTGCCAAAATTCATACTGAAATTTAATTGTCAATATAATGGTATTGAGAGGTGGTGGGGGATTCAAAAGACCCTGTAATTCTCTGTCAAGATCTTTTCTCCTACCATTTCATTCTCCATACAGCCAGAGCCATTTGATCCCAGAGATAAGCTGGGTCTTATCTCTAACCCTGGAGTCAATCTTGTTCTCGGTCTTGGGGAATTTTAAAAGCTCTCATTCAGATGAGAAAGTATCAAGACACTTTGCTCTGACCTTGGCAATTACTTAAGCATCTCAAGGTAAATGCTCCGTTCTCTGGCTCAGTAGAAACCTTGCTTGCTGCTGCAGAACATAGAAACACAATTCAGTGGTACAACAACTGTCTTTTAGAGGGCAAAGGTTAAATAAAAATGGAGAGATTTACTTATACATTTGTAGTCATATACAAAGTCAAAAAATCCAGAAAGAACTAGAATAAGAGATCCCTCTTCTTCACTAAGAGAAGACAAAGACACCGTTAGGATATTAGACTAACGTGCTCCTGACAAACCAGCAGCACTCTTCAACTCTTAGTTGTGGTCCTATCAATTCTTCCTTAGTCACCAAACCAGAAGTTACTAATGAAGGAAGGACAGGAGAAGACTTGTTAATTTGAATCCTGTACTTTAGTGATGCTACCACCTAGCAAAACTAAGCCTCATTCCTCAAAGTGGAGTCTGCAGGCCAACAGCATGGCCATCACTTGGAAACTTATTAGAAATGCAGAATCTCAGGTGCTGCCCCAGATTCAGTGAGTCAGAGTTTACATTTTAGGGAGATTCCTCAGGGAATCCACATGCCCATTCCATTTGAAGAGGATAGCTCTAGTAAATTGCCTGTCCTAGAAAAGTCAGGATTTCCAAATTGTGTTCCATAGTGTTACAGAAGAAATATAAGGTAGAGTCCTAAAGTTGCAGATCTCTCTCCACTAGCTGTGAGGTAGATCAGTAAACTGTCAATGATTGGGAATCTCACTGCAGAGTTGCACTGCAGTGTTGAAACAGCAATTAGAATTGGCTCAATACCAGGCTCTGTCATCTATTGGCTCTGTGATGTTGAGAAGGTCACTTAACCTCTGTGAATCTCAGTTTCTTCACCTACAAAATAAGACTTTTACAGCATATCAAATGAGAGAGAATATGTGTTAGTGCATTGTAAATTCTTTTTTGTTTTGTTTTGTTTCTCTCTCTCTCTCTCTCTTTTTTTTTTTTTTTTTTTTTGGTACTGGGGATTGAACTCAGGGGTACTCGACCACTGAACCACATCCCCAGCCCTATTTTGTGTTTTATGTAGAGACAGGGTCTCACTGAGTTGCTTAGCGTCTCACTGTTGCTGATGCTGGCTTTGAACTTGCAATTCTCCTGTCTCAGCCTCCCAAAGTGCTCAGATTACAGATGTATGCCACCGCACCTGGCTATAAATTCTTATATACATAGTTTTGGTATGTGGATGACTCCCAAAGCTGTGTTCCTGATCGGAACTTCTTTCTGGAGCTCAAATCCTAAATTTACAACTGCTATGGTAGGCTAACAGGAGTCAATATATATAATGTATGGAAAGAGAACCAATCAAACTGTCAAACCAAGGGAGAAATTGAGAACTTGGTTTAGATTAACACACCGGAATCTGAAAGACCAAGAGAAAAGGTAAAGGAACACAGGAGTTCAGAGTCATATGTCTATAGGAGAGCAAACAAAAATCATTAACATATACTGAAGAATAGCACAGCTAATCAAATTCAGAAGTGATATGGAGTAAAGCATCATACTATTAAATTAATAATAGTTGCACTATAAATTGAATTACAAATTAATATATGAGAGTATCACTATTATAGCAAATAGATCTTAACATAGTGGAATCAGAGCTACTAATAATTAAATATGTGATTAGAAGTTTATAAATGCTTTACTACTCCTATTGGAATATGTCTTCTATAAGCCTGGTTAACAGGTTAATCTAAGGGCTATAAAAGATAACTGAACACAGAATCATCTGTAGATATTTTAAAACCACAGAAGCAGTGATCATTTCAATGGAGAAAAAAATTGGGCATGAAAGTATAGTATTCAAAAAACATTTAAATAGAAAACAAAGGAGACAAGGAGAGAAGAAACAAAGAGGAAGAATGAAAAAGCTTTCTTCACTAGAAGTATCAGACCAACCAATATATAAATGAAAGCATATATATGTGTGTGTATATGTATATATATATGTGTGTATATATGTACATGTATATACACATACATATATATATATAAAAGAAATGCAAAAAATGTAAAGATGTTGGTAGTTTCCTTTAGATTTAAAGATAATTTTCAACAATTTGCATGCAAGCAGCAGTGAGTAACTAGTCAGAGTTGGCTCAGGTAATTTCCCAATGTACTATAATGAATGTGATACTAAGCAATTTAAAAACTTGCACACGTTACTGATGGTATCAAGAAGATGTATTGAAGGTGACAACTCTAGGCAACAGGAAAATTATGTTACTAACTAAAACTGAGAATTGGTAAATAACATGATGTTTTACATTACAAATCAAGATATATTTGAATGTGTCAACACAGGTATCCAAATTAATTTTATTTTTCCAAAATAGCCAAGCAATCATTCCCATGCTGCATCATAATTTGATGAATAGTACAAGAAGTTTCTGCTGGGTGTGGTGGTGCACACCTGTAATCCCAGCACTTAGGGAGGCTGAGACAGGAGAATCACGAGTTCAAAGCCAGCCTCAGCAATGGCGAGGTGCTAAGCAACTCAGTGAGACCCTGTCTCTACATAAAACACAAAATAGGGCTGGGGATGTGGCTCAGTGGTCGAGTACCACTGAGTTCAATACCTGGTACCAAAAAAATAATAATAATAATGATAAAAAAAACAGTTGCAGTCAAGACCTTTAGTTAACTTCCTCAATTTCCAAGGACCTGAAATTTCTGAAGAGGAGCAAGATTGACACGTGATCAGCTAGTTAAAGAGCATAAAAAAAATACTAATACCCTACATTCATAGGCCTCGTCATGTACTTTCAGTAATAAGGAAATTCAATTGTTTCATGATAAGTTTAAACCATTTCTGACATATTTATATGGCTGGGCTATCAGAAAGAGGAATGTGTTTAAAATGTGAATACATATTCTCTATCTGAATCCTATAATCAGTCACCTCAGGTCATCACTGCTCCCAGACTTACATAAGAACTCATGAAAGGTAGTACCAGCCCACTTAACATCTTCCTAGAGCAAACTGGGGAATAAAATGAATGACTCCAAGTCTGGAATAATAATCAATTCTGTGAATATAGAAAAATCATTCATACCATGGCTTCACAAAGCTAGCAAAACTATATTGCATTATTTAGTTCTACAAGTTCCTCTCCTGCATATGATTTATCCATCATGGCATGAAATGAAAGGGGATGTAAAGGTTATAACATGATATAAACTAGTGTCAGAGATTTCAGGATAAGTGATTAAACCATGGACAAGACACCAACACTACTTACCAGAAGTCATGTAAATCTTCCATTAAAAGTCCATTCAACATCAGAAAGTGGTCCCTGGTTATTTCAACCAATGAGACTCCATTTGGAATGTCTGACTAATGTATGACCATAATCTACAGATCCCTAGAAAAGGCCTAGATTTTGAAATTCATGGGCACTTGAACCCTTCAGCCTAATGATGCATAAACTGTCCATAGGCATCAGTATAATCCTGGATTCAGCAAGGAATCTGAAAAATGATGTCCTGAGACCCTTGAGGGAAAGTTGAAACCATGAACTAAAAGCTAGGACAATTATGTGGATTTGTACTTGTGTACATAAGATGTGCAATTTATAGTGCAACCATTCTAGAAAGCTATATGGAGTTTCTCAAAAAACTAAGAATCGAACCACCATTTGACCTGGTTATACCACTCTTCTGTATGTATTCAAAGAAGTTAAAATCAGCATACTACAGTGACATAGCCACATCAATGTTTATAGCAGCACAATTCACAATAGCTAAGCTATGGAACAGATGAATGGATAAAGAAAATGTGTTATATTTACACAATGGAATATGGTTCAGCCATAAAGAAGAATGAAATTATGACATTTGGCAGTAAAAGGATGCATCTGCACACTATCATGCTAAGTGAAATAACCCAATCCCAAAAAAACCAAAGGTCCGTTGTTTTCTCTGATATGCAGATGCTAACACACAACAAGGTGGGGACAGATACTGGAGATAGGAAAGACAGTGGAGTGAATCTGACGTAACTTTCCTATGTTCATATATGAGTACACATACAAACACAAGACCGAGATCCTAATTGGAATAAGTTATACACCATGTATGTAAAATATGTCAAAATCCACTCTACTGTCATGTATATCTAAAAACAACAAAGAAAAAAGATGTGCTATTTATTTATTTATTATTTGGTACCAGGGATTGATCCCAGGGGTGCTTAACCACTGAGCCACATCCCCACATCTTTTTATATTTTATTTAGAGACACGGTCTTACTGAGTTGCTTACGGCCTCACTAAGTTGCTGAGGATGGTTTGAAGTCATGATCCTCCTGCCTCAACCTATGAAGCAGCTGGGATTACAGGTGTGTGCCACCATGCCCAGCAGGATGTGCAATTTAAACATATATGTTGATATGGAGTAAGATCTACAGTGCCATACTACAAGGCTTTTGTGTTAAACTTTTCTTATTTTTTTTTGTTTAGTTGGATGAAAACCATTTGACATATTTTACTTATTTTTTTATTTTATTTTTTTTTTAAATATTTTGTTTAGTTGTAGATGAACACAATATCTTTATTTATTTTATGTGGTGCTGAGGATCGAACCCAGTGCCTCACGCATGCGAGGCAAGCGCTCAACCGCTGAGCCATAACCCCAGCCCCTACTTATTTTTTTATTTTTGAGTATAACTTCCCAGTTTTGTGGTTATACATGATGTGAAGTTACAATGGTTGTGGATTCATATATGAACATAGGAATGCTATATACAATTCATTCTACTCCCATTCCTCTTCCTGCCCCCCCAATCCAATCTAATGAACCTCCCCTCCTCTCTTCCCCACATCTATTGTAAGTCAGCATTTGCATATCAAAGAGAACATTTGGCCTTTGGTTTTCTGAGATTGGCTTATCTCACTTAGCAGGATAGTCTCCAGTTCCATCCATTTACTGGGAAATGCCGTAATTTCATTCTTCTTTAAGGTTGGGTAATATTCCATTGTGTATATGTACCACATTTTCTTTATCCATTCATCTGTTGAAGGGCATCTAGGTTGGTTCCAGAGCTTAGCTATTGTGAATTAAGCTGCTATAAACACTGATATGGCTATGTAGCAAATATATTTTAAAAATCATTGGATAATTTTAGTAGAAAAAATATTGATTCCTAGAATATTTAAAATATAACAGATGGAACAATGGACTGAATATTATACAGTAAAATCCATAAATGTAATGTGATGAAGCCTAGTACATTAGATATAGATCTACTGTAATTGGGCATACTTGGAATCAAAAGTCTCAACTTCATAGTTGGATATTGAAAAATTAAGTAGTAGCAAAATCCACTCAGGAAAATTACTCTCTGAAATTATGTGAACACAAAGCTCAACAGGACCCTGTAGTGCAATATAGAAAATCTTCCCACCAAACCAAATATATTGATTGAAATACAGTATTTCTGACTAGTAAAAGACCTAAGATTTCCACTTACAAAAAGGAAACAATTATGTGAATGGCAATAACCTATGAGAGAGAGAGAAAGGAGACAGAGACAGAAAGAGAAAAAATTTACTATAGAATGTTATACAAATCACTGGAATAATGTAGCTTCGTTAATTATACAGACAGGCAATCTTTGCAATGGGATTTCAGTAGAAATTTCAGAGCATAATCAAGGGCAGTGTGTGAATGGGATAAGGCCTGTGCTGTGGCTGTGATGAGAGGTAAAGTGACAAAGGGGCCACAAGGAACTAAAACTCTTAACCATGGTTCTCTAGTATACAACATTCCCTAGTATATGACCTTGAACAAATGTTCAACAATCATCAATGTAGCCCCAAATCTGATTTCCCAGTCATTCCTCCAAGAGCTTTAAAGACTCTTATTTAAGAAGCATACCTTCCTTTTGCTCAGATTAAATCCCTCATGCAGTCTTGGAAATGTGAAGAGATGGGAAGCCGGAGCACTGGTTTCTCTGCAGAGTGCAGGTCTCAGGAGAGAGCCCCAGCTTCTGGGTGGTGCAAAAGAGCAAGTGGCCCTGAAAAATGCACTCAATTCAGACACAGAGGACTGAATTCTCCCACATTCTACTTAAACATTTAAATAGAATAAGTTCTGGGTAACCAAATTTTGATGATCTGTAGTGGTAAAAAATATCAAGTGGTGGAGACAGGAATTTGCTGTTTAATAGAAAAACTTTGAAGCCTCTTAAAATGGAAATTCTGCCATTTTTTACATTGTTTAAAACCCCCCAAAATAGTATAAAAATAATTGTTGCTCTTAATTGCTTCCTTTGCTGTGTAGAAGCTTTTAAATTTAATACTGTTCTACCCTTTGATTCTTGGTTATTTTCTGTGGGCTATAGGAGTCTTTTTTTTTATTGATTCTTTTTAGATATACATGAATAGAATCTACTTTAATATAATTACACAAGCATGTAATAGATCTTATTCTACTTACAATCCCATTCTTGTGGATATACATTATGGTGGGATTCACTGTGATGTTTTCATATATGTACATGGGAAAATTATGTCAGACTAATTCTACTGTCTTTTCTTTTCCTATCCCCCCTCCATTTCCCATTTTCTAATATATCGAACTTGTATTCTTCTTCCACTCCTTGTATTGTGAGTTAGTTTCCACATATCAGAGAAAACATTCAACTGTGACCAGAAACAGTGACACTTGAAGAGTCTTACTAAGAAAGTTGGTGATGGCACCAATGTGTTGGAGTGTTGCCCTTATGTTTACTTCTACTATTTTCACTCTTTCTGGTCTAATTCCTAGGTCTCTCATCCACTTTGAGTTGATTTTTTTTGCGTGCAAAATGAGAGGTAGGAATTTAGTGCCATTCTTCTACACATGAATGTCCAGTTTTCCCAACCATTTGTGTATATACACAATGGAGTTCTACTCAGCCATAAAGAAGAATGAAATCACATAATTTGCTGGTAAATAGATGGAATTGGAGAACATCATGCTAAGTAAAATAAGCCAGACTCAGAAAGTCAAGGATCTAATGTTTTTTCTCACATGCAGAGGCTAGAGAGAAAAAAGGAATTATAAAAAGTGAGATCTTGTGAAAATAGAAGGGAAAAAAATAGAGAAGTGGAGGACCAAGGGGAAGGGAGGTGGGGAAGGAAATGGAAAGAACTGGGGAAGAAAGTTGACCAATTATGCTATGTGCATGTATGAATATGCCACAATGCATTCCAATTTCATATATAACCATGATATATCAGTTTAAAATAAAAAAAAATAAACAGAAGACCAATAGAGAAAGGGATTAAGGCAGGAAGGACGGGAAGGCAAGGTGTAGTACTGGGAATTGAAATGGATAAAACTATGTTATATGTATTTATGAATATATCAAAGTGAATCCCACTATTACAACTATAATTTTAAAAAAAAGAATTATGGCTTTGGGACTAGACAGATTTGTATATGAATTCTATTGCTAATTTTCACAAACTGTGTAAATGTGGGCAAGTTATCTGAAGTCTCTAACCCTTAAGGGGAGGTGATGATATTAAAAGGGGGGATGACGATATTGCACTTGGTGGGTGGGTATTTTAAAGAAGAAGATACTGTTTTTTGAGGGAGGGGTACTGGGGATTGAACTCTGCCACTGAGCCACATCCCCAGCCCTATTTTGTGTTTTATGTAGAGACAGGGTCTCACTGAGTTGCTTAGCACCTCACCATTGCTGAGGCTGGCTTTGAACTCGCAATTCTCCTGTCTCAGCCTCCCTAAGTGCTGGGATTACAGGCTTGTGCCACCAGGCCCAGTTGAGATACTCTTAAACATACAGGAATGTGGAGAGAGAAAGTGTTTCTAGATTCTGCCACAACATAACAAATAAAGATTAAGTGTCACAACCCCATACTTAATACAGACTACACCTGAAAATTCATAGATTTTTACCTCAAAAGAGACAGTGAGTTCACAGGAGGAATCAGATGATAAAGCCCCTCTATTGCATTTCAACTACACCTCCTGTTTTATTTAAGATGTCCCACTTGCTACTGACTCACCAAGATCATGTAATTCCAAGGTGACTTTTTTTAGAAACAGAATTAAAAGCAGTATTCTGCCATGGTACATTGTACCTACCAAAAACTTCTATTGCAAACCTCTATGGTATTCCTTTCCAGTTTCTGTGTGAAAGTGTTGTTTCACGTTGTTTATATGGCTTACTAACACTTGCATTTATGTGTTTACATAGCACTATATAATCTTAGGGTTTATGTGTATGTGTGTGTTTGTTTGTGTGTATGTGTATGTACATACTTACATTTCAGGTGACTCTATATTCTTCCAAATGAATTGAAGTAGATATCCATGCACACTATTAATACAGTATATTGTATCCCAGAAGATAAGGTCTGAATTCCATTTAGTTTAGCAGGAAGGCATTTTTTTGTAAGTCATTTTGGATAATCTTTTGCTTGCTCAGAGAGGTCAGAACTATGGAATGCTTCTCTATCCCTTCTATCTTATCACACTCGCCTTGTAACTCAGAGCTCACAAGTCAAACCCTGTGCTAATGCCTTCCACCCTCTAACCAAAAGCAAGATGCTTTCTGGAGCAAATTAAATCCAGGTGACATGACAATCCTTGCCAGTTCTTGAAGTAATATGTTTCAGAACTCTTTGGCAACTTAGAAATAAGAAGGATTAAAAATTTTGGAGCCACTTTCTTTCAATGACGTGCTTTTAGGCACTAAACATTCCTCAAAAAAATGATTGCAAAATTTCATCCACAGTTGACATTTAAGCAAAATTTGTTTCTTGATGGTTTTATAATGATTTTTATAGGATTCAAAGATGAGAAGCTTGACATAAGTATTTTTTCATCACTATCTATTCAGTGAGAAAGCTAGTATTGCCTTTGGTGAAATATTGCACTTCATATTAGTATACCTGTATACCAGCATACCTGCATAAGACATTCAGAATAGCACTGTTCACACAAATGGAAGTAACATCAGGATGCAAATGTATGGAAATATTTGAAATTATGATGAATACATACAAAGCAATCCTAAAATGATTTGGTTCCAGGTAAGTTTCAAATAAAACATTAAAGCCTCTGCTTTTACCTCAGTAATCCAAGACAGACACTGATGCAGATGGCTGTATTTTATGGCACATAATTGTTGCATACTCATCAAAGATGGTTACTGTGTTTATCATATCAGCCAAATTGGTAGAAATGATACAAACTGTATGAATTAAAGAAGTCAAAGTTGGGACTCATTTTCTCAATATGGGCCTTAAAATCAGGAATATAGTGTCAGTCATCATTTCACTGTTATATTGAATAATAACTAGTGTTGACTACTTAATTATCCCAAGACAAATCTTTTTAAAGTGCTTTGGGGACAGGTACTCAAGATTATTGTTAGATACCAAGCCATCAGTACTATTTTGAATGCAGATAGTTCCATATTTTCTAGTTAGTGAAAATTGCAAGTGTCCAACTCAGGTTATATGAGAAGTAGGGATTTTCAGATAGTTGTTAGGTACTAGTATGATTTACTTTCCACCCCTGAAGTTTAGGAATTTCCTGATGACAGGAAGAAGGCTTAGTCTAATACAATGAGATACTAGCTAGAAGACCTAGAAGTAAATACAATAGCATCACAATCCAATCAGGAAACAACTTCATCTAAATTCAAAGAGGCTTACTGATAAATGGGATAGGTATAAAGTATGGCTTGGCCATTTTGAGTCACTCACCTTCTTGGCTGTTGTTTACTATTGACCATAATAAATAAAAATAATGTAAAGAAATACATTACTGGAGGATTCAAGATGGCAGCCTAGAGATACACTGAATTCCTAGTCTCTCCATGACCTGGGATTAAAGCAGCGGGAATACTCTTTCTCTGTGAGTTATTAGAGGACCCCTGACAGCTGTTCCCATGCAGGAATTCCAGCCATGTGCCCATGCAGGTTTCCACGCCTCAGTGTTTGCACAGGACCAGGGCCACTAGCCCACACAGGACCCACTCCCACGCAAGAACCCCTGGCATCAGCATCTACACACCACACAGGACTTCTGGTCGCCCACCCATGCAGGACCCCTACCTGATGTTCCCGTGCAGGACCCCCAGCTCCTGCACAGGATGCCTGGCTGCTGCTCCCATGTGGACCCCCATCTACTAGTACGGGGCTCCCCCATTCACCTCCATCTTGGATCACTACAACCACGTGGCCATAGTCCCCTTAAAGTGGTAGCATGCACCTAGGGACACTGGTCAAGGTCTGGAGACAGCCTCCTGCCACATCATCACACACCACAGAGCTGCATCTCCAAACACATTGCCCAATGCCACCACCTGGCCTGCCCCGACACCCCATCTCTAAAACCAGACATCTTCATCTTGGGACATCTTTGTTGCCATCTTGGATTAACCTTGCTACTGCCATCACCATCTTTAGTTGGGGCAACTCCCAGCTTGGGACATCAGCTGGGGTCCAGAAGCAATATCAAGGTACTTATAATTCCCCAGTTCACCCCTCTCCACTGCAGCCACTAACCCTGTATAGCACTTGCAGCTATGTGGCTGGTGCATAGCTCGCAAAGCCTAGTCCTGATCTGCCATATATAATACAGCTCTCTATGACAGGTGCACAGGCCCCAGAGTGCAACCCAAAAGACCTCCAGAGAGAGAGGTTCCTGATTGGGAAGTAGAAAGGGAAGGGTGAGAGAGATACAGTTTAGAAACTAAATGAGAGACCATGAATTGTGAGGTCTACAGGCAATATAAGGAGATAAGACCAGGTGCCCACATAACACGAGGGGCCCCCAAGGAGGTCCTTGGGGTGCAATCAGTCTTCTGAGGGGAATTGGCAAGCTCTAAACCTCACCTCCAGAAGCTCTGCCTCTAAGACCAACACACATACGCTAATAACTGGTACCATCCTGAGGGGGGAGATATCATCAAACAACAGACAACTCCATCTACTGGATGAGAAGGGAAGCAGAAAAAATATTGATCTCCAACAGAAAGAATCCTTTTTATTTACTTTGAGATTTTTTTTCTATTATCTTTTCCTTTCTCCTTCTTCTTTTCTCTCTCTCTTTTCCCACCCTCACATCACCAACATTTGTGAAACCAAGTATTTTTCATGCATTAGGCTACTGAGGACTGGGATATCTGATTAGTATATTACAGCTGTATTATATAGTCTTTTATCTTCTATTTTTACATTTTTTTATTTTTCTTAATTTTTATGTTTCTTGGTTTTTGGTATTCTGTTTTCTTCCTATTTGTCTTCCCCAAATCTCTTTCTCTCTTTTCTGCTACTACTCAAATTCTTTTACATGCTTTCAAAGATCTAATAACTCTATATCTTTACTTCCTACCTCCCTAACATCTCATCCTACACCTCACCTCTGGTTCTCTCTTTGTCCACCAGTAGAAACTGTAGATCCTTTGGTAAATCTACTGTTTATATTGAAGACACTAATTGAACTCATAATTTCTGTGTATTATGACAAAGCTGTTAATGTCCTATTAGGAGCTACATGGTTTAAAGCTGTATATTGTTTATATTGGGATCTGTTAATATTGGCCTCCCCCTCAAAGGAGAGGTATTGGAACCCTGCAGGGAATGTATAAGCTTATAGGATAAAAACTGTAACACCTCAGATCACCAGTGTTAGAAGGGAAGACACACAAATGACATGAAAAGACAAGGGAAGAAAGTGCCTCAAACAAACCAAGATACTATATTACTAGAATCCATGGTCAGCACAGCAGAAGAAATGCTAGAGAAAGAATTCAAGATTTACACAATTAAAATGTTCTGTGAATTAAGGATGATATAAGAGCAAACACAGGCAGCAAAAGATCATTTGATAAAGAGCTACATAGACAAATACAGGAAGCTAAAGATTACTTTAATAAGGAGATAGAGATTCTGATAAAGAATCAAAAAGAAATCCTTGAAATGAAAGGAACAATAAATCAAATTAAAAACTCAATAGAAAGCATCACCAACAGACTAGATCACTTGGAAGACAGAACCTCAGACAATGAAGACAGAATATATAATCTTGAGAACAGAGTTGACTACACAGTAAAGATGGTAAGGAATCACGGAAAGAACATCCAACATGAAAAGACCAAATTTAGGAATTATTGGGATTGAGGAATGTGTAGACTTTCAAACAGAAGGAATGAACAATTTATTCAATAAAATAATATCAGAAAATTTTTGAAAATGAAGAATGAACTGGAAAATCAAATACAAGAGGCTTACAGGACACCAAATGTACAAAATTACAACAGATCTATACCAAGGCACATTATAATGAAAATGCCTAGCATGCAGAATAAGGACAGAATTTTAAAAGCCACAAGAGAAAGGAATCAGATTACATATAGGGGGAGACCAAGTAGGATCTCTGAAGACTGCTCATCCCAGACCCTTAAAGCTAGAAGAGCTTGGAACAACATATACCAAGCTCTGAAAGGTAATGGATCCCAAACAAGAATCTTATATCCAGCAAAATTAAATTTTAGATTCCATGATGAAATAAAAATCTTCCAAGATAAACAAAAGTTAAAAGAATTTACAGCAAGAAAGTCTGCACAACAGAACATCCTTGGCAAAATGTTCCATGAGGAGGGAATGACAAACAACAATGAAAATCTGCAAAGGGAGGAAGTATACTAAAGGAAAGGCCAATCAAAGGAGAAACCTAGTCAAGTTAAAATCCAAAAATAAACCAAAATGACTGGGAATACAAACCATATCTCAATAATAAACCTGAATGTCAGTGCCCTAAATTCATCAATTAAAAGACATCAACTGGCAGATTAGATTTTAATAAAAGACTCAACAATAGGGTGCCTCCTAGAGACTCATCTCATAGGAAAAAACATCCACAGACTGAAGGTGAAAGGATGGGAAAAAATATATCACTCACATGGACTGTGTAAACAAGCAGGGGTTTCCATTCTAATATCAGATAAAGTGAACTTCAAACCAAAATTAGTTAAAAAGGATAAAGAAGATCATTTCATACTGCTTAAGGAAATCATACATCAACAAGATATAACAATCTTAAATATCTATGCCCTAAACAATGGAGCAGCCATGTATATCAAACAAACCCTTCTCAACCTCAAGAATCAAATAGACCACAACACAACAATACTGGGTGACTTTAACACATCTCTCTTGCCACTGGATAGACCTTCCAAATAAAAACTAAACAAAGAAACTATAGAACTCAATAAAACAATCAATAATTTAGACCTAACAGATATATATAGAATACTCCATCCATCAACAAGACAATACACTTTTTTCTCAACAGCACATGAATCATTCTCCAAAATAGATCATATACTATGCCACAAAGCGAGTCTTAGCAAATACAAAAAAATAGAGATACTACCTTGCATTCTATCTGACCATAATCGAATGAAAATAGAAACCAATGACATCAAAAAATAGAAGTTACTCCAATACCTGGAGACTAAATAATACACCATTGAAAGATGTATGCATAACAGAAGACATCGGGGAGGAGATAAAAAATATTCTTAGAGGTAAATGAGAATTCTGATACAACATATCAAAATATTTGGGACACCATGAAGGCAGTGCTAAGAGGAAAGTTCATAGCATTAAGCTCATTTATTAAAAGAAGAGAACGTCAACAATAAATGACCTGACATTACATCTCAAAGCCCTAGAAAGAGGAACAAACCAACACCAAAAGAAGTAGAAGACAGGAAGTAATTAAAATCAGGGCTGAAATCAATGAAATTGAAACAAAAGAAAGAATTGAAAAAATTGACAAAACAAAAAGCTGATTCTTTGAAAAAATAAATAAAATTGAAAAATCCTTAGCCACCTTAATGAAAAGAAGGAGAGAGAAAACCCAAATTACTAAAATTCATGATGAAAAAGGAAATATCACAACAGACTCTATTGAAATACAGAGGATAATTAGAAACTATTTTGAAAATTTATACTCCAGTAAAATAGAAAACCCTGAAGACATGGACAAATTTCTAGAGGCATAAGACCTACGCAAACTGAACCAGGAGGACATTCACAACATAAACAGATCAATTCAAACATGGAAATAGAAGATGCCATCAAAAGCCTACCAACCAAGAAAAGCCCAAGAATAGATGGATGCTCAGCTGAGTTCTATAAGACTACAAAGAAGAACTAATGCCAGTACTCCTCAAATTATTCCATGAAAAAGAAAAAGAGGGAACCCTTCCAAACTCATTCTATGAGGCTAATGTCACACTGATACCAAAACCAGAGACACATCAAAGAAGAAAAATTTTAGACCAATATCCTTGATGAACATAGATGCAAAAATTCCCTATAAAACTTTAGCAAATCACATACAAAAATATATTTAAAAAATAGTGCACCATGATCAAGTGGGATTCATTCCAAGGATGCAAGGTTGGTTCAACATATGGAAATCAATTAATGTAATCCATCACATCAATAGACTTAAAAAAAAGAATCGTATGATTTTATCAATTAATGCAGAGAAATCATTTGACAAAATACAGCATGCTTTCATGTTCAAAACACTAGGAAAACTAAGGAGAGTAGGAACATACCTCAACATTGTAAAAGCTATCTATGCTAAACCCAAGGCCAACGTCATCCTAAATGGAGACAAATTAGAAGCATTCCCTCTAAAAATGGGAACAAGTCGGGGATGCCCTTTTTCTCCACTTCTATTCAACATAGTCCTTGAAACTTTAGCCAGAGCAATTAGACAGACGAAAGAAATTAAAAGGATATGAATAGGAAAAGAAGAAATCAAAGTATCATTATTTGCTGTACTTAGACCATCCAAAAAATTCCACCAGAAAACTTCTAGGATTAATAAATGAATTCATGGAAGTAGCAGGATATAAAATTGACTGATGTATAAAATGCATTTCTATACATCAGTGATGAATCTTCTGAAAGAGAAATCAGGAAAACTACTCCATTCATAATAGACTCAAAAACATAAAACACTTGGGAATCAATCTAACAAAAGAAGTGAAAGACCTCTACAATGAAAACTATAGGACACTAAAGAACAAAATTGAAGAAGACCTTAGAAGATGGAAAAATCTCCCATGCTCTTGGATAGGCAGAATCAATATTATCAAAATGGCCATACTACCCAAAGCACTATACAGATTCAATGCAATCCCAACTAAAATTCCAATGTCATTCCTTATAGAAATAGAAAAAACAATCATGAAATTCATTTGGAAAAATAAAAGACCCAGAACAGCCAAAGCAATCATTAGTAAGAAGAGTGAAGCAGGAAGCATTACAATACCTAACCTTGAACTATACTAAAAGCTCTAGTAACAAAAACAGCATGGTATTGGAACAAAAATAGACATGTAGACCAATGGTACAGAATAGAAGACACAGAGACAAACTCACATAAATACAGTTATCTCATACTAGACAAAGGCACCAAAAACATACATTGGAGAAAAGATAGCCTCTTCAAAAAGTGGTGTTGGGAAAACTGGAAATCCATATGCAGGAAAATAAAACTAAACCCCTATCTCTCACCATGCACAAAACTTGACTCAAAGTGGATCCAGGACCTAGGAATTAGACCAGAGACCCTATATCTACTAGAGGAAAAAGTATGCCCAAGTCTTCACCATGTCAGATTAGGCCCCAAATGCCTTAACAAGACTCCTGAAGTGCAAGAAATAAAGTCAACAATCAATAAATTGAATGGATTCAAACTAAAAAGCTTCTTCTCATCAAAAGAAATAATCAATGAAGTAAAGAGAGAGCCTACATTCTGGGAGCATATTTTTGCCACATGCACATCCGATAGCACACTGATCTCCAGGATATATAAAAAACTCAAAAAACTTAACACTAAAAAAGCAAACAACCCAGTCAACAAATGGGTTAAGGAGCTGAACAGACACTTCTCAGAAGAAGATATACAATCACCAAATATATGAAAAAATGTTCAACATCTCTAGCAATTAGAGAAATGCAGATCAAAACTACTCTAAGATTTCATCTCACTCCAGTCAGAAAGGCAGTTATCAAGAATACAAACAACAATAAGTGCTGGCAAGGGTGTGGGGGAAAGGGCAGACTCATACATTGCTGGTAGGATTGCAAATTGATGCAACCAATCTGGAAAGCAGTATGCAGATTCCTTACAAAGCTTGAAATGGAACCACCATTTGACTCAGCTAGCCCACTTCTTGGTCTATACCCTAAAGACTTAAAAACAGCATACTATAGTAATGCAGCCACCTCAATGTTTATAGCAGCACAATTCACAATTGCTAAACTGTGGAAGCAACCTAGATGCCCTTCAATAGATGAATACATAAAGAGACTGTGGTATATATACACAACGGAATATTACTCAGTATTAAAAGAGAATAAAATCATGGCATTTGCAAGTAAATGGATGGAGTTTTAGAGAATCATGCTAAGTGAAGTAAGCCAATCCCAAAGATCCAAAGGCCGAATGTTTTCTCTGATTAGTGGATGCTGATCCATAATGGGGGTGAGGATCGGGAGCATGGGAGAAATGGAGGAACTTTGGATAGGGCAAAGGGGAGGGAGAGAAAGGAAAGAGGCAAGGGAGTAGGAAAGATGGAATGAGATGGACGCTAGGTACATGTATGAAGACATGAATGGTGTGATTCTACCTTGTTTATAACCAGAGAAATGAAAAATTGTGCTCCAATTGTGTGTATTGTAACTTGAGATGCATTCTGCTGTTTTATAAAATTTAAATTTAAATTTAAATTTAAAAAAGAAAGGAAAAATAAAAGAAATATATTACTAGCCAGGCATGGTGGCACATGCTGTGATCCCAGCAGTTTCAGAGGCTGAGACAGGAGAATAGCGAGTTCAAAGCCAGCCTCAGCAATGATGAGGTGCTAAGCAACTCAGTGAGACTCTGTCTGTAAATAAAAGACCAAATAGGCCCGGAGATGTGGCTCAGTGGTCAAGTACCCCTGAGTTCAATCCCCGTACCAAAAAAACAAAAAGAAAAGAAAAGAAAGAAAGAAAAAGAAATACATTACTAAACTATAGTAGATAGCTTTCTCTACTTTCTTGCTGCTTCAAACTAAGATGTCATATTTTCCAGATGAGACTACAGGATGATAGAACCTTCATTCGCTCACATCACTTAGATTGTGCAAAAAGAAAAAGTTCCTTGAAGAATGATCTTAACTTACAGGAATATTGGGCAATTGAAAAGAAACCTTGTGATAAGTCATGGAGATCTGGGGAATTATTTAACCAAGGTAAAATTTCACCTATCCTGAACAGTGTGTAGGTGGGAAGATCAAAGGTGAAATATTCATTCATTCTACATGGATTCATGTCAAGATTGATGGAGTATTTATCCAGGGTTTTACCTCTGGTGGTGATGGATAGGTGATCCATAATTCCACTTGGCATAAAATTAACTTCTATCAAGACTGGGGATGAAGCAGGAAAATGAGGGTGAAAAGAGATGTGGACAGGGAGCAAGTAGCAGAACAATTTACCCCAGGCTTAAAGCTCTCAGGAGTTTCAAATTTGGTTGTTCAATGGCCAATATTTTTAATTGAGCCAAGTAAAATTTTTAGACAAAGCTTGATTCTAAAAAAAAAAAAAAAAGTCAGTCACTGATGCTAACTGAATCAGGCAGTAAGAGGAAGGCATAATAGAATGATTTTCAGGGCTTATAAATGGCAGTATAGCTGTGGCTTCTGTCTTCAACTATGATGATTCTGTAACTTTGAGAAGATCCACATGGTATAGAGAATGCAGGAAGACCAGTAGAAGAATGAATAAAGAACAATGAAAATGGTTGCAGGAAAACAACAAATATCTGTGTCCAATTGTTTCCAGGTTCTGGAACTCTCAACAGTAAAAATCAGAAGAAACAGATGTTAACAATGGTCTTGCCAGTGACAAGAGGGTACAGGTAAATACTAAGTCTATATACTGCAGCACTAAAATGAGGTAACAGAGAATACTATGGCTGACCCCAATTGGAAAGAAATTGTTGAAAATCTGTTATCAAAAGAAAAAAAATTAAAATATAAAACTTTTCCTCTGTGGTCAAATTGATTTCAGAACATAAAAATCAGGAAACTAAAATGAATTTTCAATATTCATTTTTCTCCAAATTCTGAATCGAAGTATACTATTAGATATTTATGGTTACACATAGTAGTTGGGTTCATCCAAAGTATATTTTCAGAATCAAAATTAGGAATCAGATTAGAAATCAAATTAGGAATCAAAATTAGGAGTCAAATTAGGAATCAGATTCCCCTCGCTCCAAAACCTTCTGAAAATCATCAAACTCTCTGTCTTGTTGGAATTTCTTAACTTTTGATTCAGCCTCCTCCAAAGATATGTTTTGATGTAGTTCCCACTTAGTATACTACTCTCAACAATTTTAGCACCCTGTTTTTAATCAACATGTTATAATTTTAATCAGAAGTTCCATATGTTTTCATTTATTACACATATCAATCAAACCAATGAAGTAGTTATTAACACTATCTTCAGAGTATGTAGCTGGACTTCAAAGTAGCAAGGTCACTTGTCCAGGGTCACATAGATAGGAATCTCAGAGTTCACATTTGAATCCAATACCCTTTGATTTCAAGAATAATGCTTTCTACTGTGTATTTTGCCACTGGGTTGTCAGGTTAGGTAGTAGACTCTCCATTTACACATAAAGAATTGAGAAATAACAATAGTACTATATCTTGGAAAAATGTTCTCAGCTTTATTGAAGCATAGTGTAAAAATAAATCCAAGCTTTTAGTTTACAGTTTAGTGAATTTTGAAAAATGCATACAACTGGGAAGCAACATCTAATTTAAAAACCACATCATCCCCCCAGACAACTCTTTTGTGCCCCATTATATCTAAGTATCTGCCCCACCCCAAGCAAGCACTGATCTGATGTCTATGGGTATAGGTTATTTTTGTTGGTGCTACAACTTTATATGAATAAAACCATAAAAATGGTTCCTTTTGTGTGTGATGTTCTCTGCTTATCACATTTTCATTTAAATCCATCGATGTCATAGTGGTATCAGTAATTCATTTTATAAATTTCTGAATAGCATTATAATGTATGAGTATATTACAATTGGATTATACACACATTTATTGATATACATTTGGGAAATTTCCAGTTTGAAAGTGCTATGAATAAAGCTGCTATGAGTACTCTTATATAAGTGTCTGTGTAAACATATGGCTCACAGAGGTAAATGTCTAGGAACGAAATTGCTGGATTATAGGATAAATGTATGCTTAACTCTATAAGAAATTATCAAATTATTTTCCAGGGTTATTGCACAACTTTCTGCTGGATTAAAGTTCCAGCTGTTCCATTCCATCACTAACAATCTTTTGAATTTTGGCCATTCTAGATATATAATGGTATCTTGTGGTTTTAATTAATATGCTTTAGGCTTGCAAGTACTTAGCAATTTGTTAATCTATGTGAAGAACCATGTTTTGGCTATTTCCTTATTTCTTTGATTTCCTAGATTATGTCAATCTTTTCAAAAGCAATGCATTATTTCATGCCCAGCATATGACCTTTCTTGATGAATGTACCATGTGCAGATCAAAAGAAGATATTCTGCATTTATGGCACATAGTATTCTGTAAACATTAATTAGTATAAAGTTGGTTGACAGTGTTCTTCATATCTTCTATATTTTTACTGATTCTTTCTACTTTTATCAATTGTTGATAGAAAGGTGTAAAAATCTCCAACCCTAATTGTGACTGACTTTTGATGCATGTAGTTTTATCATCTTTGCTTTATGAAGTTCAACATTCTATTATTAAGTGTACACAGACTCAGGATTTTAATTACTTCCTGAGGAACAGCTATTTTATCACTAAGAAATAGTTTTCATTTCTTAAAATACTCTCTTGCTGTTCAATTTTTCTGAGTTTAATAAAGCCTTTTCAGCTTTCTTACTCTGTACATAGTAAATATTCTCATTTTACATTGAATGTGTGTCTTTAATATTGTTTCCATTCCTTGTGAACAATTTTCGATTACTTGTTGATTATTTTTATCCAATCTGAAAATCTCTGCCTTCTAACCAAAGTGTTTATTTTTAATACAATTATTGAAATGCTTGTGTTTAACTGTCATAATTTTCCTTCTTGATATTCAAATGTTTTTTCCCCCATTGCGCTTTTGGTTTTTGTTTTTTTGGTTTTTTTTTTCAAGTACCAGGGATTGAAGGAGTAAGGGGAGGGCTTACCTACTGAGCCACATCTCCAATCCCTTTTTTTGTATTTTATTTAGAGACAGGGTCTTGCTGAGTTGCTTAGGGCCTCGCTAAGTTGCTGAGGCTGGCTTTGTACTTGTGATCCTTCTACCTCAGCCTTCCAAGCCACTGGGATTACAGTGTGTGCCACTGCACCCAGCTCCCATTGCTCCTTTCTTTAAACTTTTTGGTTGAATTTAATATGCTCTATTTCATTATATTTCCTATTCTCGCTTTTTTTATATACCTCTTATGATTTCTTTAGTCATTATTCTGGGGCTAATCATATTATCAAAATCTAATCAATATTTTAACACCATGCTTAAAACTTCACACCTTTGCTTTCATATTTCCTACTTCAGACTTCTCATTTTCCGCTCTACAGTAGACATTTCATTCTCTTCCATTTCCAACGACCTACTTCACATTGCCAAATACTGGTGGAACACTCCCACACAGATCTCAGGGCCCCCCCTTTGCATACCTTTCCCTCTCTTGTAAAATGACCTACGAATCCAACACAGCCAAAACCAAAAGTCTACTTTGGACAAATAATTTTTAAGACCTTTTGTTTTGTAAAAAATAATCTTTGCTTTATATATGCAAAAGGCCTGACAAAATAAAAGATTCTAAATTTCAGTAGTAGGTCAAAATTAAAATGTTGTTCAAACCTATAGTATTTAATATTTGTTATAGCAAATGAAATATATTTAGATTACTTCATGGTTAAGAAATCTGGATTCTTCCTTCTTAAGCTTGCTCCTCATCCTGACTGATGCCCAGATTTTTCTGTAATTTTTCTGGTGAACAGTTATAAAGGCTGATATCTCTTCCAGGAAATCTTTAGGATTAAGCAAAATAACCTCTAAAATGTCTTCAGGGAGATATAATAAAGAATATTTTTGCATTGTTACCAAGATTTCCTATTCATATTAAAGATATATTAGTTTCTGGGCTTGAAGACACTGTTAAAAATGAAATTGCTCTCATCTCAAATCAACTCATAAAGTTCCTTAGTGTATGTCTCCACTAAGCAGTTCTGCAAGTCAACCATATAATATTTACCATGGAGAGCAACTAGAAATTCAAATGCTGATCAGTGTAGTTTAACTTCTGAAAAGCACATGAAGAAGGAAAAAGAATTTGTTAACTTCATTTCTTCCTGTGCCAGGCAATGAATTTCAATAACAACATTTTAACTAAATCTTACCCAATACAAGACTGAGAATAATTTGGAGAACCTGACTTGCATGTAGTATTAAGAATGGTAATCTGTGTCATGGTCAAGTTTTATAAACAGTGATTTGACTAGAAAAGATAACCTCTGTATAGTTACATTAGAAAAAGATATGCCTTTGGTCCATCGTGCTAGATTTTAGCTGGTGGTTATCTGTACTGGAGTTCTAAAATGTTTTCATGGCCCTTACTATAGTAGTGTTTACTGTGCTACATTGTATTAGAAACATGCACCCTAAGCTGTATTTCAGCGCATAATACTGCCAATTTATATGAAGATAACTGGAATTATAGGACTTGAACAATTTATTCAGACAATGAGGAAATAATTCTTCTTGGTAACAGTTTCTATGTTGGCATATCTCTTTATTGGCATGATTTGATACTCTGATTATGAGTAATAATTATAATAATAATAATTGTTAGTTTTATTAGAATCATCATTGAGGGCTTACCCAATCACACAGCATTATGTTGTATAATTTGCATTCACTGTCCTTTAATCACAGCTACCATCTTGGAAAGTGTGTGCCACTGAATGCTCAGATAAAATGTGAGGAAGCCCAGGCTCAAAGCAGTTATATGATTTGACAAAATTCACACAAGTTATAAAGAACAGATTCAAAACAGTTTAGCTTAAAATACTAAACTTTTAATGATTTAATTACACTACTTCACTTTTGTGTATACTAGTATTTAGTCACATATAAGATTTTCATATGTACTGCCCTATATTCCCTTTAATCTGAGGATCAAATGTCTGATACTTGAACTGAGAAATTAAGAATTGATCAAAGTATATTTAACTTAGTATAATATTCTCCAGTTCCATTCATTTACCAGCAAATGTCATAATTTCATTTGTCTTTATGGATAATTACAGGGAGAGGAGTGGAGTAGAGGGAGAGAATAGATGAGGAGGGAGGAGGGACAGAAAATGGGAGGAAGTGTGGAACAAAATTGACCAAATTACGCTATGCATATATATGAATATATCACAGTGAATTCCATCTTTATGTATATCTATAAATCACCAATTTAAAAAACAGTAAATATAGGGAAGACCAGTAGAGTACAGGAAGGAGAATAAGGGGAGAAAGGAGGGGAAGGAAAGTACGAGGGACTGAAATGGAGCAAATTATATTCCATGCTTATGTCGAAATGAACCCCAATATTATATAGAACCATAATATAATAATAAAAACATTATTTAAAATGTTGATAAAGGTATAATAGCAAACAAATAGCAGAGCCAGAAAATAAAACCAGATTTATCAAATAACAGGTCTTGTGCTCTTTCTAAAAATTCACGTTGTCTCTGTAAACATGAATTTTCTAGGCTTTTTGCCATAACCCATATTACCTCTATCACAGTTTATGCTAGCACATTTTCCCTAGAGCAAATTAGAACTGAATCCTCATTGTCCAGGCTTAAGAAGGTATACTCCCTTCAAAATATATTCTTCAACATAATTTTAACTCAAACATAGAAGTGTTAGTACCTGCAATGAAATGTAAAGCCAATGTTTAGACATTTTGCCTTCATTCATCAATTATATAATTAATTCATGTATCCATTTATGTAAATCTCTATTTAGCATATATGTCTATATGTTCTGATCACCAACCTTGAACTGAATGTTCTAGTAAGCATGGGGGCAAGGTTGGTTCAGTTTAACAGACCCACAAGAAGACAAAGAATCCAATAAAGCTTTGTAGAAGAAATGATATTTAATTAAACTTTAAAGAGTGAATTAAATTCCAAGAGGGAAAAGAGGTGATAGATAGTGTGTACTATAGGTAAGAAAATGAAATTCTTAAAGGATGAAAAAATTCCTATTAGGGAACTCTGTATAATCTGGTGTGCATGAAGTAAAGAAATGTGTCTAGGAATGGAAGAGATGAAATTGGATGTATATAAACAGACATACTAACCAGATGATGAAGGACCTCAACAGTCATGTTAAGGGGCCTGAATTTTCTATTGATGCAGAATCAATGGAAATCACATGATCACATCAGCATTTTAGATAGCTCAAATTGGTAAGCTTGTGGAGTTTCAATTACCCAAGGGAAAAACTGAAGGCAAGAAGATGAATCAGTGTATTATTTCAAGTATTCAAATGAGAGACAATGAAATCCAGAATTAACAAAGTAGTCATGGAAGATTAAAGAAATTCTAAGATAGTGAAGTTGGTAGTAATTAGGATAGACTAAATGAGGTGAAAGAAAGAGAATTTTGAGATGACCTCAAGTTTTCTAGTTTGAGTGACATTGAAGAATTAATTATATTCAATGAAGTGGTCAACATCAACCATTGCCTTCTGGTTAGCTAAACAAATTAGGTAAACCTACTCTATTTTGTATGATAATAGTGGGCTACTTTATTTTACATGAAAGAGGTAGAGTTATGAAATTTTCCAAATTAGTACATGGACATCTGACCATAAAGAATCACATTTAAATCTTGTGAGAAGCCAGGTGTGGTGGTGAACACCTGTAATCCTAGCAGCTCAGGAGTCTAAGGCAGGAGAATTGCAAGTTCAAAGCCAGCCTCAGCAATTTAGTGAGGTCCTGAGCAACTTGGCAAGACCTTGTCTCAAAATAAAATATATATTTAAAAAAGGGCTAGGTATGTGGCTCAGTGGATAAAAGTCCCTGGGTTCAATCGCAGTACCAAAAAAAAATAATAATAATAATCTGATAAAGCTGAGCACAGTGACTCACACCTGTAATCCTAGCTGCTCGGGAGGCTGAGGTAAGAGGATCATGAGTTTGAACCCAGCCTCAGCAACTTAGCAAGGCCCTCAGCAACTTAGCGAGACCCTGTCTCTAATAAAATATAAAAAAGGGCTGGGGGACCACCCTACCTGCCACATTGAGCAACAAAAACACTCACATGGAACAAGGACCATGGCTCTACATCCACAAACATATCAAAATCTCTGGGACACTATGAAGGCAGTGCTAAGAGGAAAGTTCATTGCATTGAGCTCATTTATTAAAAGAACAAAAAGTGAACAAATGACCTAACACACATCTCAAAGTCATAAAAAATAAGAATAAATCAACACCCACAGTAGTAGAAGATAGGACATAATTAAAATCAGGGCTAAAATCAATGAAACTGAAACAAAAGAAACAATTGAAAAAATCAACAAAATGAAAAAAGCTGATTCTTTGAAAAAATAAATAAAATTGATAAATACTTAGCCACACTAACAAAAAGGAGAGAGAAAACCCAAATTAATAAAATTTGTGATGAAAACGGAAATACCATGACAGATACCATTGAAATACAAAAGATAATGAGAAACTATTTTGAAAATTAATACTGCAATATAATAGAAAATCTTGAAGACATCCAAATATTTCTAGAGGCATCAGGAGGACATACACAACTTAAACAGATTCATTTCAAGCACGGAAATAGAAGACGTTATCAAAAGCCTACGAACAAAGAAAAGCCCAGGACCAGATGGATTCTCAGCTGAGTTCTACAAGACCTTCAAAGAAGAATTAACACCAATACTCCTCAAATTATTCCATGAAGTAGAAAAGGAGAGAACTCTTCCAAACTCATTCTATGAGGCTCTTATCATCCTGATAGCAAAACCAGACAAAGACCCATCAAGGAAAGAAAAGTTCAGACCAATATCCCTGATGAATATAGATGCAAAAAATCTCAATTAAATCTGATAAATTACATACAAAAACATATTAAAAAGACAGTGTGCCATGATCAAGTGGGGTTCATTCCAGGGATGCAAGGTTGGTTCTACATATGGAAATCAATAAACATAATACATCACATCAATAAACTTAAAGATAAGAATCATATGATCATCTCAATAGATGCAAAAAAAGTATTTGACAAAATACAGCACCCTTTCATGTTCAAAACACTAGAAAAACTAGGGAGAGTAGGAATAAACCTCAACATTTTAACAGTTATCTGTGCTAAGCCCAAGATCATCATCATCCATAATGGAGAAAAATTGAAAGCATTCCCTCTAAAATTGGGAACAAGACAGAGAAGCCCTGTTTCACCACTTCTATTCAATCCTTGAAACTCTAGCCACAATTAGAAAAATGAAAGAAATTAAAGGGATACGAATAGAAAAAGAAGAACTCAAACTATCACTATTTGCCAATGACATGATTCTATATTTAGAGGATCCAAAAAATTGTACCAGAAAACTTTTATTTTTATTTTATTTATTTATTTATTTTTGGTACTGGGAATTGAACTCAGGTGTACTCGACCACTGAGCCACACCCCTAGCCCTATTTTTTTGTGTTTTATGTAGAGACAGGGTCTCACTGAGTTGCTTAGCACCTTGCCGTTGCTGACGCTGGCTTTGAACTCGCGATTCTCCTGTCTCAGCCTCCCTAAGTGCTGGGATTACAGGCTTGAGCCACTGCACCCAGCTTGTACCAGAAAACTTTTAGAATTAAGAAATGAATTCATCAAAGTAGCAGGATATAAAATCAATACCCATAAATCAAATGCATTTCTCTACATCAGTGATTAATCCTCTGAGAGAGAAATTAGGAAAACTACCACATTCATAATAGATTCAAAAAAAAAACTTGGAAATCAATCTAACAAAAGAGGTGAAAGACAACTACAATGAAAACTGCAGAACACTAAAGAAAGAAACTGAAGAAGACCTTAGAAGATGGAAAGATCTCCCATGTTCTTGGATAGGAAGAATTAATATTGTCAAAATTGCCATACTACCTAAAGCAATATACATATTTAATGCAATTACAATTAAAACAACATTCCTTACAGAAATAGAAAAAGCAATCATAAAATTCATTTGGAGAAATAAGAGACCCAGAACAGCCAAAGCAATCCTTAGCAAGAAGAATGAAGCAGAAGTCATCACAAGACTGGACCTTAAACTATACTACAAAGCTGTAGTAACAAAATGGTATGGTATTGGCACCAACATGGACATGTAGACCAATGGTACAGATGAGAAGACACAAAGACAAACCCACATAAATACAGTTATCTCATAGTACGCAAAGGCACCAAAAACATACACTGGAGAAAAGATAGCCTGTTTAATAAATGGTGCTGGGAAAACTGGAAATCCATATGTGGCAAAATAAAACTAAACCCCTATCTCTTACCATACACAAAACTCAACTCAAAGTGAATCAAGAACCTAGGAACTGGACCAGAGACTTTATGCCTAATAGAAGAAAAAATAGGCCCAAATCTTTGTCATGTCAAATTAAGACCTAACTTCCTTAACCAGACCCCTAAAGGGCAAGAAGTGAAATCCAGAATCAATAAATGGAATGGATTCAAACTAAAAAGCTTCTTCTCAGCAAAAAAAAAACAATCAAAAATGTGAAGAAAGAGCCTACAGAGTGGGAGAAAATCTTTACCATATGCACATCAGATAGAGCACTAATCTATCTCCAGGATATATAAATACCTCAAAAAACTTAACACCAAAAAACAAATAACCCAATCAATAAATGGGCCAAGAAACTGAACAAACACATCTCAGAAGAAGATATACAATCAATCAACAAATATATGAAAAAATGTTCAACATCTCTAGCAATTAGAGAAATGCAAATCAAAGCTACTTTAAGATTTCATCTCACACCAGTCAGAATGGAAATTATCAAGAATACAAACAACAATAATTATTGGCGAGGTTGTGGGGGAAAAGGCACACTCATACATTGCTGGTGGGACTGCAAATGGGTGCAACTGCTCTGGAAAGTTGTATGGAGATTACTTAGAAAACCTGGAATGGAACCACCATTTGACCCAGCCATCCCACTCCTTGGTCTATATCCAAAGGACTTAAAATCAGCATACTACAGTGACACAGCCACTTCATTGTTTAAAGTAGCTCAATTCACAGTAGCTAAACTATGGAACCAGCCTAGATGCCCTTTAATAGATGACTGGATAAAGAAACTGTGGTATATATACACAAAGGAATATTACTCAGCATTAAAAGAGAATAAAATTATGGCATTTGCAGGTAAATGGATGGAATTGGAGAACATCATGCTAAGTGAAGTAAGCCAATCCCAAAAAACCAAAGGCCGAATTTTTTCCCTGGTATGTGGATGCTGATCCATAATTCGGGGAGAAGGTGGCAAGGGAAGAATGGAGGTACTTTGGATTGAGCAGAGGGGAGTGAGGGGAGGAGAGGGGGTATGGGGATGGGAAAGATGGTGGAATGAGACAGACATCATTACCCTAGGTACATGTACCACTGCACATAGACTCTACATCATGTACAACCAGAGAAATGAAAAGTTGTGCCCTATTTGTATACAATGAATCAAAATGCATTCTGCTGTCATGTATACTTAATTAGAACAAATAAAAATTTTTAAAAGTTTTAAAATTAAAAAAAGGAAGTTTATTCCAGCTGGTTTGCCCCTCCCTGAAAAAAAAGGGCTGGGCATGTGGCTATGTGGTTAAGCACCCCTGGGTTCAATCCCTGGTACCACAAAAACAAAACTGATGAGACAAATTTTGAATCCTCTAAACTTTCTGACATTCAGATGAATACAGTTCTTAATGAAGCTTTTTGTCTTTCGTGACTGAATAGAGGACATTAATGTTGTGTATCGAATAGATACTTGCTTCGTATCAGGTGGAGGTGTGAAGATGTATACAGTTAGAAGCGTGGAATGGCAAAAGTACTGTGCCAATCCAGGGCCTGTCTTACTTTCTGTTCACTTTTCACCTTGCCCTTGAACTATTCTGGAAGACCTGACTTCCAGCTGGGTTCAGCCAATCACAGTCATTGACAGAAACTTGGAGAGTGGGAAATGGGGAGAAGACAGAGTATTTATTTATCTTGCTTTGCCTCAAAAGGTAAATTGTTATCTCAAGTAGCAATTGACTCCTTTCTGTGGCTTCAGTCCCCCCTCCCTCTGGAATTCTAGTTTTAGCTAGATAATTTCATCTCCTTTGCTTTCCTAACATTGCCTCTTCCCTTTGTTGTCTAGCCTTGGCTATTGTTTCTGAAATTACTAATGTCTGAAGACATTCCTGTGTACTCTTTGACTTCTCAGTTCTTCCATTACACATGTAAATAATTCTTTGCATTCAAGTCTTTATTTTAAATTTTCATATGCTTTATATTTTTTCCTGGCTAGAGAGGTACTGATACCGTCAATGTTATCAAATGCCAAAGTGTGTTTCGAGAGGAGAATAATTGAGAACCCATGGGTTATACAATTACATCTTCATTGAAAAGCAGTTTCAGGGGAAAGTGATATTGCTTAGGGATGAGAAATTAATAGGTGAGGAGGTGAAACAGCAAATAAAAGCAACTTTTCCAAGAAATTTACCAATAAAGAAAGAGAGGTGGTATAGTAGCCCAATTGGTGGGCAGACTCACGGGAATATTTGATAATATGTTATGTTCTATGGTGTGCTATTTACAAATTCCATGAGGCATTTTGGACATTAAATTGACTCATGCAGGATAGCCTGGTCTCTGAGAATCACAGATTCCCTGGGCTCAAACAGTCATATATGGTCACTTGCTTCAGTGCATTCCCTTCAGGCAGAGCCAGGCTTAGTGCATCTCCAAGGAAAATCTAGGTCTAAAAGTGCCTCAGTATTTGTGCCAGAAGTAGCATGTTCCTGCCAAGAAAGCAATACAATTTCAGAACGTTTTAATAGAAATATGTGTCCCACATCAAGGGAAGTCATAATAAGGTCGTATTATTTTGTACTGATGGGATTATGTTTAGTGTTGGGTATTGAATTCTGACCATCCTGTTTCTTAAGGAAGATAGTAATACATTTGATAGTGTCTTATGGAGAGCAACCCAGACGCCTTTCCATATGAACAAGACTTAAGGTAGCTAATTGGAGAGCTTTAAACTGAAGCACAAAAGGTAGAAGCTGCTTATTAGAAAAAGGACATGGAATTATGCTATTCCATAATTTAGGTTTTATTAAGTGGAAGAAATATAGAGAACTAGCACATAATGGGTGCCTACTAGGTTCTAAGTAATTCTTAAAGCATTTTTCATTCTCACAGAAATTCCTTGAGGTAATTACTGTCTCCACTTTACAGATGTGGAAATTTAAAGTGCTGTTTAAGAAACTTATTGAAGATCTTATAGCTATTAAGGGAATCAAACAAAAAATAAGAACGCATATTACTTGTAAATAATATGAGTTAAAATTAAAAGGAATGGATTAAGTTGACATCAATATTAAATAAATGAGTTAAAATTAAATAAATGAGTTAAAATGAAAAGGAATGGATTAAGTTGACATCAATATCAAATACTGGCTTCAGACTGATCTCAAATGGAAACTGAGTACCTCTATTTTCCAGGTAACCCCTTTTTCTAAATCCAACTGCAGTAAAAGAGAAAAAATATCCAACAAAACAACTGTGCTAAACTCTGTACTAGCCACAAAAGTAAGAAACTTGTAGTAGAAGCATTAAAGATCATGATTAGAAATTAAACTGGAATAGAGGGAAAAGGTTTCTTGGATTTGTCTCTTCTTTATCACTCCGCATCCCCACCTCTACCTGTGGGGCTCTGGCTGGTGCTGTACAGGCTTTCCTGCCACTGCTCCACACTATTCCTTTGAAGCAAGGAGGCTGGGAGACCCATCCCAATCACTGCTACCTTCACCCTTGAGCAAAATGAGTCTTCGGCTCAATTTCATCTAATCACCTTCAAAGCCTACCTTGATTCCTTCGTTCAGACCCACACTTGGAATTTTCACTTTCCTTTATCCCACTACCATACCACATTGCTCTCTGCATACCAAAGTTAACAGGTCTTCTGTTATACCACCTTAGAAGTCTGCTTTTTAGTTTCTGAATTTATAATTCACTAGTTATAAAAGCCAAATTATACCCATTTTTCTTCCAAGCCAGTAAGGGAATTATAATGATAGCTTTCCATAGAAAATATCTTAATCCATAGTACCTTGCTCTAAGGAAATATACATTGAATTGACATTAACGGATAAAATGCTTGGAATTCCAGATACACTGTCAGATGAATCCTGGACTGACAACTTATCTTGATGCTTAATAACACTCTGTCAGAAAATTCTTCCCGATATTTTGCCTACATCCCAGATGATGCAATTTATGCTCCATTCACCTTGTTCTGTCCTAAGAGAAGATTGAGACCAGCTGGTGAAAATTCTCTGTGTTGGTGGCGCACACCTGTAATCCCAGCACTTAGGGAGGCTGAGACAGGAGAATCACGAGTTCAAAGCCAGCCTCAGTAAGGGCGAGGCGCTAAGCAACTCAGTGAGACCCTGTCTCTACATAAAACACAAAATAGGGCTGGGGATGTGGCTCAGGGGTCGAGTGCCCCTGAGTTCAATCCGTGGTACCAAAAAAAAAAAAAAAGAAAGAAAAAGAAAATTCTCTGTGTAATAGCTCTTTATACACTATTATTAAGTCCCATTTTGGCCTTCTATTTTCCAAGGGAACATCAGATGACGCTATTAAAAGGTAAGTCAGATCACGTCATTCACTTGTTCAAACTTCCCCAGTGGCTCCTCCCATGGTATATCCAACAACAAGACCAATAATATCTGACTGTTTTGTTCTATTATATCTTTTACCTCATTTCTTACTACCAAAATTTATTCAGCCCTTTTTTCTCTAAAGCCACATTTACTTCCTTGTAATTATTGAAAGTTCTGCCTCAGATATTTTTCCCTGCCAATTTCTTCTCCCAGTTATCCACATGGCTCATTTCCTCATGTCATTTGAAGTATGTTTCAATACTGGAAACATACTGGATCACCCTACTTAAGATCACAAACTACCCCCAGCAATTCCAGGCCCCCTTATTCTGCTGTTATATTCACATCACTCATTACCTCTCAATATATTACATAAGCCACTTTTTACATCTATTGTCCAACACCTCCATACTTAAAGGTCTGTTGCTGTATCACCAATGCCCAGAAAAGTATCTGACATTTATTACATATTTTTTTGGATTAAAGAATAAATGAACTAATATTTATTATGTGCCAGGAACTGTTTACCAACAGTTTAACATACAAACACACACAAATACACACACACTTTTACCCCACAAAGTTATAGGAATTGAGAGTGTAAATTTAGTTATAAAATACACATTAAGGTTTTACTGCCTAAAGCCATATGCTAGCTGCTTCACAGGTATAGAAAACCTGAGACCTGTCTTCTAAGAAGGTCTG
Source organism: Xerus rutilus (assembly GCA_028644305.1). Lineage (NCBI taxonomy): Eukaryota > Metazoa > Chordata > Mammalia > Rodentia > Sciuridae > Xerus > Xerus rutilus. The sequence continues at coordinate 10,565,667 of CM053417.1, forward strand.
AAAAATATATAGAAAACAAATCCATAATGGCAAGTGACAGGTTTGAGGATTGCTTAGTGGAGACTCATAATTTTCTGAAGTTGATGCTACAAAGGACACATTTATCTATCAGAAATTTATTTTTTTATATATCTGACAGAAAGAAAATACTGAATTTGATGACCCAACCACAGGATTCTTTGATATATTGTCCTAGTTCTTTTCCTATTAATAGCACCAATTTCTGCCTCTACCAGTATATTCATATATCATTTTTGATGCAATTTTACTGTTGGTGGATCTTAGCTTTCTTTTCATTTGTTACCATTAATTTAGTGGGTGAAAATGATACTTTGTGGTTGCTTTCATTTCCCTTTTTTTTGGTATTTGCAAGGATGGAATTTCCCTAAATTCATCCATGATTTGTATTTTCTGTGCAATTCTAAGGCTTAAACCATAGTACACTATTGGATTCTCTTGCCTCATATAAACAAGGCCTGAGAGTGACACCTCTAGTTTCTGGGTATCTTATGATATCTAATTTAAAAATAAGTCAAGGGTCAATAGTAGAAGCATAACAACCTCAAAATAAACAAGTCATGGCTATTTTCCTTTTTAATGATTCAATTCACATTAGTTCCTCTGTCACATTTACAAAGCACTTTGCAAATCAAGCTTTCTTTAACTAGGGTACGTCCAGTAACAAACCAACCAGTCTTTCTCCTTCAGGACACTGCACACATCAGTTCTGTAGCACTTTCTCCCTCTGCTGGCATGAAAAGCAACACTCATATCAGGATTCTGGAGCTGCATATATCAGGCCTCACAGGTTAATAATCATTAGCTAATTAAGGCTGAATATTATATTAAATCTCTTCTTTCAAAGGTGTCAACAGAAATAAAAGCATGCTAGGATATATCAGACTGCTAGCAATTAATGCTCACTTAGTTTTAAACCTATGAAAAAAATCTTTGTCATATAACTGGGTCCCTAAAATAATTAAGATTAAAAATCAAAATAATTTAGACTAAATAATTTAGACTTTTCTCAGTGTGGCATATTTTCAAGTTCAGCTTCTCCTGATATACCTGTCCATTTTGTGTAAACATTTTTCATTCATTACAGTGTAAATAACATCCAAATGTTCCCCTTGCACCATCATCAGCTACAGCCATACATACATCAAGACCTAGCTACAGAGAAGGGATTTAACTTTGCAGACTCCATAGGTGAGTGAGAACTAAAACATCAAACCAAACATTCTGTCTTTTTGATGATTGCTCCCATCTTTGAGTCCATTAGTCTGAGGCCCTTCTGCTAGCTAAAACATTTTATTAAAAGACAAAAACGGCTCAGGGAGAAAAGTGGAATGCACACTCATATTACTTTTATGTTAGCTAGGTTGTCTCAGTTTTTTGTTTTTTTGATACCAGGGATTAAACCCCAGAGTGCTTTACCAATGAGCCACATAACCACATCCTCAACCTTTTTTTTTGTATTTTATTTAGAGACAGTCTCACTGAATTGCTTAGGGCCTCACTAAGTTGCTGAGGCTGACTTTGAACTTGCCATCCTCTTGCCTCAGCTTCCCGAGCTGCTGGGATTACAGATGTATGTCACCACACCTGGTAGAGTTAGCTCTATTGAGGGTCACATTTTTGTCACTTCCACCTCCCTCCATCCCGCCATTGCTCAGGAAATATGTACAGTGAATGAATAAGCAAGTGTCCATAAACCTAAGTTCCATCTCACGAACATAAAAGTCTGCCTATGTATTCCCCCTTGAGCTAAATTTGTATTTATTCTTGTCCTTGCTTCCATTTTTTAAAGGCATCTGGTAATACATAACATTTGCCATTATAACTTGGTGCCTGGCTCAATTTGCTGTCATTCTGACATGATACTGTGTATCATTAGGAATTCCAGTTCCACTCCATCACTTTTTCTCCATGTGTAGGCTCCAGGTGTTCCACCAACCAGGCCAAGCCCCTTCCTCCCCTCCTTTGTGTGGTTGCCCCTGATATGTTTACTGCCGAGTCTTGCTTCACTAGCTTCTCCCTTTTCCTAAACAACTTCTGATAAAATAGTATTTTGCTTCTGATGCTCTTTGTCTTGCAAAGTTGTAATACTTAATCATAGTAACTGACCGTGCTAATAAAAGATTCTCAGAAAAATGCATATTTTGGCAAGAGTTTTTGGGAATAGTGCGATGTGTCTCATGTAGGAACATTCACCCCCTCCTTGCTTTATGCAAAGAACTAAGTCTCATGGGATAACCATGTCATGCAGGGCAGTAAGGGCGACAACAGTGAAGGATTCGTGGAAAGGGCAGTTAGGTAGGAAGGTGTTTGCAACTCACTAGAAAAATAACAGTGTAGCACAGCTGCTGTCAATGCTATAGAAAAAAAAAATCCCCTCATTTCCTTTTATCTAGGATAAAACTAAGTACCTAAGCCTGGCTAAGTGTATTCCTTTTCTAATCATGAAATGTGATATCCCTCATTCCCCTTCTGGTGCCCTGGTTTAAGCCTGCAGTATGAAGCAGTAAACATGCTGCATTGATTCCTAATCTAGTTTATGGTCTCTTTCCACAGAAATCGTGTTCTCTGTTCAGCCCACCTGGGAATAGGCTTGGGCAGGTCTCCAGGCTACTTGCTATTCAAAGCAGGTGCTTGGTGCTCAGCTGTGCTCAAAAGGGAGAATTTGAAAGCCAGGAGAGGCTTTCCCGAGATTTCATCTTCCATTTCTGTTTGGGTGCAGGAACCCCATCAGGATCAGCACAGGTCTGGGAAACAGAAATATCCATCAGCAGGAAGGCTTCATAAACCCCTGAAGCAAAGAGGACTATTTCAGGCATGAAGGAATAAGACTGAGTTAGGCAAAAGAATTCATGATGTGAGTGAGGGAGAGGGCCTAGGAGAATAATGGACTGTTGACAAAGAAAAATCTCCACCCCCAATTATTTTGGGGAGGTAAGGAGAGGAATACAGCAAATCATGTTCTCAGCAATATATGCTTTTTTTTTTAATATTTTGTTTTGTTGTAGATGAACACAATATCTTTATTTATTTTATGTGGTGCTGAGGATCGAACCCAGTGCCTCACGTATATGAGGCAAGCGCTCAACCGCTGAGCCATAGCCTCAGCCCCAGCAATATATGCTTTTATGCTTTGCTGGGACTTGATAGCAGAATGTGGATTAGGGCATAAAATAGTACTGTACTCACTGTTTATGGCTAAGGTTCTGCTATGTGAATGATGCCCTGCGACATGTAATCAACTTAAATTCAGAATATTCAACACAATATACTTTCTTGAAAGTCATTGCAAGCTCTGGATAGGTAAAGTTGTGCTTGTTTGCTTGGTTTGGTTTTGTTGGGGGGCTGGGGACTTGATTCCTTTTTCCTGAACTCTCAGAATGTTTTTCAAGAGCAAGATATGGTAAATAGTTAATTATTCTACTGAAGAAGTATAAAAACTGGATGCAATATCAAACACAAAGTGCATTTATTCAGAACTGAGGAAAAAAAGGAGATATAAAATCTTGGCCAAACATAGCAACAAATCTGCCTTTTTATTAAATTAATGATCTAGGGTAAATGGAGCAGAGAAAAATTGTAAACCTTTTGAACAGTTGAGGAATATGAGGGAGTGGGATAATTATGTTTGTACTAACATGTTCAAAAAACAAATAGGATATAAAAGCATATAGTTGGAATTAGAGATCTATTACCCCATGTGGATGATGAAAAGTTGCACAGGTAGGGAAATATAAAAAAAAAAAAAAATGTAGACGGGTGCGGTGGCACACGCCTGTAATCCCAGCAATTAGGGAAGCTGAGACAGGAGAATTGCGAGTTCAAAGCCAGCCTCAGCAATGGCAAGGCACTAAGCAACTCAGTGAGACCCTGTCTCTACATAAAACACAAAATGGGGATGGGGATGTGGCTCAGTGGTCGAGTGCCCCTGAGTTCAATCCCTGGTACCAAAAAGAGAAAAAAAAAGTACTGAGAGTGTGATACAGTCTTAATGTATACATTTGTGCCTTTTTTGTTTAAGTTCTAAATTATCTAATATAGCATGAGGGGTGTGTGTGTGTACATACTTGTATCTTAAAAAGCTCTGAAAATGGAGAAATATCCAATGAGTGAACAGTGTTGCAGGTGGTATGAAAAATCAAAAGATGTGGAGAGATGAGGTCAGCTGTCAGGTTTTTAGTCTCCAGGTCCCCATAAAACAGATCTCAGAAATTCAGACACTCAGATGTCTTCCCCTCTCCTCCAGGCTTCTTTGCTTCCTAGAAAGAGATGTGCCTTTTATTTGACCAGTCTGGGGGCAGCCTGCATTTACACTCCCTGATCACACAGCTAGAGAAATAAGGAAATATTTAGTGGAAGACTGGGTCCTACAAGTACAGTTAAACTGCTTTCCCCAAATCTAGCTTATTTTAAATGAGTCCTTCTATATCATCTGAGCATAAATGGCTATGTTGGCTTTACAATAACTCACAGTCAGCTTGGCAGTGCACATAGGCAGTTTAACAAGGGAGTTTTCTGCTGTACCATAATATATACAGCAAGTGGAATACCTCTATATCTTTTTAGAGAAAAGGTTAAATGTCTTGCTTTAAAAGTGATGTTTACTCCAGGTCAATGATCTTTTTTATGACCTCCCATATTCTTTTGTTTTGACTTTGTATTCTGATATGCATTAGGTGAACAACCTTAGATATTTTTTCCCTAAATTCAAGAACAGAATTTTCTTATTTATTGAAATTTCCCTAATACTTAAACTCTACATTCTTCTATCTGAAAGGAAAAAGATTGTCCAGTTCCTGGAGTCAAGGATGTGATTTGATTCAAGGGAGAAAAATGACTCTGGAATTTTTTTTTCCTCTCTCTTGTTATGGTAGGGGATAACTAAGGCATAAGCTATCTCCCAGAGGGCAAGCAGAGGCACAGCTGCAGCTGATCCAATAGATTTATAAGATCTAGCTAGTTTGGGAAAATAATAAAATTAAAGCTGCAAATTAAGTTTGAGAACTAAATCAATCTTTTGATGACTAGATTCAAGTTAAAGGGCAGAAGGAACAGTTTTATAATCTTCCTGGCATGGATGGTTGTTTGTAGCCAGGCATGCTGGCTGCAGCATAATGACATACTTCCTTTTATTAAAATGTCAAATTCTATTCAGTGGGAAATTCTCTTCAACACCAGAGGTTTCTACCGAACATACCTGACCAACAACTCTTGGGTTTATATCAATTAAACAAAATTTTGACATGTTGGATGGCACTTCCTCTGAAAAAGTAGAAACCTGGTTCTCCTTTATATTCTTCTCGATTTTACCTACATAAGAAAAAAAAAATTCCTGCCAATGGCAGCTGTACTTAAATATTAAGACTTGGATTACAACTAAGTTATGGTGGACAAAATCAGTAAACACTGAGCAAATCACTGAGTAAAATCAGTAAACACTGCACCAATAATGCCGTGGTATACAAATCTGCCAAGGAAGGATGCTCAGGGACTCAAAGGCAAGTTTACCAAACTTTCAACAGATAACAGATAGCCATGGCCACCATTAGACAAGCAGTTGTTTTGTGTTTGTTTCTTTTACTTTTAATGACAGAAAACAATTCCAAAGAAAAACCAGCAATGACCTTTCTCAGAATGGGAATCCAAATTTTAAGAAATGAGCCTCTGCTACCTCTAGATCTGCATCTTAATTAGACATCAGTATTTTAAATGGGAGACATACATACCCTTCCAACAGGAAGTGGCAAGGACAGTCAGCAAGTTCCTGTTTTTGTTTTTTCTTTTTCCAGAAGAGAAATCAAGACCAAATAATTCACCTTTTAGAAGTTATTCTAAACCAGACTCCATTTCTAAATCTCTATTAATTCTCTTTGTGTGTAAATATGTAAATATGTGTGTAAATATGGTAAATATGGTACTGAAATATCCAAGGATAAGCAACTATATTTAGTTTCACTAAAAACAATTTATTTTTGGAGTCTATAGTAGCTGCACATTCATAGTAGTTTTTATCCACTTTAACTTAATAGCTACTTTATCATGAGTAATTAATTGTATTAAATGCAGTCTTTTGTATTTTATCTTATATCTGGTTTCTTTCAAGTCACATAAATTTTGATATAGCATTTACCAGTACTTCACTCAGTTTTTGGCTGAATAATATTCCATTTTGTGAATGTACAGCACATATTTATCTATTAATCAATTGAAGAACATTTTGGTAGTTTGGTAATTATTCACTATTATGAATAATTATGTACAGTTTTTTGGTTTTTGTTTTTTGGTTTTTTTCTGTGACTATATGCTCTTGGTTATCTTGCATATACAGCTAGAAGTTGAATTGCTGGATCATATGGCAACTCTATGGTTAACTTTTTCAGGAACCGCGTAAATCTTTTTCACAGTAAATAGATTATTTTATATTCTCTTTAGCAATGTCTGATGGTTCTAGTTTAGCCACATCCTCACCAACACTTGCTATTGTCTCTTAAAAAATTATCAGTCATCTTGTAACCAAAAGCTCCGTCCTTGTCCCCAGTGCCAATCAATGCCAATTTAAGAATGAGGACATGGTTTTGAGAAAAAGAAAAAGGTTTATTTCTTTGCTAGCAAAGGAGAAACACAGGGGACTCCTGTCCCTAAGGCCATTACTCTCTGGATCAGCTGGGACAGGGGGATTTTAAAGGGTGATTTTTTACCAGGTGTGCTCTGGTAGGGGGTCCCAGGGCACCCTGATAGTGCCTTAGGATTCACTTGTTAATTTGGCAGACATTTGCTTCCCAGATCCTCAGCAGGCATCTCCTTCCTGTAGTGGGTGTGTTCAAGGGCAGTTAACTAGGGGAAGAAAAGATAATCCTTAAAGCAAGGAGGGCTATATTTAGAAGGTGAAGGGACCACTGTTACAAATCCTAGTATGCTTTTGATTTGTATTTCCCTAGTGACTAATGATGAACATTTTTGAATTGTATATTGGTCATCTGCATATCTTCTTTGAACAAATATATATTCAAGTCTTTACCTATTTGGATATTGAACTGAATGAGGATAAACTAGAATACCTTATAGTAAAATGACCAGGCAGTCAGAGTAATGGGCCCTATTCAACCACACGGGGGGGGGGGCGCTAACCTGTACACATATTAATGAGCACCATCAAGGCCTACTTCAACTGTAAAAGACCTTGAGGCTCACCTGTAGGAACACATACAGGCAACTCCTTTGTCCCAGAGATGGAAAACAGAAGGTGGGGGTGAACCCAGATGAAAGTTACAGGAGGAAGGAAGTGAACCCTGATGGTAACAGGATACCTTTTTCAATACATATTTTACATACCTTTTGTTCCATGCTCTGACCAAAACCATATATCAACTCCTAAGCTGACACACCAAAAGGATTTTTCTGCTATCAGGCCCCCTCTCTCGCAAGGTGGAAGTTCTATCTCTTCTTGCTTGAATAAATCCTACTCCATTTACTGTTCCCTTCCTTGATTGTGGATTTTATTCTTCGAAATTTGCAAGACAATAACCCAGTGCAAATTGGCAAACCTTGGCATTTAGTCTCATCTCAAATTCCAGTTTCAGAACCCTTACCAGACATATGATTTACAAATACTTCCTCAAATTTTATGGGTAATTCACTTTCTTAATGGTGTTTTGAAACATAACTTTTTTTTTAATTTTGAAGAAATTCAATTTATCTATTTTTACTTGGGATGTTTTTGGGTTGTTTGTTTGTTTGTTAGTTTGCTTTTTGGCATCTATCTAAAAAACTATTGTCTATTCCAAGGTCACAAAAATGTATGCTGTGCTTCCAGTAAGATGTTGAATATAGGGGCTGGGATTGTAGCTCAGCGGTAGAGCGCTTCCCTTGCATGCGTGAGGCCCTGGGTTCGATCCTCAGCACCACGTACAAAGCAATAAAATAAAGACATTGTGTCCATCTACAACTAAAAAAATATTTAAAAAAAAAAAAAGATGTTGAATATAAGTGGTGAGATCAGATACCTGTATTCTGTTTATGATCCTAGGAGGAGAAAATTCAGTCTTTTAGCACTGTGATGTTAGCTGTGGAGTTTTAAAAGATAGTCCTTGTTAGTTTGAAAAAATGATGTTCCAGTTTTAATTTGTTGGCTATTTTTTACATTAAAGGTTTCAGATTGTATAAAATATTTTATTTGTGCTAATAAGATACTCATTTTTTATTCCTTCATTCTACCAACATGATGTATTACATTGATTTTCACATGTTGAACCAAACTTGCATCATGGGATAAATACCTCTTGGTCATGGTTGTGTATAATCCTTTTTATACACTACTGGAATCACACTGAGAGTATTTTGTTGAGAATTTTTGCATCTATATTTATAAGACTTGTTAGTTTCCAGTTTTCCTTTCTCGTGGTTTCTTTGGGGTAATAGTAGACTATTAGAATGAGTTTAGAAGGATTCTGTTTCATGGAAGATTTTAAAAGGATTAGTTTTAAGTCTTTTCTAAATGTTTGAGAGAATTCACAAGGAGAGTAATCTTTGCCTTGTCCTCTTTTAAAAAGATTTTTTGGTTATTAATTCAACGCCTGTGTTTTTTACTGATTAATTCTGAATTTCTTTTCCTCAAGTCACTTCCAGTCATTTTTTTAAAGAAATGGTTTATTTCAGTTATTTGGCTATATGTAAAATAGGTGATGTATTAATCACAGTTCTGCAGAAAGAACCAATAGGAGATGATAAATGATAAATAGATGATAGATAAAGAGAGGATTTTCTAAGGGAGTTGGCTTGCACAATTACAGAAGCTGGGACATCCTATGGTGTTCATCTGCAAGCTGGAGAACCAGCAATGCTGGTAGCATGACTCAGTTCAAGTCCAAAAGCTTTAAAACTGTGGAAGCCAATAGTGTTAATTCTCAATTGATGCTGAAAGCCTGAGAACCTGGGGGTCTGCTGGTGTAAGTCCCAGAGTCCAAAGGCAGGAGAAGAAAGATGTTACAGCTCCAGAGAGAGATTTTGCATTTGCTATTTGTTCTATCCAGGCAGTGCCTACTCATATTGATGGTAGGAAGTCTGCACTCAGTCTACTGATTCCCATGCTCATCTCTTCCAGAAACACTCTTACAGACACACCTGGAAACAATACTTTACCAGCTATCTAGGTATCCCTTAATGAAGTCAAGCCCTAAAATTGACCATCACAGGTTGTAAGGAGCATATGCCATGGACATGCCTGGACATGCCGGGGACTCACTGGGTTGCTGGCCATAAAAAACAGCAGCCATTGACTTGCTTAGTCATGCCTGCTTGCAATAGATGGGGGCTGTAAGGGACATCTAACTGTAGGCCTACAATTGATAGAGAGCTCAACCCATGCAATCAAGGGCTTCAAGGGGCTCAGCCCATGTAATCAACAAAAGGGCAGTGAGGTGCACCTAACAGCAGGCCTATTGGTTACAATTGATATGGGGCTCAGCCCATGTACATGCTCAAAGAAAGGCCCAGTTGCAATTATACTATCTCACTGGACATAACCAATGGACATTGGCTTTTACTGGGTGTAACCAATCACCAGCCCACACCACCAACTCGGCCCACACCACCAACTTGGAACTGCTTTTAAACTTCTTGCCCTGCCACATTTTTGGGCTTGCTCCAAGGACATCAGTGAGACCAGCCACCTTGCTGTCTGCCCTTGGATCAGCTCCACCATTCCCTGACATCCAGCTGTTGGTTGGAGAGAACCACCAGACAAGGACAATGTCTGCTCTTTGGCTAAGAGAAGTCACCTGGCATTGGAGGTATTTTGGGGCTTGTGGTTGTTGCCCTAGGATTATGTGAATTAATTGTAATGTTTAGTTGCCCTAGGATTGTGTGAATTACAAGTAATGCTTAATTGCCCTAGGATAGTGTAACTTACCTATAGAGTTTGATTAGTGCACACCAAATGCTAGTTGGGGTGCTCCAGCACACCCAACACTTTTTGATTTTTGTGATTAAATATACACTTGCATTTCAAGACAATCAGCCTCCAAGTAATTATTAATTATGCATGCTGCTCGTGACACAGATGATTTAAAATTTCTGTCTAATAAGTCTGACATCTAGGCATTCTTATGATCCATTTCTATGGCTTGCTTTATTCTCCTGGGTATAGGCTGAAAGGACACTTGCAAAGTTCATGAAGAGTCCAAAGACCACACCACATGCCAGAATCTCACACAAGAGATTTATTGTCACTAGCAAGGAGCAAACCAACAAGGCTGTCCCTCCGAAGAGGGAAGCAGCATGTTGGTATTCACAGAGCAGACTTATAGCCCATAGGAAGAATTCCACTTGCCTGCTTGGAGGTTGCGACATGGGCTGAGGTGGGATTGACCTTTTCGCAGTTACATGTCTTACAGGAAGCTGAGCAGCCTAGCCTGAGGATGGAAACTTAGGGGTTCCTAGATAAAATGGCTCCCGACCTAAAATGGCAGATCTGATGTCAATATGGGCCATGCTTCTTGTTAGTTCACTTCTCCCTCCTCTATCTCGCTTTCTCATGAAACTAGATATCCCAAATAATATAATGTAGGAATTCCTTCCTCCCCCATCTCCTCTCCTCTCTGCAGAGTTTATTGCTTTTCTTCTTTTTTCTTTCTTCCTTTTTTTTTTTTTTTGATTTCTGCAATGACTTTTTGTTTAGTAATTTTCCTGAACTAATTCTAAAAAGTTTGTATTATTTGTCACATGTGGCTACTGAAGCCTCTTCTCAGCTTAGTAGTCAGGTAATGATTAAACAGATATCCTTGAACATCCAGAACCAAAAACCCTTTCAGTCTTAGCTGAGGAACTCTGTCTCCTCATTGGAGAATACCTTCAACACTTACCCAGACAGTTGACAACTAACTCTGTCTTAGCCCTCACTTCCTACTTGTACAGAACCCTAAAGTCAGACATGAAACTACCCTTTAGGATGTGTGTATCCTTGAGAATTCACTCATCCTCACATATGCTCATGGTTCTCTTCATTCCCAGGAGAATATGGTGGATGTTTCTATAGTCTCCTATGGATATTTCATTCTCTGGTTTTTCCTCTGGGTTTTCTGTTTGTTTGTTTTTTTGTTTGTTTGTTTTTGTTTTCAGTTTCTTCCTTTCCTCAGTTGGTATAGCCACCTTAGGCAGCTGCAGTTTTCAACAATCTCAAATGATTATTTGCAACGAACACTGTAGGAATATGAAAATTGCAGTGAGCAAGCTCTGTTCAAGTGCAATAAAGATAATCCATAAAATGGATTTTATCAGGGAGCTGACAGACCTGTAAAATTGTGACAGTTTTCTGTAAATGTGATTTTGAGGGCGCTCTAAACTGATTCCTCTATTTCCAATGCATGGTAATCTTCCCATTTTCATAGTTCCCATATTTGTGAGATTGCTAGTTTAAAATAGAGATAGGGAAAAGAGGATAGGAATAGAGCATGTTAAATCTGCATGCTACTCTTAATATAATTCATCTTTTTCTTGTAAATGTGCTTCAGTCTATTGAGACACTATAGTTATATTTCAGAAATCAAGGAAAGTCTGTTTTGACTTAATTTACCAGTGTCCATTATTTTTTTTTTCTTTGACACCAGGGATTGAACTCAGCGGTGCTTGACCACTGAGCCACATCCCCAGCCCTATTTTGTGTTTATGTAGAGACAGGGTCTCACTGAGTTGCTTAGCGCCTTGCTGTTGCTGAGGCTGGCTTTGAACTCGCGATTCTCCTGTCTCAGCCTCCCAAAGTGCTGGGATTACAGGTGTGCGCCACCATGCTCAGCTACCATTGTGTTTTCTACTACAACCAGATCACCCACCCCTTGAGTGTGGTCTGAACTTATTGACTCACATCTAAAAAATAGAATACAAAAGTAATGCTATGTCACTTTGGAAACATGGTTATAAAATGACTGTAACCTGCACCTTTGTTGCTCTCTCACACTTTGTCTTGCATCACTTGTTATGGCACAAACCAGCTGCCATAACATGAGGTAATCCTTTGAGGAGCGCATACTGGAGGGACCAGCCTGCCAAAGACCACATAATTGAATTTGGAAGTAAATTCTCCCTTCCCCATCAAAACTTTAGATGAGTATGCATTCCAGGAGACAGCTTGATTGCACTGCCATGAGAGAACTTGAGCCAGAGGCACTGAAGTAAGCTACTGCCAGACTCTCCTCAGAAAGTAAAATATAACAGCTTGTTGTTTTAAGTCATTAAATTTTGAATTAATTTAATACATAGGAATACATAACAATGGGGATTGTTATGGAGCAGTTTCAAATTTTTTCTATGACAGCAAGGGAATTATTATTCATGCAAGCATTGAATCAAAAGTTAACCAGAAAATATTTTTTTTTAAAAAATTTTTCTGCTAATTAAAAGTAAGAAGAAAAAGAAATCACAATTTCCGTATCTGTTTTCTGCTCATAACCATATTTTAATGAGCCATTGAACAAACTTTAGGGTACTTCATGAAATAAAATCAATAAGGTAGAAAAGTCTATTTGGAGTCTCTGGTAGCTAAAAGACCATTCCATGCTACAAACTTGGGTTGGAACTCCTGACCACAGATATTTTGCTTAGGAGCTATAATTGATTGAATTGTGTTCCCCCACAACTTATATATTTTGGGAGAACATATAAGATATGTTATATGTTAAGATATTTGGAGGCCTGGGGTTGTGGCTCAGTGGTAGAGTGCTCGCCTAGCATGCATGAGGCACTGGGTTTGATCCTCAGCATCACACAAAAATAAATAAAATAAAGGTATTGTGTCCATCTACAACTACAAAATATATTTCCAAAAAAAAAGATATTTGGAGATGGAACCACTGGGAAATAATTAGTGTTAGATGAGGTCATGACAGTGAGGCCATGGTGATGAGATCAGTGCCTTTAGAAAAAGAGTAGGAGACAGCATCTATGAGCTAGAAGGAGGGCCTTCACTGGGAACCAAATCAGCCAGTACTTTGATTTTAAACTTTCCAGGTTTGAGTGCTGTGTGAAATAAATAGTGGGGTCGTTTTAAGCCACCCAGTTTTTGGCATTTTGTTAAAGCAGTTCAAACTGATTAAGACAGGAACCTTCAGCAAGTGGGAGTGGTGTCATCAATTTAAAATAACTTTTAAAAAAAATTGTCCTGTTGTGTTGGGGATTGAACCCAGAGCCTTGCACATGCTAGGCAAATGTTCTACCATTGAGCTATATCCCCAGCCCTAAGGTAATTTTAAGCTTGTTACTGTTGTCACAAAAGTAATCAATGTTTTCTTTCTACATAAGAGAACCCAAGATTTGTTATGTAAAAATGTCTAGGGAGAGGCCCTGGATGCAATACCTCAGAAGATGAGGCTATGAAAGCCAAGAAGTTTGGAATAAAAATAAAACAACTCTGATAATAATAAAAACAAAAGTAGTTTTTACAAAACTATCTACTGATAAGGGAAATTGTGATTCACAGAGTGAAAGTTTTATTTTCTCAACCACGTGTAGGTACAAGTAGAACCTGGTATATTTCACTAGTGCAGAGATACAGTCTTGAAATAAACAAGTTATCTATTCTGCATTATACTTTGGAGGATGTATACTTCGCCTGTAAAAAATCACTTTAAATAAGAATCACTTAAAACATAATTTTATTTATAATGATATGCAGATATTAATTGCATATTTTAAAACTATGTTAAGAATAAAACATAGTGAATATTTTTTTCAATTTCCCTAGCATGGAGGTTTAAAATAGCAGAAATCATTAATCTGCACTGAAAATGCCTGTATTATAAAATATGATATTAAATGGTTTTCTCTATTTAATTTACTGTCCAACATTATTGAACTGATGGTAAAAGCAAAATACCATTTTAAAGAAAATTTACTGTACTCTGTAGAGAATATCTATCATATGCTCATAACATCACTACTTGGCTAATCATGATTGCCTTTTCCATTTAGTTAAAAATAAACCAGCAAAAATGCAGTGTAATAAACTGTCTAAAAAACAAAATGCCATTTTTATTACGATATTTAATCATCCTGACATTCCCTAGAACAAGACTCTGGCATTCACATGTGCCAGTAAGTTCCTCTGGAAGGATGCTCAGTAGAACCCCAGGTGTTACTAGCTTTCTTCATCAACAGGCCACTTTAGAACTATGGTCAGGAGGAGATCAAGAGAGAAAGGCCCAAAGAAGAAAGATATCTACATTCATGTGTTTCCCCATCCTTCTTTTTATTGGTCCCTTCCCTTTATTCCCACTGGGATAGGCATGTTTTATTTTGTTTTCCTCTCTGAGTCTACATGCCTAGTTTTCTTTTTAAAATCCTATGGGATAAAAACTATGAAATTATTTGGTAAACTCTAAAGTCCTATACAAAGCTTAGATGATGGTACCTCTGTAAATTAAATTCTAAATATATATCTTTTTACATTTCAATATTTCTGAATTAATAAGTGCTATAAACATGATGCGTATATTTAATATGGCATGGTTACAATTTAGCTCCAATATTTTTGACTAAATTAGTCATACAACTTACAATTCATAATGATTTGCAACCAAAGAAATAAATGTCATTTCTTATGCTTCCCTCCAGAGAAGTATTGCAAAGGTTGGAAAAATGCTAACAAACCCTAGGATTATAGTTTCCAATATGCAGTGAACTATTATAGTTGGATGCCCTTTAAGAGAATGTGTTGTTCTAGCAGTAGGACTAGTTGGAAATGATGAGAAGGAAAATTTATTAGAATACCTGAGCAATTTATACCTTACTACCATATTCTAGTCTGTACAGAGGGTATAAATCAAACAGAAATGGATCTCAGAGGTACACAGATCCAATTTCATTTTATAGATCAGTTTTCCTTTTTTCACAGGCAGCAAAAGAAGGAGAAGTATGCTCTCTCTAGTAGGAACAAAGAGGTCTTATAATATTTTTATTGGCTGGCAAATTCTTATCTCTATCCAGGACATCCCCAAGCTCTGATAGCTTCAACTAGCTCACCAGTACCACTACACCAAATTTCAGTGGAAGGAATGAACAGATATATGTCACTATCAGTTCTCAGCCTTTCTGGGGAACAAGAGACAAGTCTCTTGCAACTATGAACCACATGACATTAATTTGCAAGTGATATTCAATACTGCACCACAAACCTTGAGTAGGCTCTCCTTCTGGCCACTGATGAATACTTCCGATTCCATTCTCGCAATGGCAAAAATACTTCTGAAAAACAAATAATTCCAAAAGCAGTTTTATCATCCATACATATACATTCATTTACTCCCTCAAACCAGAACTACAAAAAATGCATACTTGACCACAGTATCACAGCAATCTTTCCTGCTGAGCTCTAGCTGCAATATAATGATCCCTCATAGCTCAGCTCTCCAAACACTCACTAAGATGAATCCTATTTTGGATCTTTAGGTTAGAGCCTATTTTTTGTAGCTATGACCAATCCACATGGACCACCAGAAATCATTGCAAAATGTTCAAACTGAACTTTCATTACTATTATTGATGACCATGGTTAGCTCATCTACCAAATATTATCGAATTGATAACAATTTATGTGACAACAATATGTCAAATGTAAGGTATGCAAAATGTATATGCATGTATGGGAGATGAATGTAAGATATGAAATGTGTCCAATGCAAGTAAATACTCTCAAAAACCAATGGGTGAAAAAACTTCCCAATGGAGGAAAAGAAGAGACTGTTGTTGGCATTGTTTCTGGTGGGACTGCAAGTTGGTGCAACCAATCTGGAAAGCAGTATGGAGATTCCTTAAAAAACTTGAAATGGAACCACCATTTGACCCAGCTATCCCACTACTAGGCCTATACCCTAAAGACATAAAAACAGCATACTACAGTGATGCAGCCACTTCAATGTTTATAGCAGCACAATTCACAATTGCTAAACTGTGGAAGCAACCTAGATGCCCTTCAATAGATGAATGGATAAAGAAACTGTGGTATATACACACAATGGAATATTACTCAGTATTAAAAGAGAAGAAAATCATGGCATTTGCAGGTAAATGGATGGAGTTGGAGAACATCTAGTTAGGTGAAGTAAGTCAATTCCAAAAAACCAAAGGCCGAATGTTCTCTCTCATTAGTGGATGCTGATCCATTAAAGGGGATGGGGGTGGGGAGTATGGGAGAAATATAGGAAGTTTGGATATGGCAAAGGGGAGGGAGGGGAAGAGAGGGGGCATAGAGGTAGGAAAGACAGTGGAATGAGATGGACATCACTACCCTAGGTACCTGTATGAAGACATGAATGGTATGACCCTATCTTGTTTATGACCAGAGAAATGGAAACTTGTGCTCCATATATGTACTGTGACTTGAAATGCATTCTGCTATTTTAAAAAATAAAAATTAAAAAATGGAAAAAATACCACAAAGGGCTGGGCTGGGGCTGTAGCGCAGTGGTAGAGCCCTTGCCTCGCATGTGTGAGGCACTGGGTTCAATCCTTAGCACCACATAAAAATACATAAACAAATAAATAAATAAAGATATTGTGTCCATCTACAACTAAATTTTTTTTAAAAAAAAGGGCTGTTCAAGACATAAAACAATCAAAATACACCACTTAACTTCACATAGGATATTACACAGTGAAAATAATATAAACATCGACTACTGGCTTAACAAAAACTATGGTACTCCATGGGGAATATGAGATAAGGTCAGTGGTAGAACAGTTGCCTGGCACGTAAAAGGCCCTGGACTTGATCCCCAGCACTACAAAAAAAATTTTTTAAAGAAAAAAGAAAAGTTAAAATTTCAGTTACTATAATCCAAAGATAAGTAGATATGCCCAATATTCCTAATTTTTTTTAAAAAAGAGGATAGCATGGGCCTGCTATCCCAACTATTCAGGAGGTTGAGGCAAGAGGATCCCAAGTTCCAGGTCAGCCTGGACAATTTAGCAAGGCCTTAAGGCACTCAGCAAAACCCTGTCTCAAAAAAAGAAAACATGTTACTTTGAAATATGAAGCAAACACCATATGAAAGAGCTGAAAGAGAGGTTACTTCTCTATAAGGCAGCTCAATCAAATCACTAAACATCACTATCAAATTCTAATAAAATGTCTGAACAAGGAGGAAAAAAGCTAAGCAAACTGGAAGAGAATCTCAGTACAAGGGTTTGGGGACTTCATTGTTCTTTTGTATAAAAAACATTGTATATTTTTTTATTACTTTATGTTATATTATTTTGATTAAAAGGCAGGTGAGTTGGTATTGCCTCTTAAAAAAAAAAAAAAAAAAAAAGGCAGATGAGGCATTTCTACCTCGGCCTGAAAAAAAAAAAAATGTCAATTCCAGCTTCCATGTCAGTGATTCTTGACCCTTGCTCTATATTTTAATGTTCTGTGGTACTTCTAAAAAATGTGCTGATAGCTGGGCTGTATCCTAGGTCGATTGAAATCTAGTCTCTGAGAGGTAGGACTGATGCATCTGTGTTTTTCAAAAGACTGCATACTGTCCAGATGTACAACTTAAGGCAATAAAATAATCACAGAACAGATGGAGTTATAAAAAACAATGATCAAACCATTTTGGCTGACTTATCACACATTATTTTACCACTACTTTCCTTTTAAATGGTGGAGAAACCAATGGCTAAGTATGTGATTTCATCAAATCTGGAAGTAAATCTTAGATACCTTAATTACCAATTTGTTTATGTTCCATCTGGAGGTGGGAAGGGCAGGAATGAGAGTTTAACACCTTTTTTACTATGAATATGGCAACACATACAAAGCAAAGATAAAACACATTCCCTGAACTTTGGCCTAGAGGGGAATGGAGAACACATAAGCAGAATAAGGTGTGCTGTGAGTTGGTGTGTCCATACCAGAAGCCCCCTAAATACTAGAGAACTCAGAAAGCAGTTTAACCCTCATGGGGAAAGAAACACGTTAGGAAAGACTTCAGTGTGCACAGTCTTGGAGAATGAGTTTTGCATGACAGAGAAAATGGAAATTCTGGCACACAAAGTAGAAAATTAAAAAGAAAGGAATCAAAGCATGACATGAGAGGGGACACTAGATAGCTCCGTGAGCTGGAGTATAGTTTCTACATAAGGGAAGAGGTGAACATGCAATAGCAAGGGAGTACAAATTGAGGTTTCTGATCAGGTAAACTGATCAGTTCCATTAATAAAATCACTTCGGTGAAACTCTAGGTGTCAAGAGTGGAAACTGCAACCTATATAAGTCTGTTAGGTCCGTGTTGGAATAGTTATTTCCTGCTAAGAGCAAAATCAAAAGGTTTTTCTGCTTAGACAGGGAAAAATGTGAATATCAATGTTAAAATCAATAACATTTCTACTTTGCACTTTCATCACACCAGTACCAAATAGTGATTGGAAAGGCAGGTGGACTTGGTTTCTCATGTTTGCAGAACCACCAGCTGGCTTTCAGGCCTTCACTTGGAGCATATTTCCGATCTTCGAGATGTTTCCTAGCACTGGCCCATCTCGGATAAACATTCTCAGTCCTCTTCCCTGCCTTTTTTTTCCCCCCATCATGGATTAACAAGAAGCCTATTAATTCAGGAGATCCTGTTCATGGCAAATGCATTTGCAGAGGCTAGCTC
This sequence comes from Xerus rutilus, assembly GCA_028644305.1. Classification (NCBI taxonomy): domain Eukaryota; kingdom Metazoa; phylum Chordata; class Mammalia; order Rodentia; family Sciuridae; genus Xerus; species Xerus rutilus. The sequence continues at coordinate 10,584,311 of CM053417.1, forward strand.
GGCAGTGCTATAATGCCCACCCCACACCACTCAATCAGGTGGTAATGACACTTTGCTGATTTCCATGTCAAGGAAAAGCTTTTCCAAACTATTCTATGAAAAGATATGAGGGGCAACTATGCACAACACATCAGTAAGCTGAGTGATGGATTTCAGAACACACTTAGCTGCATTTTTATGGGAAGTAATTCGGGTAATTGTGACAATTATGTAACTAAGTATGTCATCTTAAAAGTACACTAATTTTATAATTGTCAAACTGTACACTGGAGACTTAAAGACTGAAACCGTTTCCAATTATCTTTTTACAATAACGATAAGAATGAAATGCTGAGATAGGAAGTTATCTCCTAGTGCTGGTATTTCAGCTGGTGATTACCAACCTAGCAAGAAGAAGTGTACAATTACCCATTGCAAATAGGATCCGTATGAAGCTGTAAACTTGGTCTTTAATAACATAAGCTCTTGTTAAGGATGTTTTTAATATACAAAACCTTTCTAGAATTTATGCCTAGAATAGTTATGAATACAAATTAATGTCTTTGCAGTTACAGCATGACCCAGTATATATCTAGTATATATCCTCAATTATGACTGTATTTCACTCATAGCTCATGTTCTGAGGAAAAGGACAAAAATATTTCAAGGATTTGGTGAAATGGAAAAAACAGTATCCTAAACTCCAGAAGGATGTGGTGTGGCTAGGTACACTTTGGAAGTCTCTTTACCTCTCCCCTGCCCCATACAAAGTGCAGGAGTTAGAATAGATAACTTATAAAACAAGATATAATCTCACCACCACATGCCTATTTAACAAATGAGATTTGATCTGAGCTAGTGGAAGGAGCTCATGCTGAGTTAATGTAGCTTCAGGAATCTCTAGACATAATATGTACCATTTTGTAAGCATATGTGTTTTCACAGAGAGAAGGTTTTTCTGTGACGCTCAGAGAGGTCATATCCTGGAGCCCCCCACGCAAAGATTGAGAATCACTGATCCAAGATTTCTTCTAACTTTAAGTGTTTATGTTCTAAATATATAGAAAATCCCAAAATGTGTGTGCAGGGGGGGTGCATGTAGAAGGCTTATTATAAATTGGTTCTACATTGTACATACTCATTTTCGAGAAATGTAATCCTATCAGACACACCATACACACATATGCACACCTTCTAAATTCATTAGACTTCTTAAACCATTTTCCAAGTTCACAACAAGAAGGGAAGCTATATTTTAATGAGATCCTTATGGATAAATCTCCAATGTGCTCTAATACAACCCAACTTTATACAAAAATGAAAAGACATGTAGCCTTGGTAATGATGGCCTGAGTTCCAACCTTAATTCTGCTACTGACTAACTCTGTGACCTTGAACAATACACTTGACAAACTGTGTTCCCAGTTTCCTCTTCAATGAGAACTAAATGATTATGGCAAGAAGTACAAGGTTTATTCTTGCCTTAAATTTGCATAATACAGTTGTACAATGTTGTAGAAAACATGGATGGTGATACAGTAAAATAAATGTTATAATGTTCTGACAACCCTCCCATCATTTCTTTATAGTCTTCATTATGCATTCAGGCATATGGTTTATAAGATATCAAACACCATGGGGTTGAAATTTATATATCTTGAAATATTAGGTAAGAAAATGTATTTAATGTATTTCTGAACTAAAATCCTTGCTAAAATCTACAAAAACAGCCAGCTACTTAAACAACTGTTTTATTGCCACCATTAGACATTTGAATATAAGTAGTATATCAGACTAATTTATGAAAAACACACAAAAACTCTTGATATTGACGTATTATGTCTACGGAGCTTTCCATGAATTGAAGTAATACACAGCAATGATTTATTAAGATATTCAATTTGCCAATAAAATACAGCAAGAAGAATGTAGATCTGTACCATTATTTTTACCTAGGAGAAAATGTACAGTGCTTATGAATAAATAAGTTTATTTGTAGACAGTCAGTTTTACCCATGACAAGTCATACGCAATGTGAACTTTCATAAGTGGTCATTTAAAATGCAATCTCTGTTGACCCTTGAGTTGATGCTGAATGTTCAAAAGGGACGTGGAATGACCCAGCCCTTTGCAGACAGCTTTGTCATATTGCAACTGGACCCATTTCTACATGTGCTATACATAGTCTATTTAGATGGGCTAGACAGTGCAAAAACCTGAGCCTCGGAATCAATCCTAGTCTTCTATGCTGGACCATTGTGACATAGTGCTTCACACTGGGGTGGGAGCGGGGTTATACTGGAAAGGTGCAGGAAATGTATCAAGGCTTCTCCTCTGGAGGCATGATTCCATGTCTGGAGAGCATTTATATTCAGTCTCATCCTACCAAACTATGCTAGGAGGATAGTTGCTACACATCCAATTCAACCATATTAGCCTAGAGACAGTTTAGGCTGACAAGCAGGAGGGTTATTGTTTATCCAACTGTGAAAAGCTAATGAAAGCCAGGATGTGGTCCCTGGTACAATGTCTTGTGATAAACCCTTTCTATTTGCATATTTCCTTAGTTTATAAGGTGTGTTCAGACTTTGAGCTGAGAGGTAGACACAAAGTAGATGATAAATAATTATTCATAGAACTGTACTCGAATATTTTTATAAAAATGTTGCAAATTTTCCAAACAGATCTAATGTTGTCTGACCCACAGAGGTCTGTTATTTGTATGGGAATAATGCAAGGACCACAACTAAGAGACAGGGAGACAAAAATCTTCCAAACTTCCTCCCTTTCACATAAACGACCTTTATTGTGCTCCTACTGTTCACAAGGCACTGTGACAGTCATTCAGTCATTTCAGAGATGAAGTATCCAGTTCCTGACTCAGTTTGCTTATAGACTAGTAAGGAAAGCAAATACTTACATAGAAAGACAAGTACTATGGGCTGGGGTTGTGGCTCAGTGGCAGAGCGCTTGCCTAGCATGTGTGAGGCACCGGGTTCGATTCTCAGCACCACATATAAATAAATAAAATAAAGGTCCATTGACAACTAAAAAATATTTTTTAAAAAAGAAAGACTACCACTATATAATATAACCTGTAAAGTAAAAATTAGCTCAAACACTGTTTCCAACATCAATTAAGCTCATAGAGCTAAAAGCTGTTTACCTTAGAATATTGAGAATTGGAACTATTTGCTCTACTTTTCCCCATAGCAGCTACACCCATGCAGAACACTGGTTCCTATATTGCCTTTCCAAGAAAACTCTATTGAATGTTATGTCATGTTAGACGGTATCTATACCGTCTTGATATAATAATATGCATATGTATTGCAGGCTGTGGAATGCAACTGTATAATTTAACTCTTGCTCTGCTGTTCCCTTGCAATGTCCTTGGGCAGGAATCTTAATGGCCTTGTACCATATCTCAGCTGCAAAGTGGGATACTAGTGTTATTTACCCAGCCAATAGAGTTGCTGCAAAGATTAAGTAAGGTCAACCTATAGAAAGTGTACATAGTAAAGACTAGTAAATGTTAGCTCTTATTAAATAGATAACTTTACATATGCTTGCTTACAAACACTAAAAGAGGATTTGGACCAGTAGTACTTTGAGGTTTATTGGACTGATGGAAATGTGCATGTATTTATTCTTTCTTTGATTTTAAATCCATTAATACTACTAGATAGCTTAAATAATTTAAAAATTATTTTTAAGAAGACTATGAATCATGGGCTGGGGTTGTGGCTCAGTGGTAGGGTGCTCGCCTTGCATGTGTGGAGCGCTAGGTTCGATCCTCAGCGCCACATAAAAAAAAGTTGTCCATCTACAACTAAAAAAATATTTCAAAAAAAAGAAGACTGTGAATCATTTAGGACTCTTTAGACTACATATCTCATATGTTCTATCAAAAATAAAACAATTAGTACATTATAATTATATATAACAGTGAGATTCATTGTGGTGGATTTGTACATGGACATGGCATAATTTGGTCGATTTTCTTTCCCAATCTTTCCCTAAGCCTTTTCCTCTTCCCTCCCCCTCAACTCCCTTCCTCTACTCTACTATTCTCCCTTCTATTTTTATGAGATTCCTTTTTAATTCCTTTCATCCTCTCTAACTTCCACAGGTGAGAGAAAACATTTGACCCTGGACTTTCTGACTCTGGCTTATTTCACTCAGCATGATGTTTTCCAGTTCTAGATATTTACCACAAATGCCATAATAATAAAAGGGAGACCAGTGGAGTAGAGGAAGGAGATCAGGGGGAGGCAGGAGGGCAGGGAAAGGGGAGGTACTGGAGAAAAAGACTGATCAAATTCTGTTATGTGCATGTACAAATACATCACAATGAATCCTACTATTACATATAATTTTAATGAGAAACTAAACCCATTGAAAATCTTAAGAAAGAAAAGTGAACAAAACCCCATCACACCCACATATATGTATATACATTAAAGTCTTTTCTAATCCCAAGAGTTAAATATTTTAGGACAATACTTAAAAGTCATTAAACCTGCAGGGCGTGGTGGCGCAAACCTGTAATCTGAGTGGCTCTGGAGGCTGAGGCAGGAGGATCAATTGCAAGTTCAAAGCCAGCCTCAGCATCTTAGCAAGGCCTTAAGCAACTCAGTGAGACCCTGTCTCTCAATAAAATACAAAATAGTGCTGGGGATGTGGTTCAGTGGTTGAGTGCCCCTGAGTTCAATCCTCAGTACCAAAAAAAAAAAAAAGTCACTAAATCTCTGGCCCTCTACTTCCTCAATTCTTTAAATCTATACAATAAAATTGATGCAGTACATGAGAAGGTGACTAGAGGAATATGTAAATCAAATAGGATGCACTTAATAATGACGTATTTTGGAAATGCTCTTAGATTCCTCATTAAAACTGATTTAAAATCACCTTTAATATATACCTTGCCTCTTGGTTTTGATATGCTGACTTGTAGGCTTCACTTACTTTCTCTAGATTATACAAAACACTGATTTGAATTCTAATACCTTAAGCTGGGAAATCAAGTTTCCCCATGGCATGTAACCTTGGAGCCTAGTTTTCTGTCTATCATACATGACACCTGATTTGAAACACAATCCTTTGCAAATAAAGCATGCTCTCAGCATTGTGGAAGAGCTTCCTTAGCTCATACTTTCAATGTTAAAGAGTCATATTTTATAAAAAAAATATATTTATGTTAACTCAATAGCATTTGGGAAAGTTAGCCCTTAATAGAAATAAAAGAAGAAGAATTCACACAATGCAGCTGTCTGTACATATCTACACATAGAAGCATCACAATGTGATTCATCAAATAATGCAATTCCTTTCTTAGAGTTATTAATGCAATTTATTTTCTTACAATTAATGCCCCTGTAATCTCTATTTCCAATCTCCTCTTCTACAGGAGAATCTAACTTTTTGTCCCCAAGCCTGGCAGCTTCAGGTATAATTCTAAATTCTGATTCTGGGAACTTAAATCCAGTTATCTGCTATCCGCCAGAAGAAAACAAGATAAAAGCTTGGTGCGCTCTAGTCAATGAAGGTACCTATTGATAACCGCAGGCTTCACTACATGATATTCAAAGGGCACCAAGCATCTCATGACACTTAGGTTAATACGTGCAGAGCCCACTTACTTCTGTGCTCCCTTCCCTTGCTGCACCAGAGCTTTATGATCACATAACCCAGGCAGTCACAGGTACTTTTGCTGCCAACGGTAAGAAAAGTCATTGCAGATACATTGGCTTCATTTATGAACTGGCAGCCGCTGCTGAAGTTTAACTAGTCAAGCACATTTAGAAGTGGACACTTGGCAATAAACACTATTAGGCACAGGCGAGGGAAAGGATCATGCTGTGACAAACACACACTGTTTATAGCAGGAAGTCTTATTGAAGAGCTTTTTATGTTAATAAAATATGTAATTTGAATTTAGGTGATTCTGTATGTCACAATTTCATCTTCACATGAAACCAAGCGTAAGTGCTGCCATGGTACTCAGTTCTAACTGCATAACATGCACTATTTCATGAGCTCTTTAGTCACAACATTTTTGCATTCCCTTATTTCACTTATGTAAACACAAAATGCAATTTGATATTTTTAATGTGTGCTAAATAATGAGGCCCAAAACACATTCAGAGACACACACATATACATACACACACTCATAATGAAGAGAGAAACACATATATCTCATTCCAACAAACGTTAACTATTTCTCTGGAAAGACAAAATTGACATCTAACAGAGATAATTGCTGAGCTTTTGGCATAGGGGAACGAATGCCACATTTCATCTTTGAATTTTCTGTGTGGATATGTGAGAAGCATTGAATTTCAGTAACATAAGGAAATTGCTTGGGAAAGTTTTAAAATCCAGCTTTACAACATGCCAGTGTATTTCCTATAGGAAATACAGAAAAAGACAAGAGAAAATGACTGCATTATTCATGCTGTATTTCCTTTCAGGATATTTTAAGGTTATCTTTAGGAGAAATAGTATTAATAATATCTGATAGGCAGTCCATAATGCCCTTAGAAAATTTCAACACCATCAGATTTCACTGAGTTCTACCACTACACACACATGTACACGCACACACACGCACACACACACAGAGAAGAAACCTTTTATGATGGAAATTTAGCTGGCAAAAGGTATGAAAGAATTTCCAATTTTCATTATTACTATCCTTCATTTTAATTATTAGAATGATTTGCTCTTTTAAGAAAATGCCTTTCTGGTAACTAATGCAAAACTGTTATGCAGATCATAACATATTGTGACTCTTTCAAATTTCCTCCTCTATAAGTGCTCAACTGCCACTCAAAAGGGAAGGAAAAAGAAATGTCACATTTGCTTCACTGTGTTTCTCCTAAGATAAAAAGAAAGCATCCATACTTAGAAATGACTGAAATTTGAATAGTAGTACAAAAATTACACCCTTCTTAGCTTGGCTCTGTCTAGTCTCCTAGGCAACTGAGTTAAGACTAATAATGTCCAAATCATAAAAGCTGGAACCACTCATTGGTCTAGTAATTCATGTCACTGGGGTAAAAGTCAACTGGAAATGGTTATAGCAATGGTTGTGATTTATCTAATGTAGGGAAAAATTATATATCTATAGCTAAATCTGCTACTTATGTACTTCTAAATCTGTTTTGAAGTACAACCATTTTCCATTTACTTAATGTAGATTTACTATTATGAAAGAAATGAAAGCTCTCACAATAGTTAGTAGATTTTTCTGTTTACTGAAAGTTAATGTATGTTTCTTTCTTGTTTGGATGTCTCATTTGTATATGAGAATCATTTTTTATTTCCATATTTCCATTGCTTAAGGTTCTTCTGAAACATACTAAAGTGCAAATGCCAAATACCAGTTTTGTTCTGCTTTGTTTTAATTTATTTTCTATAATGTAAATGAAAAACTGATTCGAATCCTTGAAAACCAAAGCAGTTTGTCACTGACTTATTAGAGGCTAGAATATAACTCTGGAATGTAGCAACATTGTGTTATCATGAGTGTTCCCAATATGTGATATTATATTGATGTAGTACCACAGTGTGAAAAGCATTATACTTCATCATACCTCATAGGCTTCATTGAAAGATTTTTTGGGGGAGGGGCAGACATATCAAATCAAAGTGTCTCAAAAAAAAAAAAAACTCATCAACATGAAACACGTCTTACAGTGAAAATTATAGAATCCTGAAGAAATAAATTGAAAACTTTGGAAGATGGAAAAAACTACCATGCTCTTGGATAGGCAGAATTAGTATTGTCAAAATGGCCATACTAACAAAAGTGATACACAGTTTCAATGTGATCCCAATCAAAATGCCAATGTCTTCACAGAACCAGAAAAAAAAAACAGTCCTAAAATTTATATGGAAAAATAAAAGACACAGAACAGCCAAAGCAATTCTGAGCAAGAAGAGTGAGGCTGGTGGCATCACAATATCTGATCTCAAATTATATTATGGAGCTATAGTAACAAATACAGCATGACATTGGCATCAAAATATACATAAGGATCAATGGAATAGATCAGAAGACACAAAGATAAACCCACGTAGGTACAGTCATCTGATCCATGAACAAAAGTTCCAAAAACATTAACTGAGGAAAAAATAGCATTTTTTAAAAATGGTGCTGGGAAAACTGTATATCCATATGTAGAAAATGAAACTAGATCCTTATCCAGATAGGGATCCAAAATGTATCAAAATAATTCACTCACAAAAGGAAAAATGTTTCATGGTTCTTCTTTTATGAGGCATCTAAAATAGTCAAAAGGTAAAAGTCAAAAATAGACAACAGAATGGTGGTTACCAGGGCCTGGAAGGGAGATATATTCCATGCTTGTATAATTACATCAAAAGAGATTCAACTGTCATGTATAACTAAAAAGAATCAATAAACTTTATAAAAGGAAAAAAATGTTGGTGAGGATGTGGGGAAAAGTTACATTCATACATTGCTGGTGGGACTGCAAATTGGTGCAACCACTATGGAAAGCAGTATGGAGATTCCTCAAAAAACTCGGAATGGAACCACCATTTGACCCAGCTATCCCACTCCTAGGTTTATACCCAAAGGCCTTAAATCAGCATACTATAGTGACACAGCAACATCATGTTTATAGCAACTCAATTCACAATAGCTAAACTATGGAACCAACCTATGTACCCTTCAACAGATGAATGGATAAAGAAAATGTGTTATATATACACAATGGAATATTAGTCAGCATTAAAAAAATGACTTTATGGCATTTCCTGGTAAATGGATGAAGCTGGAGAATATTATGCTAAGCAAAATAAGCCAATCCCCAAAAGCCCAAGGCTGAATGTTTTCTCTGATATGTGGATGCTAATTCACAATAAGGCATGGGGGGGCAGTAATAGAGGTATTTTGGACTAGACAGAGAGGAGTGAAGGGAAGGGAGGGGGTTTGGGAGTAGGAATGATAGTAGAATAAATTGGACATTATTACCTTATATGTATATATGATCACGTGACCTGTGTAACTCTACATTATGTACAACCAGACAAATGAAAAGTTACACCATATATGTATGATGTGTCAAAATGGATTCTCCTGTCATGTATTACTAATTAGAATAAAATAAATATATAAAATTTAAAAATTAAAGATCTGATAAGTGTTCTTAGCACACACACAGACACTCAAATTTTAGCTAAAGAACAAAAAATGTGAATAGTAAGAGCTGAAGATTATATAAGAGAAGCCACGGATGGGTACTAATTGATAAGAAAGATAAAAGCCCAAAAGAGGATGCATTCCTTGGAGGTTCTTCCTCGCAAAGTTGTGTTTAAATGTTGATTCATTGTTGTAATCACATTCTGCCTAATAACTTTATTTAACACAATTATTACACTTGGGCTTAGGGAAATAGTGGACAACTGGCAATAGATTTCTGGCCACCTTATTATAAAAAAGTAATCAATAATAAAAGGGCATCCATATTGTTATTATTAAGATTGTCTTAGCATTTGTATTTTTAACTTTTGTGTCAAGAGATTTCTAAGCAAGTTATAAAATCTGTCTCTCAGCTGCATATCAAAATCTCAACATCTATATTTAGCCTCATCCCACATCACTCCCACTGTGAAAACTTTTATCTTTGAGATAACCTAAACAACCTTCATTTTTGGCATCACTAGAGTCAAAGACAAATGTACAAATTTGAACAGAAAATCTAAGAGTGTACATACACTTTCCCAGAGCCCCTCCACGTTTTTCTGCTGAATCAAAAGCTGTCATGGCATTGCTTAAGACCATTACTCTCAAACTCAGTGTGATCATGAATTTAACTAAAAATAGAAAGCTTCATTGACAAAAAAGTCACACTCCAACATTTTCACTATAATCTTTCCTCCTTATCAAATTATGATTTAGAAGCCAGGCACAGTGGTGCACGCCTGTAATCCCAGCACTTAGGGAGGCTGAGACAGGAGAATCACGAGTTCAAAGCCAGCCTCAGCAACGGCGAGGCACTAAGCAACTCAGTGAGACCCTGTCTCTATATAAAACACAAAATAGGGCTGGGGATGTGGCTCAGTGGTTGAGTGTCCCTGAGTTCAATCCCCGGTACCTCCCCCCCAAAAAATTGTAACTTAGAGCTAACTGATTCCCTTCTTGGAACCAGATTTTGAAGATCAGTTTGCTAGCAATATTTTCCTCAGTTTAGAAAAGATTCTGTTCAACAGCTAGGTGGGTAGCATATGCCTCTAATTCCAGCAATTTGGGAGGCTGAGGCAGGAGGATCATAAGTTCAAAGCCAGCCTCAGCAACTTAGCCAGGCCTTAAGTAACTTAGTGAGATCCTGTCTCAAAATAAAAAATAAAAAGTGGTAGAGATGTGACTCAGTGGTTAAGCACCCCTTGGGTTCAATCCCTAGTACTTACCCTCAAAAAAATAAAAAGCAATTCTGTTTAACAAATCTTTGGAACAAATAGGACAAATGGTCATTCCTTTGGTTTCCCCAGGCTCACAAGATCTATAAGTAGGTATGTGGTTATATTAGTTTTCTTATTTATTTATTTATTTATTTATTTATTTATTTATTTATTTTATTTATTTTGGTACCGGGGATTGAACTCAGGGGCACTTGACCACTGAGCCACATCCCCAGCCCTATTTTGTATTTTATGTAGAGACAGGGTCTCACTGAGTTGCTTAGCACCTCACCATTGCTGAGGCTGGCTTTGAACTTGTGATCCTCCTGTCTCAGCCTCCCAAAGTGCTGGGATTACAGGTGTGTGCCACCTCACCTGGCTTATATTAGTTTTCTATTGCTGCTGTTACACATTACCAAAAACTCAGTGGTTTAAAACAACAGAAATTTGTTGATACAATTCTGTAGATCCAAATCCAGTTGGTTCTAATGGACTAAAATTTAAATGTTGGCAACGTATCTAGAGGTTATTCACATTCCTCATCTTGTATGCAGCTGTTTCTCCATCTTTTTTCCATCTTCAAAGCCAGAAGTATGTCATCTCTCTGACTAATATTCTATAGCCACATCATGCTCTGATTTCAGCCAGGAAAGATTATCTGCTTTTAAGAATTCATGTTATTAGATAGGCCCACCTTGATAATCCAGGATAACCTCTCCATCTCAAATTCCTTAACCTTAATCTGATCTGCAAAATCTTTTTTTCCATGAAAGATGACATATTCTTATTCTGGGGACTGGAATATCAGCATCTTCTGGGGCTTTTATTCTGTGTTCCACAGTGGTAACACTGAAATTAGAAGTTAGGCCATTTGATGTTGGTCCAAATGCTGTCATAGGAGAAATTCAATAAACATGAAGTAAATAGATACAATAAATAAATTTAAGAGAAGTAGTGCTAGGAATTCAAGTATATTAACAAGGTTAAAGTGGCTATAGCACAGTAATTGCCCCTAAGGTTTTTACTTATTTTATATTTAATTACCTTTCAGTTCTTAAAATGTTCACTTGATTTTTCCTTTCCTGAGATCAAACAGCAACATTCAACATCTGACCACAGTAGACAATTAGAAATTTAAGCCCAAAGCAGAGTTGATTTGACATGAAAAACAAACTGTAATATTACCATGCAATAATTTATCTTTTTTTAGGGAAATGAAGTCAGAGAGGTAAAAACAACAACAGTAATTCTAAAAACTCATATCAATCAAATTAAGAGGAATACAAAACAAATCTTTAAAACATTTAGGGACATCGTCTGCTTTCTTAAGTTTTTATTTATGAATCTTTACCAATAAATTGATTAAAATGATATTTTGTAAGGCTCCTGAGACTCACTCTCTATTACAGGTGCTAATTGCATATCTTGTTGACTTTTTAAATGGCCTACTAGGGTGTAATTGACATATAATAAACTGAACATCACTTAGTGTTCAATTTGATAAATTTTGAAACATGCATATACCTATGAAGTGATCACTACAATCCAGATAGTAAACATATCCATAACAACCAATATTTTCCCATGTTTCTTTTTTGGGGGGAAGGTGTACAGGGAATTGAACTCAGGGGCACTCTACCACTGAGCCACATCCCCAGCCCTATTTTGTGTTTTATGTAGAGACAGGGCCTCACTGAGTTGCTTAGCGCCTCACCTTTGCTGAGGCTGGCTTTGAACTTGTGTTCCTCGTGCCTCAGCTTCCTGAGCTGCTGGGATTACAGGCATGCACCATCGCGCCTGGCTCTCATTCTTCTTTGCAATTTATTCCTTACTATTGCTTCTGAACTCTGCTTTGGGAAACTATGGAGCTGTTTTCAGATACCATGGATTAGTCTGCATTTTGATAATTTTATATAAATGTAATAATAATATATACATTCTTTATTGTCTTTCTTGCTCAATAAAATTATTTTGAGATTCATCCTTATTGTTGTTTTTGTCAATAGTTTCAATCTTGACAAAACAAAAACAAGAAAAGTAAGAAATGAATATTGGGCAAAGGAGATGGGATGAGAAAGTTGGGAGTATCCAAGAAATGAAAGATATATAAGGAAAATTTGTTTCAGGGTCATGGTTCAATTTATATCTCTACTGAGACATAAATATGGCCACATTTGCTTGGAGGAATTTTTGGTAAGATATCTGCAATGCTAGGTAATAAAGTATGAGAGTCCACAGAATGAACCCCTGACTGAGTTGGCCATGGGGAATGAGTTGGAGGGCACGCCCTCTCCTAGCCATGTGTGCCACTGGAATTGAATCTGGAGAAATGAGGAAAGGTAAAAGATCAGATGGGGAAGGCTCTTCATATATTTCTAAATAAAAGTGGCCTTTATTTCACTGAAGAATTCCAGTGCACTCATCCTCAATGGTGTCAGAAATGGTGCTTTCCATTTTTCCAGCCATCTCTGATACCATTGGTTGGGGCAGAAGTGTGCTCACTTCAAACTAACTTAAAGGTGCGGCTCCTCATTAATCTGAGGAGAGCAGAAAGAGAGCAAAAGCCTATGGCAGACAATAGTTGTCTTTAATGTGGCTAATGTGATCAGGAAACTACTGGAGCCTAAAACAACTGTCGATCAACAAATGACAAAGCACTATATGTTTAAGATGAAGAACACCTGTGAACCTAGGCCCAGCATGGTAATGTGAGATGTCCTTACCCAAGATTTTCTTCCTCTTTCATATAGATCCCACCCTAAAGTGCTATCTATCCTTGTCTGGTACATCATACCCTTTCTCATGAAGCCTCCTTCCCATCCCTTAACTCTTACCCCAAATCAGTGTCCTTATGGGATTACTCTGTTTCTCTACCAAGTGCAGAAGGCAACAGCAATAAAAAGATCCTTTCAAGGAACTTCAAGAATAAAATTGTACTCAATTACCACCCCTTTAAGAAAACCTAAGAGAGTAATAAGACCAAAGATATTCAATGACAGTAAGAGACATAATAAAAGGCTGCAGACCAGGGACAAGGAGAATTCTACCACCCCAAGTACTGCTCTGGTCATAACAAGGTCCAGTGACAGAACTATCTGGTTTCTTTTCTCCATAAGACCTGTAGAGGTATGTCCTTACACATAGGCACCAAATCTTACACCAACCAGGGGTACTTATAACAATAATTAAAATTAAATCAATAAGATATGAATAGGAATGTGTGTGTGTGTGTGTGTGTGTGTGTGTGTGTGTGTGTGTGTGTCTTCTGATGGTGCAGAGAGGGAAAAGAAAGCGAAAATGTAGGTGTATGTGAAGTAAGGGAGGTAAGACCCTGCAGGGTTAGGGGCCAGACCAGCAGGTCAAAAGGGGACAGACACATTGGTGATAAGAATTAGGTAAGGACTGACTGATCAATTTCCTTCTTTAACACTATCACAGAGACAAGGAGGAAAGGGGCTCAGCGTTTCTATATGTGTATGAGTGGGAAAGACCCAGGTTCAGGGAGGTGCAGTGTTGGGGGGAGGCAGTGCCAAGTACTAAAACTGCAGACAAAGAAATGACCTCCAACCCATTATAGCCATGCAAATTGTCACTTGAAGCTATAAGTAACTGAAGGCTCACAGAAGGACTAAAAGCTCACACTTTTGAAGGTATCATGGACTAAAATAATGTCATATGCAGGCCACAAACTAACCACTAATGAGAACACTCTCTTAAGGTGGAACAGTGGTCTATGCCCCTGGCAGGCAGTAATGCAAAGCACTATCTACAGAAAATTTTAATACAAGAATAAAGCTGAGTGATAGCCTGTCTTATTTTTACTATTACCTTCATACTCCAGCTCTTCTTAATAATGCCTGTGGTAAAACCCTCTTGCCTTGACAATACCTAATCGTTAATATTTTGCAGATATGTTCTTATATTGTCTATCAAAAATATCATTTTTCAAAACAATGACTTAAAAATATTGAGTTAAAATTGACATGCAATAAATAGCACAAAGTGTACCATTTGATTAGAATTGCCATTGATATACACCAGGGAAGTCATCACTATAATCAAAGAGTGAACATATTTATCATTCACAAAAGTTTTCTCCTATCCCTACATAATCTCTCCCTTGTACCTCTCTCAGCATTCCTGTTGCCAAGTAACCATTGATCTGTTTTCTATCATTCTCAAATAGTTAGCATTTTTAACTTTTATGTAAATAGTGTACACGACTTTCTTAAACTCAGGAGAGCGGTGTGATGACTAAACTACATGCTGGATACACCAATTATTCATTCATTTTTGTGGTAAAGTAGTAATTCATTGCATAGATACAATCAAGTTGTCATCCATAGACCTTTGGATTGTTTGTGATTTTGTTAAGTTCACAAATAAAGCTAATATGAGCATTTGTGTAAAATTCTTTGCATAAACCTATGATCACTTTACTTTTAGAAAAATATCTAAGTGTGGGATCACTGATACATGAGACAGTTATTATGCTTAAGAAACTGCCATATTGTTTTAATTCTTGTGAGCAACATACAAACTTCCCGTACTCTCCATACTTGACAATACATGGTATGATTAGTCCTCAAGTTCATTCATTCTAATATGTATGTAGTGGTATCTCATTGTGGCTTTTTTTTTTTTTTTGTATTTCCTTAATGACTAATGATGTTGAGCATCTATATGTTTGATTATTTGCCATATGTATGTCTTTTGTGGGATATATCTGTCCAAATATTTTGCCCATTTTTATTGAGTTGTTTACTTACTTATTATCAAGGTTTGAGAATGCTTTATATACCATTACTTTTATACATAAAAGTGTAATTCCAGCCGGGCGCGATGGCTCACTTTGGGAGGCTGAGACAGGAGAATCAGGAGTTCAAAGCCAGCCTCAGCAATGGCAAGGCACTAAGCAACTCAGTGAGACCCTGTCTCTAAATAAAACACAAAATAGGGATGGGGATGTGGCTCAGTGGTCGAGTGCCCCTGAGTTCAATCCCTAGTACCAAAAGAAAAAAGAAAAAGAAAGAACAGAAAGACAGATGATGGATAAATATATAGATAACAGAAAGATAATGATAGACATTGATAACAAAAATGATAGACTGATATGCATATGCATTTTGGAAATATTTTATCCTATTCTGTAGCTTGACTTTTTGGTGTAAGTTTCTTTTCAAAATCTAAAGATCTTAATTTAGATAAAGTTCAATTCATCTAATTCTTCATTAATGGTTTATAAGCTTGTTGTCACTAAAAATTTGTTGTCTAATTCTACCTAACAAAGAATATTTCCAGAAATTGTATAGCTTCAGGTTTTCCATTTAGAGTTAGGATCCATTTTAGCTAAATGTTTAGATATGGTATGAAGTATGTATCAAAGTCTTTATTGTATATCAGATATATATCAACTGGTTTCAAGACTATTTATTGAAAAGTGTATCTACTCTTTGCTGATTTTTCTTTGTAACTTCATCAGAAATCACTTTGTCATATACCTGTAGATCTATTTCTGGAATTAATGTTTCTTTCCACTGATCTATTTTTCTATATCTAAACCAAGGACATGCTGTCTTAGGTATTGCTACTTTATAATAAGTCTTGAAACAAGATAGTGTTTGTTCTTCAATGTTGTTCACTTTTTAAAATTGTTTTAGCTATTCTGGGAAAGTCTATTAATTTCCATACAAATTTTTTGAATGAATATTTCCATGTCTGCCACAAAACCTACTGGGATTTTAATTGCCATGGTGTTGAATCTATAGATCATCTGTGGGGACCAATAAGATCTTAAAAATCATGAATAAAGTATGCCCCTGTATTTATTTAGGTATTCTTTAATTTCTCTCTGAAATGTTTGCAGTTTTCAGTGCAGAAGTCTTACTCATGGTTGGTTAGCTGCATCCCTAAATAGACTGCATCCCTAAATTAGACTATTACAAATAGTATAGTGTTTTACTTCAGTTTCTGATTGTCTACTATCTGTCTATCTAATATACTTTTGGGTCTGATTTACTAAAATTTTGTGAAGAATCTTTGTCTCTATATCTTTCTTGTACTATTTTTGTGTGGCTTTGGTGTCATAGTAATCTTTGCCTTATAGAATTGGGAAGTCTTCTCTCCCCATCTCATTGAGGGCATAATTTGTGTAAACTTGGTATTATTGGTATTGTTTGTTCTTTTAATATTTGTTACCATTCACCAATTAAATTATCTTGGCATGTAGTTTACTTTGTCAAAATATGTATACTCCAAAGTTTGACTTTCTTAATATAAACACGATTATTCAAGCTGTTTCTTCACTGAATTTTGGTAATTTGTGTGTTTAATGTAATGTGTCCACTTCATCTAACTTTTGAAATTGAAGGGCCAAAAATTATTTCTGAAATTCCTTTATTTTCCTTTTAGTATTTGCAGAATCTATAGTGACTTCAAGTACACTAATCTTTTCTCTGGTAATATCTAATCTGTTAGTAATCCTATTCACTATATTTTCGTCTCACACATTGTGATCTTTATCACTGGAAGTTTGACTTAAGTATATTTTAAATCCATATATCTATAATTAGCTTTTCAAACATAGAAAATACAGTTATAATAAGAGTATTGGTGTTTTTATCTATTAATTCTAACATCTGTACCTGATCTGGGCTGATTTTGATTGAAGAAAGTTTTCCTTATAATAGTTTATATAATCCTACTGCTTTCCATTCTTTAGATAATATATTATAATATACTATATTATATTATTCAACTTTTTATCATTGTGACAAAATACTCAAGAAAAATAGCTCAAAGGAGGAAAGATTTATTTGGGCTCACAGTTCCAGAAGTCCACAGGCAGATGGATCCATTGCTATAGGACTGTGGTGAGGTAGAGCATCATGGTGGAAAAGGTGTGGTGAAGCTGAGGTACTCAATTTATGGCAGCCAGAAAGCAGGAAAGGAGAGGCAGAGGCAGAGGGAATGAGGGAGGAAGGGAAGGAGGGAGAGAAAGGAGGAGGAGGAAGAAGAGGAAGACGAAGGAGAGGAAGAGAAGGATGCACACAGGAGTTGGCTGGGGATATAGTGCCCAAGGGCACAATCCTGAGGACCCACCTCCTTCAATTAGGTGCCACTTCCTACAGTTTTTATCACCTCCCAGTAGTCTAAATTATTAATTCACCAAATGGATTGATACATTGATGAGGTTAGAGACTACATGATCTAATCACTTCCCAAAAGCCCACCTCTGAACATTGGTTCATTGGGAACCACACCTTCAACACATAACCCAAACCATAACACATATGTTTGAATTTTATCTTTTTGGTTGCCAATATTTTTAAAGTCTTATAAATATTAGTAAACTTTGCTCTGGATTACCGTAACAGCTATGTGGAACTACCTTATTCCTTTCACATTTTCTTTTTGGACTTGCTAGGCAGAACTAGAATTGTATTCAGTCTATGACTGATCATTCCTTACCTCTGAGGCAAATTCCTCTGTGTAAACAACAAAATGCACCATGAATTATGAAATTTTCCTGGCCTGCTTATTGTAACACTATTCTGGGCTCTATGTGAGAGTTGGTTAATGATTTTCTTGTCTTATTTTTATCCTCAGAGCCTGGACTAGTTTCCTTCATGCATGCTCTGATTAGTAATTTCCTGAATACTTGAACAGAATCCTCTGCAGATCCCTTGAGCCACTTCTGTGCAGCTCTCTCCTCAATGGTACTCAGTCCTGTGGACATTGGCAGCTTCCTTAGTTTTGCCAGATTCTAAAGATAATCTCCTCAACTTTATAATTCAAATCTGTTTTCCCATAAAGTTCCCCTCTTCGCACTCTATACTGGATTTCTCACTGAAGTACACAGGTGAAATTCTTTAGGGCTCACCTTATTCATTCTTCACCTCTTAGGGATCCTTATCCTTTATTGCCTTTATTTCCAACTTCTTCAAAGTATTATTTCATATATGTTTCTGATTTTTTTTGGTTGGTTCAGGAGGGTAAATCCAGTCCCTGATATGACATCTTATTTATAAATGCAAATCTAAGGTGCCAGCAAGTATCATTCTGTAGTTAATGTTAATTTTTGTCTATAAATACGATCAATTTATAGAAGTTATTAGGTATCAAGCATTCCAGGAGCATGATCTCATGAAATACACAAACTCCACACAGTAGGCAGTATTATCATATCTGCTTTTTGGATGAGGTAATTGAGGGTCAGTGAGGTTAAGGATCTTGGTCAATGTCACACAGCTTTTAAGTAGAAACAGTTGACTTAAGACTTAATTCAGACATATCTAGTTTGAAAGGCATTGATCTTAACAACATTGCCATAGTTTCATGGGTGTAGAACTACCCAAAGTGTGAGTGCTATCATTTGGTGACAGAAAGGATCATGACCATTTTTAAGACATTTAGAAGTATGATTAATGTTTTCCATTTTTTCTATCTGATTTTAAATGTGTTTATTAAGCCTAAATAATTACCATACTAGAGATATTGTGTGTTTTGGAATTAGGTAAATAATCTGGATGTTATCTTGTCAATCCTAAATGCTGACAGTTGTGTGTGCAACTTCCAACAGTATAACCTTTGAAAACTTATTTTTCTTTAATTGCAAAAGATACAAGATCTGTGAGAGTAACAGAATGTTTAAGATTGGTGCCAAATGTAGGTAAAGCAGTTAAGAAAAACAAGTTTTCAAAGTACTGTTTGATGGTTGTATCTAGGGGTTAGCAAAAGAAGTGTGTCATTTTATTCACAACGAATGATCCAGAATCACTATAAAACTTTACTCCCCCAAGTAAATAAAGTGGTTTGGATAGAGCTGGCAACTACCACTAAACACACTGAATCTAGAGTATCAGAATTGTGCATTGAATGGTAATTGGCACCAAGGATTTGAAAAAACGGGTTGCCCAAGGGCTCAGCAGAGACTGAAGAGTTGGTAAAGCAAGAAGTAGCAGATAGGGGCTGGGATTGTGGCTCAGTGGTAGAGCTCTTGCCTCGCATGCGTGAGGCACTGGGTTTGATCCTCAGCACCACATAAAAATAAATAAATAAAGATTTTATGTCCATCTACAACTAGAAAACAAACAAAAAAAAAGTAGCAGATAAGTCCAAGTGCTCTGGGCTCAATGCTCCATTGGTCCTGTCTTTTGTGTTGGAAGAGCCTCCTAACCATCTGAGAGAATGTAAACTCCTTAGGTGCACATAGTTTATCACTAATGTTATGTGACATTACATATATAAATGTGCATGCCAATTTCATCTATTGTACTGAAATACAATTTCATTTATTGTTCTGAAATCAAGAGGAACAGGAGGATGAGAATAGATCACTCTCCAGGTCGTCCTAAATACATGTGCCAGCATGATTTTTTTCTAAAACATAAGTTTGAACATGTAGTTTTCCTGTTCATAGACATTCACTGATCCTTTAATATGTCACACAAAAGTTTCTACAGGGTGGCATCTGCTTTCGCCTTATCTCTTACCACAAACTCCTACCTTAGACATACTAAACTTCTTGCTGTTCTGTAAATGTGCCAAGGTATTAGATGCCAACATGCTTTAGATATTTGTTCTGTCTCTGCTTGGAATATCCTGTCCCAATTTACCTTTCTAAGAAAATTTTCCTTATATTACATAGCAGCTTCAAAGTCTCTATTTAGCAAAATGTTTTTGAACTGGCTCATGTGGATGCCATTGCTTCCTCCTTTTTCTGCCACTATACCTAGCTAGCCCTTAATTCAATTATTGTATTTAGCAGACTGAATTGCATGTATAGATGTACACGCCAATTTCATCTATTATACTGTAAACTTCTGAGGGCAAATAATACAGCTCTTACCACGTCGATCAGGACTAATAGTAGATAAGGAAGCGGATAGGAAGGAATAGTGAAAGAAATAAAGAAACAATGGACTAAATGGGAAAGGGAATTCATGAAGGTAAAAACAATGAAAGAAAAGATAATATTATATTTGAAAACAGATGGGTACTAGCTTGACCATCAAGGAAAAGTTCCAGAAGTTATCCAGAGCATGCAGAAGATATATTTTCACTATTAAATTGATAGGGAGACTGACAGAATTATTTTAACTTACTCTTAATTTACTCTGATTATTTTTCTTCATTTCATTTTTCTTTGCTGGAAACTAAGTTTTTATCTATATTAGTACTATACAGTAAGAGATTATGGAACTTAAATTTTATTTAATAATACCATATGTGAATTCACTCTTAAATAAAAGCCAGACAGGATTGTTTTCTAAAGAAATGAGACCAATAAGAAATTTATGATTTGATATATTATTTGGTAAAGTTATTTGTGAAGTTGAGAACACCACTGACTTGACTTCCAAAAGGACACAATAAAATGTCATTGTGAGTTTCAGGCAGATTGTAATTACTAATATGTGATACTAAGAAAAATATGTCTGACCATGTGCTGCTATTCTTGAACAATTATAAAGCCAGGAAACAGAAACACACTGATGAAGAGCCCCTTAAAAAGCAAATATTATGGTCCAAATCTTTCACTATATAAATGTGAAACCTACATCCCAGGGAAAATAACTAAATTGCTAACAATAAATAAATAAAAAGGTAAAAGAAAAACCACAGTGAATTGAGAGGGAAACAGAAAGAATAGTCAAGGATACTTCTATCATACACAGGATGATAACCTTAATATACATGAGAACAACTTATATATTACACTGACTTACATTACCCAAATGTATACAAGCCCTGGGCAGTTAATCTGAATGAATTGAGACAAATGCAAAGCAATAAGGAATGGCTGGCTTGGAAGTATATTAAAAATGGCTTTTCTTATGTTGAGGTATGTTCCTTCAGTATTTTCACTATGAAACAATGTTGAATGTGTCATATCTCTTTTTTTTTGCATCTTGAGATGATCATGTTTTCTGTCCTTCATTCTGATGATGCTGTATATCATAGCTATTGATTTGCATATGCTGAGCTATTCTGACATCTCTTGGAGGAACTTCATTTGTTCATGGTGAATAATCTTTTCAATGTATTATTGGGTTCTGATTGTTAGCATTTCATTGAATATTTTTGCAAATGTATTCACCAAGAATATTGACCTGCTTCCTTTTGTGTGTCCTTGTCTGACTTTGGTATCATGGTAATGCTGGCCTCATAGGAGGAATTTAAAAGAATCTCCTAATCTTCAATTGCTTGGAATAATTTATGAAGAATTGGTATTAGTTATTCATTAAATGTTTGGTGAAATTGAGCAGTGAAGCCATTTGGTTATGGGATTTTATTTGATGGGAAACGTTTTATTACCGATTTAATTTCCTTACTTGTTATTGGTCTGTTCAAGCTTTCTATTTTGTTATCATTCAGTGTTGCTAATGTGTGTGTGTCCAGAAATTTGTCCATTTCTTCTATGTTACAAATTTGTTGGCATATTGTTCATAATATCTCCCTTTTCATCCCTGACTTTGAGTCTTCTCCCTCATTTTCTTAGCCTAACTAAGGATTTGTTTATTTTGGAAGAACCAACTCTTTGTTTCATTGATCTTTTCTGTTTTTTTTTTTCAGAATCCATTTCCCTTTTTTCTGCTCTGATCTTTATTATTCTTTCCTTCTAGTAATTTCTGTTTACTTTGTTCTTGCTTTTCTGGTTTCTTGAGATGCATCCAAATACTGTTTATATGAGATCTTTCTGCTTTTTGATATATACATCGATTGTTATAAACTTCCCTCCTAAAAATGTTTTTGCTGCAGCCATAAGTTCTAGTATTTTGTGCTTCTGGTTTGTTGTGTGTGTGTGTGTGTGTGTGTGTGTGTATGTGTGTGTGTGTTTAATTTACCTTTGAAATTCTTCTTTGAAACCTTGGTTGTTCAGGACCATTGCTGTTGAATGTGAATACAGGTAACATCCCATTTCTTTTTCCCCTTATTTGCATTTTTTTGTTATTCTAAATATTTTTCTATGTCATAGTTCCATCTTTCTCAGCTTTCTTGTCATAATCTAAAGGCAGGATATATTTTTTAATATTGTATGAACTACATTAGAGGATTCAGTGTTACAGAAAGACTATTGTTTTGAGGTCATGCAGACTTTAGTTCAGAATTTGTTTCCAGCATTTTCTGGCCATGTACTATCTCTGAGCTTTTATTTCTGTACATATAAAACTAGAGTAATTAATGGAACTGTTGTGAGGAGTATACTGAATAGTGTATGTAAGGCAGATAATACTATCTCCATTAAACACTAGGGATATATTATTGATATTGATATTAAATATAAACATCCAAATTGTACTACAGAATCTACTAGGAGATGGACAAAACTGTGTAAAATAACTCATAACACAGAGGAGGAGTGGCAGTCTGGCAGAGAAGTCTCACATCCGATTTGGGTGTGACAGAGATACTGTCTTAAATAATGTTTCCAACAAAATAATTCCCACAGACAAAGAAGTAGAATAACAGTTCTGCCATAGATCTTCTTGAGAGAATATCCCCAGGGAATGTGATGCACAAATGTACCTGTGTGTTTGTGCATGTGTGTGTGTTTGTATTCAATTTTTCTTGCTGTTGTTTTGCTGCATAATAAAATAGCAGTGCTCAATACATTTTGATTTGAAGAGAATGGCAACAATTTATGATATTGAATCACTGTGTGAAGTCAAATAACTTTGGGCTAGGTTTCAGGAAATAGGACACTAAAAAGGTCATGTTTTACAGCTAAAATTTACTCTGCTATAATTTTGAATAATAAATCATTGTAGAATGTACCAAAAGTTCAAAGCTGGGTTTTTCTATAGTTACCATAGTGAATATCAAAGAACTTGAAGATTAATTGTAATCCATTTAAAAATAAAGCAATGTTATAAATTGTATAATTATTACTATTCATAACATTGTGATTTTTGACCAATACGTAGGGAATGCAGTGTGTTAATACATATACATATGTACATAAACAAAAGGTGACGGCCACATTCCCTTGTGTGAGTCTTAATATAAAGAGCTTTGAATAGTTATAAAAAGTGAAAACAGAAACAGAATTTGCCCCACTGAATTATATTCAGGAAGCGATGAGAGGAATGCATGCCTTTCAAAGCACTGAAAGCATTTAATTAATGAGAAATTGTGTTTCAACTCTATGGGGATGGAAATAGCATTGCTCTTGGCTTTAGAAGACCTCAGTAAAATTGTGACCTTGCTACCCTATCTTCATTCTGTTGTTTATAATTCTCCTACATCCTCCATCTCTTGATTAGACATCCTCTCCTGTCTTTACTAATACTGGATATTCATCACTTTTCTTAAAGCCCTCTCAAAATAGATGCTGCTCGTGCTTTCCATTTCCCAACTACTTCAAGGTCAAGAAACAGTATCTTTGTCCTAACTCCAGGTCAATACCTTACTATCCACATGTAAAAGTTGCTGCCTTTTGAAGACTCATGGCATTCTATTATACGACCTTCTGAATCCCCTTGTTATTCTAACTACTATCTTATCGGTCAATACCCTATTTCAGCATGAACAAACTTTAGCTCATAGGCCACATATATTCTGCTTTATTTTTAAAATAAAATTTTATTGGAATATAGTGATGCCCATTCATTTATGCAGTATGTGTGAATACAGAATTGAGTAACTGTAATAAAGACCATTTGACCTAGAAAGACAAAAATATTACTCCCTAGCCTGTTATGGAAGTTTCCTTATATTAAATTATTTAGCATACTTTCATAGTTCTTTTCACAAACACTTATCTTCTTCCATAGCTTTAAAACAATCCAAAGAGCATTTCTGAGTGCTTTGACTTCTTCATTGTCAAAGATCATCACATCTACACTTTTGGGAGGGTACTGGGGATTGAACCCAGGGGTGCTCTATCACTGAGCCACATCCCAGCTCTATTTTGTATTTTATTTAAAGACAGGTTCTCACTGAGTTGCTCAGCGCCTTGCTTAGTTGCTGAGGGTGGCTTTGAACTTGAGGTCTTCCTGGCTTAGCCTCTTGAGCTGCTGAGATTACAGACATGCATCACCATGCCTGGCTATATCTACACTTTTTGATTCACTCACTCCCGGGATCATCTTCCAGATCTTGCCAACACCAGAAACTGCTTCATTTCTGTAATCTTCAACCTAATTATCCTATTCTCTGACCATAAGTTCACTTATTCTCTTTTGTCAGGGAAATCAATCTAGAGATAGATTTGAGAAATATCCACATAAAACTTATGCTTGTCATATTTACAGCCCAGTTGTGCCAGGGTAGTGGGGTAGGTTATTGGTAAAGCCAAAGAAAGTGGCTGCAGATTGTATGGTTGACATATGGCTTATTGGAGGAAGCTTACAGGAGATCAGTGAACGCTCCATGAAGAGTTCAGTGGCAATAGGATGTACAGATAGCACCTCCATTCCTCAAGGTGCTTCAACAAGCAGTGCCACCATCTCCCATAGCCCTTTGTGCAGTGGCGATGGCTGGATGAGTGACATGTGACCTTCCCACAGAGTTCCTCACCTGTCCCCACTAAAAAAGGGGTTTTATTTCTTAGGCTGCAGAAACAGTGACATCATCAGCATTAGCTTGCTTAGTTTGCTTTTATGACTAGCATCCCAGTGAGCAACTGTCTCAGCAAGTATGAAAGAAAGTAGCTTTCTACAGATAAACCAACTAGCATGGTTTGGTGTGCATAAGAGAAAGCCAGTGTCCTTCAAATATCTGGTCTTTCTGGCCCAGGCTTGCTCTTATTGTTCCCTTGGCTACATTTTTAGGAACACAAAAGGGACATTCAGGGCCATGGTGTTTTATTGTCCCACTTTTCTTTAGGAATGATGCACTTGTCCATATGTGATAAACTACATGCCAACAGGGATAAAGAGAAGAATACAAAGATATAACTTGGGGAAATGTTCATGTTTGGAGGACTAGAGAAGCCATGCATGGAACTATCAGAGAGGTAGGAAGTAAGACAATGGACGGAAGAATAAAGTATTGGGGGATTCATGGGAAGATAGCTAAGGGTTAAATCAAAGTAGTAAATGTGCTATAAAACATAGAAGGAATTTCATCTGAATACAAGGATCTTGGCTCATATCCTTCTTAACACTTATTGTTCAATGACTTTCATCACATTGCACAAATCTATTTTTCAGGAAACCTATTTCTAAGAATAATAAAATTTCAGTTTAAAATCCAGCAATGCCTCTTAAATAACATATTTACATAAATATATATTAAATAAAATACTAAAAACATTGAAGTGAAGTGAATGCCAAGCAGTAAAGTTATCTTTATATTTTGGCAGCCTGATTACCAGAATGAAGGCAAATTAGCAATGACAAAATAGAACAGAACCAGTTCCAAAATGTTCTCTGTGACTACCCTTTCTTCTGTTCTTCCCATAACTCAAGCTCTTTCTCCAGAGATGATCAACAATAAAAGTGTGATATTCTTAATTATTTGAACTCATATATCACTTCTCAGGACATTGAGAAGATTTCTTTATTTTCTTAATTCTCGATGTTATTTGGAATAAAGAAAGTGAATCAGAGACATCAATTTTCATTCTTTTAGCAAGCATTTGTTAAGAGTTTACTATGTGCTGGTCATTGGGCTTTGGTAGCGGGGGACAATCATTTCAGTGCAAATTATAAATTGCAGGAAAGAGAATGTTCAAGTTTTGGAAAGTGCCAGATTTTGTTTTCATTTATGCAGCTGCTTTAAGGATGATTTGCTCCCAAAGTATAAACTGAGAATTATTTATGAAAATAATAATAAAACAAAATATTCATGAAATATTAAGCTCTCTGTGGACAATCAAACTTCACCTCTAAAGGTCCTGGTCTCTCAAAAATAAAAGGATAAAGAGTGTTTCAGAGAGGTAAGACATGTAAATAGAAAGCAAATGTCCTAAATCCAAACCAAAACAGTTTCCTAACTGAATGCTACCGAACAGAATAGACAAAGATTACAACACTCTCTTAAGAAGTACCCAGTCCTTTTAAACTGTTCTCTTTAAGTTTCTTAAGAGAAGAGCCATAGGGGAGAAAGGAGACCTCTGGGAGATCTGGAATTAAAGATCTTGCTTTCAATAAAGAATCAAGTAGAGGGAATGTAGGAAGGCGTGGAGCCAAAATGGAGAAGAGGAAGTTGTTAATAACAAAGAAAAGGAAAAATGTGTCCAACTCTTTAGAAGAGGTGGCCAGGATTAGTATCACGTGTATGTGGTGTGGCAGGAAAGGGGGTGGTCTGTACAAAACTGAAGCAACCAGCTATCATGAATGCCAGACTCTAAATAAATCTTCTCAAGGGCATGTCAAGGAACCAGAGGAGCCCCATTTACAGAATCCTCAAGGATTTAGTCTTTATTTACTGAGACTGTATGTCTGGAGTTTGGCAGAATGGAAAGATTAGGATGCCAACTTCATAAAGCAATCACAGTAGATAAGGCTGAATTAAGTTAATTATATTTTTCTTTTCTTTGTCTTGTTAAACTTTCCTCTCTAACCTTTAGTTGAAATAATACATGCATACAGAAAAGTTCATGTATCATAAATAGATGTCTCAATGATTGTTCACAACATAAATATACTCATGTAACTAACGAACACACCAAGACACAAAAACTATCAGTTCCCAGAAGCCCTCTCAAGTGTCTAATAAGTAATGCTGATTTAACTGTATCTTTTTAAAGGATATCTTGTCTTTTATTTCAGAAATTCACAATAACTATGAGGAAAAGGAGAGAAAAACAGCATGTCAATCAAGTAATATTGCAGGAACAGATTTACCTTGGGGAAATCCCCGCGTTACACATTTGTAAGTGCAACAACAGAATCCAAATGTACTTGTGCTTTTGTGTTTATGTGGGCTCACATCCTTATATTGCGGATAGCAAAGAGTAGTATCAAAGCTGTTCCTACAAAGCCTCCTTAATATTTTATGAGAACCTACGAAGAGGTTAAAGGACAATTTCCTATATCATTTTGTTAGGAAAAAAAAAACAGCTCCAAATAGAAGAAATTTGTTATTATAGTAGAGCTTCTAGAGCTGATGGATTTTGCTATAAAGTCATAAAAATGGTGTGGTGGGACCACTTCATGCTGACTAACCCCAAGTACAAAGCCCTCTCTTTCATTAAGATTTTCTTATGTTCCCATGGAGATGATGTATTCTTGTCCGTTTGGACCATGTATTGTACTCAACACCCTTATCCTAACACACATCGTATTATGCCACCTCTAGTATCATCACTTCTCTGTCTCACTTCATGCACAAGAGGATAAGGAATGTAAAGGCAGGTACAGGCAGGGTGTTCTTTAGAGGCCCTATATCATCTCTTCCCCATACATCCACACAAGTGTGTACACATAAGTACATATACACAGATGGCACATCAGTAATAATGACTAGTTTTATTAAACTCACCCTCAATATGACAATTTCATTTCATAACACTTATTCTGCTGGTTGGTATCCATGTTTATTTCCTGCTCCTCCTTATGTAATAAGGTTCTGTAAAATGCAAAGATTTAAAGAAGTACCCAGTCCTTTTAAACTGCTTAAGTTTCTTTTTTCCTTCCTAGATCTATCTCATGCTGACCAAATATATATATTCATACTTCCTGGTTCTCTGTTTTTGTTCTCCTCCTATGTAGTTGTCCATAGGGAGAAGAACGACATCTAAAGTAGTTGTCTTCCCAGTTTGGGCCACACCAAGAATATGTTCATTTCTTGCTTCACTACCATTTCTCTCTTTGTTAATTAGATTCTCGATATGGCTGGTGACCAAATCTGGTCCACTGGGACACCCAGAGACAACTCTCTGGCCTACGTCCCTGGAAACACTTCCTCAACCAATTTCTTAGAATGTAAGAGATTTTGCATAAATATTATTAGGAATACATTCAACTTCCAGAGCTATATGAACTATGATTCTGCACAAGCACTATAATGACACTAGTCTT
Organism: Xerus rutilus; assembly: GCA_028644305.1. Classification (NCBI taxonomy): domain Eukaryota; kingdom Metazoa; phylum Chordata; class Mammalia; order Rodentia; family Sciuridae; genus Xerus; species Xerus rutilus. The sequence continues at coordinate 10,612,696 of CM053417.1, forward strand.
GGGGAAAAATTTCCTCACAGAGAAGACATGTTTTAAAGTTAGATAATGGGATGTTTTAAAACCACACATCATTCCATGTGAAACACCTAAGAGATATAGGAATATTTTCCTGTACTCAGAATCTCTTAATAATATCTGGTGGTATGGTTTGGATATGAGATGCCTCGCTCAAATTTCCTATGTTAATGCAGGAGGCAAAATGTTTAGATTATGAGAGCTGTAACCTCATCAGTGGATTAATCCATTTGATCCATTTATAATTTGAATGGACTACTGTACTAGGTGGTAACTGTAGACAGGTAAGGTGTTGCTGGAGTTAGTAGGTTACTGGGGTAGTACCTTTGGGGTTTATACTTTGTCCCTGGTTCCTTGTGTGCTTCCTCCCTCTCCTCTTCTCCTCTCCTCTCTTTTCTTCCCTTCTCTTCCCCTCCTCCTCTCTCTGTGTCTCTCTGTCTCTGTCTCTGTCTCTCTCTCTCTCTCCTTCCTGGCTGTCATAACCTATGCCACACCCTTCTGCCACAATGTTCTGCTTTGCGTAGCACAGAGCAATACAGTTGGCCGACCATGCACTGAACCTCTGAATCAATAAGCTCCAAATAAACTTCTCTAAGTTGTTCATGTCACAACTAACACATCTATTTATCCTCTTTCCCAAACTTTTAAAATGCTTTTGTTACAAAAACCTTCCATGTTTTAACTAATTGACACACTTAAGATTAAAGTATTAATAAATCAAGTTTTAAAAGATATCAATAAATTTAAAATGATGAATAATTTAATAACTGCTAAAGTTAAAGTAAAGGGATTATAGGTATTTTTGTTCTCCTTCCGTTTTCCCAATTTCCATTCCTTCCAAATTGGGAATCTGTTAGTGCCTCTTCCTCTCTCAATCTCTTTCTCTGTTTTGTCCAGTTCTTTCTCTATTTCATCACCAACTAAGGAAAAAATAGTTTAGCTTTGATTACCAATTTTGCTTTTCCTAAGTGTTTTACATGTTCCCATTGCTTTGAATCTGATTCTAACACTTTAAGTCTTGAGATTCATTTTTTCAAGCACTGAGGATTGAACCCAGTGACACTCTTAACAGGGTTAAGGCTTTCTCAGCCCTCGTTTTTATTTTATTTTGAGCTAAGGTCCTGCTAAGTTGCCATGTCTGGCCTGGAACTCACCGTCCTCCTGCCTCAGCCTCTCAAGAAACTGGGATTACAGGCATTTACCACTGCACCTGGCTTTGCAATGTTTAATAACTACAAGAAGAAACAAGAATTGCCAATCACATGTATATTTTAATTGGCTTTCATTTCTAGGAGGCAGAATGGTTTTCTTTTGCCAATGGCATGGCAAAGTCATAGTCAGATCTTCCATAAATCCATTTCATAAATTGACCAAGCAATGAAAGAGTAATTCAACTGCCATTTACTATCTTCTTAACTATATGCCAGGGATTGATGAGACAAAAATTAACCACAGTTTCAGAGAATTTTGTGATCTATCAGGGGACACTGAAAGTAAAGTGATAATTTTTATATGGTAGTAAAACATATACAGTATAACCGTGAGCAATGTAAGCATGAGTTGGGGAGGTGAAAGCAAGCAAAATCTTAGGAGGTTAGAAACATTTCACAAAGGAAGTGATTACAATTATTCCAAATTTTAAGAGTACATCTTCCCAAATCCTCACATGCTCAAATGCATTCCAAAAGCATCACAAGGAAGTGAGACTATTTTGAATCTGTCATGGATTTAGTTTTAGATCTCACAGAACAAAGACCTCCAAATTAAAGAGAAAAAGTTCTTAAAAGAGCTGTGAAAGGTGGTTAATCTGCTAATTAGCATTTCAAAGGACAGTCATAGAGGGGATAGCATACATAGGATTTGTGAAAGCTGGGCATCAAATAATGTTTAGCTAGGTCTTCCTCTGTTCTTCGTGGCTGTTCAGAGATCTAATCTTCACACTCATCTCTCTTTCCCTTCTTTCCTGTTCCACCTTACTTTCCATTTCTTAATTTTTATCTTGTATATTTTCTCCTTTGTACAGAATTCAAGATATAATGTACTAGTATTTTTAGATATTGGCCCAATTTCCTGACTCTATTAGTTTTCTATGATTAAAAAATCAACTGAGTTAAACTTTATCCTTGAGTAGAAAATCTTCAAAAAGAGAGAGAGAGAGAGAGAAGGAACTCTGGAATGGGGATTGAGGATGAGTGCTGGGGCCTCTATGTGGTTAGAGGACAGTGAGCTGGTCCTACATCAAATTCAGCCACTGAGGCTGAGCTGGCAGATATGAATCAAAAGTTATAACCTCCTGAAAGATGTCTGGGGATTGTGCAAGGTTGAAGATCAACAATGGCAACAGGTCATGGGCACCATGGAGTGTATATAACAATTCACTACAGTAGTATCCCTTCCCTGCAGAGGATATGTTCCCTGAAACTGCAGATAGCACCAAATAATATACAGACAGTTCTCAATTTATGATAATATGTGTGACCTATGATTTTTCAACTTTACAGTGGTATAAAAGTGATACAAACCCAGTAGAAATGGTATTTCAAATTTTGAATTGCAATATTCTCTGGGCTAGCAATATGTAGTAAAATACACCCTTCCAATGCTGGGAGCCACAGGTCCCAGTCAAGTACACAAAAGTGAAGAGAAATAACCAATAATCTGCAGTGTACCATGTTGCTAAGACAGGATGTTTAGTGATCAGGTTTATTAGATGTATTTTTATAATATGTTAAAAAAATTTAGTGGTTAGTTTTTAGTTGTACATGACAGTAGAATCCATTTTGATATAAATATACAAAAATGGAATGTGTCTTATTCTAGTTAGAGTCCCATTCTTATGGGTGTACACGGTAGTGGGATTCACTGTGTTGTTTTCATATATGTACATGGGAAAACCATGTCAGATTCATCCCACTATCTTTCCTTAGGTTATCCTTGTTCCCTTCCCTCCATTCACCATTGTCTAATCTGTTGCACTTCTATTCTTCCATTCCTTTTCCCTTATTGTGGGTTAGCTTCCACATATCAGACAAAATATCTGATCTTTCATTTTTGGGGACTGGCTTACTGCGCTTAGCGTGATAGTCTCCAGATCCATCCATTTGCTGGCAAATGTCATAAAGTCATTCTTTATGGCTGAGTAGTACTCCATTGTATATATATGCCACATTTTCTTTATCCATTCATCTATTGAAGGGCATCTAGATTGGTTTCATAGCTTAGACATTGTGAATTGAGAGCCTATAAACATCAATGTAGCTGCATCACTGTAGTATGTTGATTTTAACTCCTTTGGATATATAATGAGGGGTGAGATAACTGAGTTAAATGGTGATTCTATTCCAAGTTTTTTGAGGAATCTCCATACTTCTTCCCTCCCATAGTGGTTGCACCAATTTGTATTCCCACTGGCAATGTATATATGTACCTTTTTCCTCACATCCTTATCAACATTTATTGTCACTTGCATTCTTGATAATTTCCATTCTAACTGGAATGAAATAGAATCTCAGTGTAATTTGCATTTCTCTAATTGTAGAGATGTTGCACATTTTTTCATATGCTTGTTGACCATTCATATTTCTTCCTGCATGAAGTGTCCGTTCACTTCCTTTGCCCATTTATTGATCAGATTATTTGCTTTTTTGGTGGGGAGGTCCTTTTGGTGTAAAGTTTTTTGAGTTTTTTTACATATCCTGGAAATCAATGCTTTATCTGAGGCACAGGTAACAAAGATTTTCTCTCATTCTGTAGGCTCTCTCTTTACATTCTTGATCATTTCCTTTGCTGTGAAGAAGCATTTTAGTTTGATGCTATCTTATTTATTGATTAATGATTTAAGCTACATATTACAAACCTAAGGCCAACATCAAACTAAATGGAGAATAACTGAAAGTATTCCTTCTAAAAACAGGGACAAGACAGGGATGGCCACTTTTCCCACTTCTATTCAACATAGACCTCGAATCTCTAGCCAGAGCAATTAGTCAAAAGAAAGAAATAAAAGGGATATGAACAGGAAAAGAAGACCTATTAGCTGTTTGCTGACAACATGGTCCTATATTTAGAAGACCCAAAAAACTCCACCAGAAAACTTGTAGAAGTCATAATTGAATTCTGCAAAGCAGCAGGATACAAAATTAACACCCATAAATTGTGTTCCTATATTTCAAGGATAAATCAGCTGAAAGAGAAATTTAAAAAATCATCCTATGTACAATAGACTAAAAAAAAAAAACTTGGGAACCAATCTAACAAAAGAGGTGAAAGACCTCTACAATGAAAACTACAGAACACTAAAGAAAGAAATCTAGGAAGATCTTAGAAGATAGAAATATCTCACATGCTCTTGAACAGGCAGAATTAATATTGTCCAAAAGGCCATACTACCAAAAGTGCTATACAGATACAATGCAATTCCCATCAAAATTCCAATGACTTTCTTCATGGAAATAGAAAAAGTATTCATGAAATTAATCTGGAAAAACAAGAGGCCCAGAATAGCCAAAGCAATCCTCAGCGAGAAACGTAAAGCAAGAAGCATCGCAATATAAGACCTAAAATTATATTACACAGATATACTAAAAAAAGCATCATGGTATTGACTCCAAAACAGGTGAGAAGACCAATGGGACAGAATAGAAGACACAGAAGCAAACCCAGAAAAATACAGTTACCTCATACTAGACAAAGGTGCCAATAACATAAATTGAAGAAAAGATAGCCTCTTCAACAAATGGTGCTGGGAAAACTGGAAATCCATATGTAGTAGAATGAATTTAACCCCTATCTCTCATCCTGCACAAAACTCAGCTCAAAGTGGATCAAGGACCTAGGTATTAGACCAGAGACTAATGGATCTACCTTTTTTTCCTAGTACAAACATTCCAACATATCAGCTCAGGAACTGACTTTCTTAATAAGACTTCTAAAGCGCAAGTTGATGTATTTTCAATTTAAGGTGTTTTCAATTTACGATGCATTCATCAGAATGCAATGTCATCATAAACATAGTCTGTACTATGTTTTTTCCCATATATACAAACCTATCATAAATTTAAATTTACAAATTAGGCATATTAAGAGATTAAGAACAATAACTAGTGATAAAATAGAGCAATTCTAACAATATACTATAATAAAAGTCATGTGAAAGTCACTGTCAAAGAATTCTTTTATTGTTTTGTACTCATACTTCTTGTCAAGATGTGACGCGATACTATGCCTACATGATGAGTTGAATGATGAAGGTGCTGTGACACAGCAGTAGGTTTCCATATCAGGGATACTTGAATACAAGCACTATGACATCATAATTGTTGATCTAATAACTGAGACAGTTTTTAAATGACCAATGGATGGGTAGTATGTACAGGGTTGATACACTATAAAGTGATGGTTCATTTCCCAAAGGGGATAGAACAAGATGGCATGAAATTTTATTATGCTGCTCAGAACAGCACATAACTTAAAACTTATGAATTATTTATTTCTGAAAATGTACATTTAATATTTTAATAGCAGAATTGATTGTAGTTAAGTGAAACTGCAGAAAGCAAAAAGTGTGAATTAGAACTATTATATGTGACAATAATAGGAATATCAGCACCTAGAATTTCATTTCAGTTTAAATGTTCAAGTAATAGAAATTGGCTGTTTTCAAATTCTACTTGGTGAAGAGGTTATGACACATAAGGAAAAATGAAAAGATTTGGAGTAAACAATGCACTGTGGGATTAAAATACTTTGATATTTTTACTCTGATATGTATTTTACAAAGTCTTTGAAATAGTCATATATTATCTTATGGAAAAGGACAAAGAAGAAAAAGTGAGAGAGGAGAAACAGGTGACAACCATTTCCTTCTACTCTCATCTCAGAGAAGCATGGCCCCTGTTACTTTTCTGTGCTGTGAAGTATATCAATCACAAAGTACAAATAAATACCATGGACAAATTGCAAATTTGTGAAAATTACTTGAAAGTGGGATATGAAAGGAAGTAATGGTACCAGGGACTGAATCCAGTGCATACACATGCTAGGCAAGAGCTCTAACACTAAGGTACATTCCCAGTTCTTTTTACTTTGTATTTTGAGACAGGGTCTGTGCAAGTTGCCCAGGCTGTCATCAAACATGTGATATTCTGAATCAGTCTCTTGAGTAGCTGGGATTACGAGCATGTGCCACCATACCCAGTAAATGTTTTAGAACAGAAATTACAGAGACAAATCCACACAAATACAGTTATCTTTGACAAAAGGGCCAAAAGTGGAGAAAAGACAGACTTTTTAACAAATTGTGCTGGGAAAACTGGATAAACATATATAGAAAAATCACCATGCACAAAAGTCAACTCAAAGTGGATCAAAGACTTAGCCATTAGACCCAAAACACTGCAACTGTTAGAAGAGAACATAGAGTCAACACTTCAACATACTGACACAGGCATCAACTTCCTAAAGCTTCCTAAAGCTCAGGAAATGAAACCCTAAGTAAATAAGTGGGATTGGATCAAATTAAAAGCTTCTACACAGCAAAAGAAACAATCAAGAGCATGAAGAGAGAGCCTACATAACTGGAGAATCTCTTTGCCAGTCTGACAGGAAATTCATATCCAAAATATATAAAGAATCCAAAAAACATAATATCAAAAATCCAGATAACATAGTAAATAAATGGGCAAATGAACTAGACATTTCTCCAAAGTATAAATGCAGGGCTGGGGCTGGGGCTCAGTGGCAAAGAACTTGCCTAGCATGTGTAAGGCACTGGGTTCAATCCTTAGCACCACATAAAAACAGGCAAATAAAATAAAGGCATTCTGTCCATCTACAACTACAAATTCTTTTTTAAAAAAATAATGCAAATGACCAACAAATATACAAAAAAATGTTGAACATCCTTAGCAATCAGGGAAATGCAAATCAAAACTACATTGAGATTTCATGTCATCCTAGTTAGAATGGCAAGCATCAAAAGCATCAATAACATAAATAATAATAAATACTGGTGAGGAAATGAGGACAAAAGAAGAGTTACACATTGTTGGTAGGATTGCAATTTACTACAACCACTATGGAAATCAGCATGAAGATTTCTCAAAAGACTAGGAATAGAACCACCATATGACCCAGCTATTCCACTACTTGGTATTTTCCCAAAAGAACTGAAATCGGCATATTTTAACAATATATGCATTCCAATGTTTATAGCAGTTCAATTCACAATAGCCAAGTTATGGAATCAGCATAGGTATCAGTGAACAGGTAAATGGGTAAAGAGAATGTGGTAGATATATACAATGAAATTCCACTCAGTCATGAAGAAGAATGAAATCATGGCATTTGCTGGTAAAAGGATGAAACTGCAGAGCATCCTCCTAAGTGAAATAAGCTACACTCAGTAAGTCAAGTGTTAAATGTTTTCTCTCATGTGCAGAAACTAAGCTAGAGAGAGAAGGAAAAAAGGAATGAAAAAACAAGGATCTCAAGAAAATAGAAGGGTGACCAAGAGAGTAGAAGAAGGGGATTGGGAGGGACAGATGAGAAAGGAAAGGCATGAGGAAGTATTGGTGAATGAAATATACCAAATTATGCTATGTTCATGTACAAATATACCATAATGAATCCTGTTTTATATATACTTAAAATGTACTAATATAAGATTATCTGTGTGTGAATACACACACATACACACACACACACACACACACACACACACACACACACACACACAGAGAAGGTAGACCAATTCTATAAAGAGAGGAGAAAGAACATGGGGAAAAGAGGAGGGGAGGTCAAATAAAACGGAACAAATTATGTTATGTGCATATATGAATGTTACCATGAATCTCACTCTTTTATGTAATTATAATGCACTGATAAAAACAAAAAAATTAAAGACAGGGGCTGGGGTTGTGGCTCAGTGGTAGAGCGCTTGCCTAGCTTTTATGAGGCACTGGGTTTGATTCTCAGCACCACAGATAAGTAAATAAAAAATTATTTAAAAAGGTCTGTCAACAACTAAAAAAATATATTTTTTAAAAAAATTAAAGACACATGAGTAAAACTGATAGAATAGGGAACCCTGGAAAACTCTAATCCATAAAAGCAATGAGAAAAGAAAAAAAAGTTATCAGAATCAACATTTTCAAAACTCTATGCCTTAACCAAAGACTTACAAAATTCCAGAGTGTTTATTAAAGAAATAGAGCTGAATCTAAGCAGGCACAGTGAATAAAATGACACTGTTATTGTCCCTATTCCCACATCCACCTCAAGTTCCAGTTCCAAAGAAGCCTGAAACCCAACAGCTTGGAAGCCTTTAGTAAGGGGAAGAACAGGATTGGACTCTTTCAAGGACTCATTCTGAGAAACTTATCATTACTTGAACTATGAGGTGCTTCCCTCGGTGACTTTCCCAGATTGTTTTCACTTAAACTGTCTCAGCTCTCACACAGTAGGAAATCATCTGGCTCATTTGTTAAGTGTATCACTGTCCATTATAATATACATTTAAAAAGGAGAGGAAATTTTCACTGCTGTATTCTGAGCACTGACAGCCTTGCACGTCATGTGTGTGTATGTGTGCATATAAAAAACATATGTACATATGTAAATATGTATCAATAAAATAAATGCATAATTTATTAATGGAAACACGTTTAGTTTCTACTGTAATGGAGACGTTATTAAATAATTTGTATGAATTAATTTTAGCAAAGGTATTAATTATCCATTTTGAGTGATCAGTTATACTTTGTGAATCCATATAATTTAGGTTTTTCAGGGAACCATCTACACTAGCCTGAATATTTCAAGGACATATTCTTGAATACAGAAAAAAGTAACAATAGCAGTGAAATCTACTGTTATCAAAAAATGTCAAATGTATGCAACCTATTTTTGTACAATAAAGAATCCACATTCACAATTCAGATGGATTATCTGATATTTCTTCAGCAAAGGAAGGCTCAGGCATGTCTTAGGCTGAAAGACATTAGTTTATACAATTCCAGACACCAACAGTTTACTCAAATCCACACAGGGTTGAGTAAAGGTCATGGGGAAGCTCATTTTATTTCACTTCTAATTGAAATGAGAGAAATGTCTTAAGTGGATGGCCTTTTCATATAATCAACAATCTCTAAAACCTCATTTCTTATAAATCAGTTTTATATTTTATGTTTATTTTAAATTATTTGAAAATATATAATTGTACACAAATGCAGTATTTATGGTTATATTCAACTATATTGTCATGTAGGTTTTGTTATTCTTCTCTATTTTGTTTAGTATCTAATTCCCCCAATTCAGTCATACCCTGCCTGGTAACCCACATTAGAAAATGTGTATATACATATTTTTGATACACATGTACATACAAACACATTCACACCTATGCATACCACTTTTAAATAGGAAAAGAAAGAAAGAAAAAGAGAAAAATGCTTGAAAGAAGTCAGAGGAAAAAGAAATTTCCCTACAGAGAGATAGAGTTAAGAATTACAGTGGACTTTTTTCTCAGAAGTAACTCAAGCAAGAATAGAATAGAATAGAATATTTAAAGTGTTAAAAGAAAAAAAAATCATCATCCGAGAGTTCTATATCTAGTGAAACTCTCCATTAAAAGTAGAGACACAAAAACTTTCTCAAACAAAACTTCTAAAAGAAATGAGTACAGCATGGCCCCAGGATACAAGGTCAACCAACAAAACCAATTGCTTTATAATACAGCTGCAATAAACAACTGGGATTTGAACTAAAAAATACCATTTACAGTAGCATCCAAAATTGAAATAGTTAGCTATAACTGTGAGATCACTATGTTGGAAACTACAAAGCACTATCTAAAAAATTGAGCAAAGTTCTAAAGTAATAAATGGACAGATATTCCATATTTCTGGATCAGAAGTCACAATGTTGTTAGGATTTCTTCCCAAATTTATCTATGGATTCGACAATTTTGATCAAAATTATAGGAAGCTATTTTCTAGATATGAACAATCTGATTCTGTACTTCACATGGGAAAATAAAGAATAAAAATAGCCAAAAAGTATTGAAACAAAAGAAAACTATATCTTGTATTAACCAATCTGAAGACTGACTAAAAAGCTGCCATAAGGATGCATATATTATCAAGGAATATATACAGAGATATATGGAACTATTAGAATGAAGCTCAAAAATAGATCATGAAAATACAATCAACTGATTTTCAACTAAGGTGAATTATAATTTAATGGAGAAAATAGTCTTTCAACAAATGGTATCTGAACAATTAATAGACAAAATGAAAAGGAAAAAAAAAAGAACCTAGACAGAACTTATACCCTTCATGAAAATTCACTCAAAATAATCGTAGAATCTGATGTGAAATACAAGATTACAACACTTATAAGGGTAAATATAAGAGAAAATTTACTTTGCTTTATATTTGCTGTTGAATCTTCAGATAGAATGTTAGAAACATGAAGTAAGTCCATGAAAGAAAAATTCGTTAGTTGAATTTACTGAAAATAAAGACTGCTTGTCTATAAAAGACTATGTTACAAGAAGGAGAAAACAAGCTGGGCGTGGTGGCACACGCTTGTAATCCCAGCACTTAGGGAGGCTGAGACAGGAGAATCGCGAGTTCAAAGCCAGCCTCAGCAAGGGCGAGGTGCTAAGCAACTCAGTGAGACCCTGTCTCTACATAAAACACAAAATAGGGCTGGGGATGTGGCTCAGTGGTCGAGTGCCCCTGAGTTCAATCCCTGGTACAAAAAAAAAAAAAAAAAAGAAGAAGAAGAAGGAGAAAACAAGCTACTAACTGGAAGAAAATCATGATATAAAACAGCTGATCAAGGATGTTTATTTAATATACACATAGAGCTCTTTAAGGCAACAAAAAGAAAACAAACCATCCATTAAAACTGGGTAGAAGACATGAACAGACACCAAATCCCAGAAGATATAGAGAAGACCAATAACCATACATAAAGATACTTGCTATAATGCCATTAGGGAATTATAAATTAAAATAACAATGAAATAACCACTGCACACCTACTGGAGTGGTTAAAATTCAAAACATTGGGCTGGGGTTGTAGCTCAGTGGTAGAACACTTGCCTAGCATGTGTGAGGCACTGGGTTCAATCCTCAACACCACATAAAAAAATAATAAGTAAAATAAAGGTATTTTGTCCATATACATCTAAAAAAAATTTTAAAAGAATTCAAAACATTGACAAAACCAACTGCTAGCAAAAATGTAGACCACTGGAACTCCCATCCATTGCTTGTGAGAATGCAAAATGGTACAGACACTTTGGAAGACAGTTTGTGTTGCTTATAATGCTGATCACTTTACCACACTATCCAGCCTTCTTGTTCCTAGACATACACTCAAATGAGTTGAAAATCCATATCCAGAAAAAAAAACCTTGCACACGAATATTTATAGCAGCTCTATTGATAATCACCCAAAATTGGAGCAACCAAGATATCTGTCATTAGATGAATGGTTATATATCTAGGGTACATCAATACAATGGAATACTATAAATCAATGCAAAGGAATTAATATGACGTAACGTAAAGATATGGATGAATCTTACATGCCTAAGTGAAATAGATCCATCTGAGAAGATATGGTATGCTTCCAATTATATGATATTTTTGAAAAGCCAAAAATGTTATAAAGACAATTAAAAAGACAATAAAATTATCAGAGATTGCTAGGGGAAAGAGGTAGAATATGTTAAGCAAAAGTGGCTTATTGGAGGAATACATTTTTTTGTATATGAAACTATAATGTTGGATAAATGACAATTTTATTATCAAAAGCCATACAACATTATAGCACAAAGAGTAAATCTCCTTGCATGTAAATAGGACGTTGGGAGTGCCAAGATGGAATAAACACTATGGTTATCTATCTGTACTACAAATGTGTGAAACACCCTCATCGAAGGCTATGGAGACAAAAGGTGTTGACTTTTCAACTTTGAAAGTAACTTTGTGATTGGATTCTATAGACTAAAGTCAAAAGACCTGTGAATAAGAGCCCTACCCTAATTGATAAAGTTATTTTCCATGCTAGGTCACATATGCAATAATAATTCTGAAACCACCATACAGATATACTGGAATTGAAAAATTAATTAAATACAGGGCAGATGATAGAAGACAGATTTCTCATTATAGGGTTAGAATGTTAGAAACAAAAAAAGGCAAGTGGCCAAAATGATCCTTGTGGCAATGGATTGAAGTAGGAGACCTTAATATGAAAGTATGAATTCTTGTTCAGCTTAATATAGATACATGTGGTTATGTTTATAGATAATTATAGATATGTTTGCAAACAGGATAATATACACATATTTCTTTGCTCTGTCAGCAGAGAGTGTAGAAGCAACGATACCCTGGTAGCAAATATAACTAGAGCTAAGGTTTGATATCATAGTTCAATGAAGAAATCAGTGCCCTGTGGAGAAATTAATTCAAAGACTATAAGAGTGCAAAATAGTACATCTTGTAGTGTCAAAAAGTATAGGATTGCCCTAAAAAGTAAAAATAAAAACTCATGAAGCAGATATGTCAAAGGGGCATGGGAGGCAACTGAAAGAGTTCCCAATGGCCAGAGCTGGAACAATTTGAGCAATTAAATGAACTATTAAATTTTAACCTAAAGCATAAAAGACATTTATGAATAAATATGTAATTGAATAAATATATGAATAGAGAAACTTTTTTAAAACTCTGATGCAGAATAATTCCAAAGTATTTATACTATTATTATTATTTAGATACTATTATTCAAGGAGGTGGAGTATAAATCTGTACTCTAAGTGCATGCTATGCATAGTGACTTCTTTCTAAAGAGTACCATATACACATCCAAAGGAGTTAAAATCCACATAGTACAGTGTCACAGCCACATCAATGTTTATAGCAGCAGTATTCCACAATACCTATGGAACCAACCTAGGTGCCCTTCAATAGATGAATGGATAAAGGAAATGTGGTATATATACACAATGGAATATGACTCAGCCTTAAAGAAGAATGAAATTATGGCATTTGCAGGTAAATGGATGGAGCTGGAGACTATCATGCTAAGTGAAATAAGCCAGTCCCCAAAAACCAAAGGTTGAATGTTCTTTCTGATATGCGGATGCTAACAAACATGGGAGCAGGGGGAGAATAGAAGTTCAGTGGATTAGACAAAGGGGAATGAAGGGAAGGGAGTGGGGACAGGAATAAGAAAGGCAGTAGAATGAATCTAACATGACTTTCCTGTGTTCATATATGAATACACCACTGTGAATCTTGACATCATGTACATCCACGAGACTGGGATCCTAATTAGAATAATATATACTCCATGTATGTATAAATACGTCACAATAAACTCTACTGTCATGTATAACTAAAAAGAACAAATAAAATAAATAAAAAGAGTACCATACAGAAAGTAGGAAAAAATTAGTGACTTTACAATGGATAAATCTGACAAATGCTATCTCAGACAGGTAATCATCATCAGTATCAAGAGTAACAAGTCATATTGATTTTTTAAATGATATTATTATAAAAATGTGGAAAATATAATGTGCATATTAGGTGAAATATTTATAAACTCCCTATATGGTCAAAGGAGACATCCTAAATAAATACAAAACTAATAAACTCAAGTTGTCTTTAAAAAGCAATGGAGGGTCTGGGTCTGTAGCTCTGTGGTAAAGTGCTTGCCTCACATGCATGAAACACTGGGTTCAATCCTCAGTACCACATAAAAATAAATTAATAAACATACTGTGTCCATCTACAACTAAAAAATATTTTTTAAAAAAGCAATGGAAATATGCGAGTAATTAGAACAGTCACTAAACCAAATAGGTTATACAGATCACAAAATGCATATGAAAGGTGCCCAACATCATTTTTTACTAAGGAAATGTAAATAAAAACCAAAAAATATTATATTATTTTTATAACGGCTAAAATCCAAAACTCTAAAAATTTCCCAATGCAAAGCAGAATGTAGAAGACCAGACGTCTTCATTCTTCATTGGTTATAATGAAAAATCATACAGCCTCTTCAGAAAGATAGTGTTGTATGATCCTATTTATGTGACATTCTGTAAAATGTATCACGAGATTCAGAAAAAATGACCATAGAACTAAGGGATTAGGAGGGACAGTGACTGTATATAAAGGGAACACCATGGAATTCAAGGTCAATGGAACTGTTTTGTATTGTCATTGGAGGATAAATATAGGACTCTATGCCTTTATTAAAACAGAACTTTATACTATAATGAACACTGATGTATGCATGTTAAAAAGAAAATCAACCACAGATTGTATTACTCAAAGGATCACTGGCTACTGAGAGCAGAATGGGTTTTATCAGGGCAAGTGGGGAAAGAGGCACCAATAAAGACAGTGTTGCCATAGCCTATGTGAGGGATGATGGCAACTTCCTTCACAGAGCAGGAGTGCAGATTGAAGTGCATGGATTTGCAATGGATAATAAAGGTTGAGAGCACAGAAGGTACAGAGGGATGAGATGAGCCTTAAGGGAAGGAGAGGCATCAGGCATGTTAATAAAAATGTTGCCACCTTGGATATAAAAAGCTATGATTTATTTTATTCATAAATTAATGTCAGACTTTGGATATATTTTGTAATCTCCAATTCCAAGACAGATTTATGATAGCTTGTGCTATGACAGTTTGTGTGCTGGAGAAGGAGATAGATCCCCCTGGTAACACTGGAAGCTCCCTGCTTCAATATGGGGCAGGAGGTAGGCCTCTACTCCCCACATGGGGACAATCTAGCAGTGGTTCCCTAGTAAATGAAGGGTTCCTAAGCTTGTTCAGGATGTCTGTCGTCAGCACAATATCACTCCATCATTATTTTCTGAATCCTACTATCCAGGTTATATCTCTTGGATCTCCAGAATTCTAGAGATCAACAGAGGGGCAGGTGCAGAGGTGGAATGAACAAATCATTAGCCTAGGTATCTTTGTTCCAAGTAGCTCTAAGTTTCTGTCCTACTCTTTGAAAGTAAAGGTCCATAGATGTAGCAAGGATATCTGTGTCTGAGGCCAGAGTCTGAAGGAGTTGTCTTTTCCTCTCTTTTTCTCCACCTCATGTCACCTCCACCCATTTGGTCCCTGACTTGATGGATGACCCAGATGAAACCAATCCTTTTACTTCCAGAATTATTGATCCCCTATGGCCCATACTGCCAGCTTTCTTGGTGATAAAATAAACTAATGACCACTTGGCTTTTGTGAATTATTTTATACTATGATATAAAACCGATTTTAAAATTTTACTGAAATATTTAATGTACCTGTAAAAGATTTGTTTATCTAGTGGGTGGGAGGCTTCCAGTTACAGTTTATTTTCTACATAAACACCCAGTTATTCCACTATTATTTATTTTTAAAACTGTTCTTTCCAAAGTACTCTGCACTTATACCTTTTTCACAAATCAAGGTTTGGTGTATAAGTGGCTGTTTTTCAGGAGTTTATATTAAACTTCAGTAGTCTATTTGTCAAACACTATTCTCAAATCACAAATGCATTATTATAGCTTTTTAGTAATTCTTGGTATCCAGTAGAGTTACTGCTCTTAGCTTTTATTTTCTCGAGAATACCTTAGCTGTGTTTGACCATATGTATAACTTTCGATTTTAGAAATATCAAGTTTACATATAAAACCTTCTGGCTTTTTAAAATTGACATTGTAGCCAAACCATAGATTACTTTTGTGAAGAACTAACATGCTTGCAATATTGAATCTTCATATTCATAAAATTTTATTTAATATTTATATAGGGTTTCATCATTTTAGCTCAAATATTTTAATATTTTTTCTGTAAATTGTTTAACCATTTTTGGTAAATATACTCATAGGTACCTGATATTCTGGTATGATAGTTATGAGTTGTATTTCTTTTACTTTCCTTTTCCTTGTATTTGTTTCTGCAAGAAAATTAAGTTCAGTTTTTGTTTATTGATTTCATCCCTGGAAAACTTATGTATTCTTTTATGAATTGAATCATTTTACTTTACTTCTTCTGGATTTTCTTCATATACAGACTAATCATGTGTTCTTCACAAAAGCATTGTTTCTTATCCCTTTTATTACTTCTGCTTTGCAATATTACACTGGCTACTCTGTATTAGAATATTGAATAGAAATTGTGATAGTACCAATCCCATTTTAGTTACTAATTTCATAGTAAAAGTCTCTAACTCATTAGAATGCTTGCTGTTGAATTTTTATACATGTTCTTTAGTTCATTATCATTTTTATCTGTACTTTTATTTTAGAATAATTTTAATTTACACAAAAACTGCAAAGAGCACAGAAAGTTCCATATATCCCAAATCATATCCACTGCGCACAGTAACTACATGATTTATTAATGATGATGTTAACTTAATCAACTTTTGAGATTGTCAGGTTTCTCCAGACTAAATCACTTCTGTTCCCCTGTATCATACAGTAAACTTTAGAAGAAGAGGGAAACCCAGGACTTCTCAGTCATCAAGATGAGGACAGTAAGAGACAACTATAGAGACTTCCACACCCCAGTAAAGGAAGCCACACAGAATCCATCTTTCTATGCGCAGTAAGTGCTAGCAGCCCCTGAAGCATGCTGGCCCACTCTATCTGGCATCTCCTGACTTCTGCTTAGGATGCTCAAAAGATATGAAGACCATGCTTTCATTGATCTTACAGTAGATCAGGAGAGAAGAAGGTACTCATATATTTCCAGGTATGATCAGGGGAAGGACTGCTGGGATATCCCATCCCAGAAACAGGGGAACCCACAAAAAACCAGCTATGCCTTTAGCCCGGGGAAGCACCAGGCAGGAAGGTCAGGTAGAGACACTACCCTCCTTCATTTCCTCTTTAGGAGTATGAGGGAAGTACAAACAATCTGTGGGAGGCACCTGCAGATCTGAAGAGGGAGATAGTTCTGGTCCTGTGTGAAGCAATGTCAATACCTTGAGGAAGACTGAGGGCCACACCCATTCAGATATAGGGTGCCAAGGCTCTGCCCTGTTCCTGAGAAGCCCTGCTGCTGCACAGTAGATGGAAGTGACACTCCCTTTATTCCACTTGGATCATCTTAGGGAGGGGAGGGGCTAGTGAGGGGGATAGGATTCTCATCCAGAGAGAGGCAACCAGGCAGTGCCCTGAGTAAAAAACGAGAACTCTCAGAAAAGATGACTGGAACTTCTGAAGGGTACTAATGCCCTTCCTCCCAGACCCTTCCCTGATCTGTGTCCCTGCACTCATCCTTGAAGCCCCCAAGCAGCACCCCTGATACCAACTTATTTTTTCCACTTTACTATTAAGATTGTACGGAACTGAGGTTTTCTCTGTAGGGTCATGGCTTCAGCAGACGTAAGAGTACCAGACCTTTGGTAAGGTAAGGGACTAGAAGGAGCGAGGGGTATCCTCACCTCACATAGAACAGTGGTCCAACACAGCTCTTGCTGTCAGCCCCAGGAAACCTTTATCAAAGTCACCAGATGGGCTATTTCTTGACTTCTACCTGGGAGTTCTGAAGGGTATGGGTTCAGATCAGCAGAGGGAGGAGCCTTAGTCCTGACCAATCATCAAGGGAGAGCCCCTCCCCCAAAGGTAAAGTAGGCCGAGTCCCGCCCTATCTCTCCAGTTGCGCCTGGGAGGCTCCAGGTGATGTCACCACTCCATGGTTTCCCAGCTTCCATCGGGGCATTCTGAGGGGCGGGGCTTCAGAGCAGCAGGGGGAGGAGCCCTAGTCCTGGCCAATCATCAAGAGCTCCTCCCTCAAAGGTAAAGCAGGCCCAGTCCTGCCCTATCCCTCCAGTTGCTCCAGGGAGGCTCCAGGTGATGTCATCACTCCATGGTTTCCCAGCTTCCATCGGGGCATTCTAAGGGGCGAGGCCTCAGAGCAGCAGAGGGAGGAGCCCTAGTCCTGGCCAATCATCAAGGGAGAGCCCTTCCCCCAAAATAAAGCAGGCCCATTCCCGCCCTATCCCTCCAGTTGCTCCTGGGAGTCTCCAAGTGGTGTCACCACTTCATGGTTTCCCAGCTTCCATCGGGGCATTCTGAGGGGTGGGGCCTCAGAGCAGCAGAGGGAGGAGTCCTAGTTCTGGCCAATCATCAAGGGAGAACCCCTCCCCCACAGATAAAGAAGATCTCAGCCCCGCCCTGTCTCTCCACAGTTGCTCTTCGGAAGCTCCAGGCCCGGCTGCCGCTCGCAAGGTTTCCTGGTTTCCTGGCTTTCATGTGGGGAGTCTGAGGAAGGTGAGGCTTTTTGTGAGGGGGCTGCATGTGATCAGTACAGGGAGGAGTCCCAGGGCTGGCCGATGATCAAGGGGATGACCCTGAGGGAGGATTGAGGGCCCCTCCCCCACAGCTGTACGGGGCATCTGTTGGTCCCGCCTGAGTAGTTGTCCCTGGGAAGCCTCAGACAGGTTCACTAGCTATGGTGGTGTCCGACTTCCATCTGGTGATTCTAAGGGATGTGGCTCTCACATCATCGGAAGGTGGAGTCCTAGGAGTAGCTAATATTTAAGGAGAGGACCCCAATGGAGGATTGTGAACTCCTCCCACCACATACATGGCAATTCCCTGCCCCACCCCTCCCTCCCTGCCAGCCTTGAGAATATTGAGTCAAGAGTTACTGGATGTAGTTTCCCGACTTCCCCCTGAGGATTCTGATGGTTGTAGTTTCAGATCAACAGAGGGAGGAGACCTAGGCCTGGCCAATCATCAAGGGGGGAAATGACAGAGGAGGACCAGGAGCCCCTCCTACCACAGATAAAGCGGGGCCCAGCTGTGTAATCCTTGATCAGTTGTTCTTGGAAGTTCTAGGCAGCAGCCCTAGTTGTTTAATTTCCCAGCATCCTTGTCAGGAATCTAAAGGAGGTAAAGGTTTTTGTGGGAGGGCTGGACTTGTATCATTATAGGGAAGAGTCAAGGTCTGGCCAATCATCAAGGCAAGGACCGTGGGGGAGGATTAAGTGATCTACCACAGCAGGAAGCTGAGGACGCAGCCTGACCTTGCCCTTGCCTGGGCCCTACAGGGTCCCAGGAAAGGGATGCCAATTTTCCCATGGAACAGGAAGATGAAAGCCTTGGCCTGAAGGAAGCATCCTCAATATATGCAACAGAGGAGGTGTAGGCCCTGTTAGCAATCAATGGTATCTTTAGAAAGACTGAGCTTAGTTCCCACTGGGCACAGAGTATCACAGATTCCTATCATGCTCCTCATAATGTCTCCAGTAAAACTCATTCTGTTCCATCAGGCTGAGCTGCCTCCTCAGTTCTGGCTCAGAGGTATCCCAAAATGAGGGCCTTGATTTGAGCAGCTAAGGGTAAGTCAACAAATGGAGCTGGGTCAGATTAGCAACAGAAGATTCCCTAAGCCTTGCTAGGCATTGATATGAGGACTAAGGAGATTAAAGTGTCACATCTGCACAATGATACACGTGACACTAGCCCTGACATACCCCTGCTGTCAGTCCTGGGAAAATTCATGGTAAAGTGGTCAGATGTTTTACCACCTTACTTTCTTCCTTTTGGCCTAAGAGATGTGAACTCCTGATAGTTTTGCTTCAGGTCAGTGCAGGGCTGGGATATGGCCCTATCTGAGAAAAGATGAAGACCTTGAGTGAACACTGAGGGGACCATCTACCCTAGAATTATGGGGTGGAGGGTCTCACAGAATCTGACTCGACTCTGTCAGCCCCAGGAGGCCCAGAAGTGTGCTGGTACTCTATAGGTAGAGGGGACCCCTCAATTCTTCTTACAGGGGCTCCAGGAACTGGGAGGTGAAAACTTGAGCCTGCAGTATACTGTAAAGTCAGTAGAGCAGAGGAGGCTCAGTGCTAAGAGCCAAGGTGAGGCACATTCTGAATATGTGCCAAGGGTACTATCGTGCTCAAACAGGGAACCCCACAGCAGTGGACCCCTACTTCCCCACTGTCAGCCCTGGAGCCTCATACTCTACCGGTTGGCTATGTCATAAGGAACTTTCTAATGTCCTCCTACAGGTTCCTAGGGCAAGGCCTGCCAGAAAGACAGCAAGCCTGTGAGGTTCAAGGACATCACCTAAAGAGATCTGTAAGTGAGCTTTTGTCAGAGTCATCATGGGTAAGTTTTTCACCTGAGGACACTAACACTGCCTCTCTCACCCCCAGGCCCGTGGGATCCCATCACTACACTCCTGCTAGCCGCTTCCAACAGGAGGAATCATCATGCCTCCCTCTCCAAAGCGTCCACGCCTCACCTCTGAGCAAGACGTGCAAGACCTGAATGAGGCAGAAGAGTTGGTGGTTACACAGGCTCCCCCAGCTGAACAGGAGGATACTGCATCCATTTCATCTTCTTTTCACTTTTCTTTCCCTTCCACCTCCTCTTCCTCTTCTCCCTCCTCTCTTTCCTGTTCCTCTTCTATGATCCCAGGCACCCTGGAAGAAAAGGAGGTGTCTGCTGCTGCTGGAGTGTTCAGTACTCCCCAGAGTCCTCAGAGCTTCCCATCTGCCTCCACTTCAGGCAGCAAGTTAGATGTAGAATCCAGAAGCCAAGAAGTTGAGAGTAGTGAATCCTCCCTTAGAGATGTGCTAGACAAGAAGGTGTCTGAGTTAGTACAGTTTGTCCTCTTCAAATATCAAACCAAGGAGCTCATCACAAAGGCAGAAATGCTAAAGATTATCATCAAGGAATATAAAGACCACTTTCCTATAATTTTGGGGAAAGTTCGTAAGTTCATGGAGCTAGTCTTTGGCATTGCTGTGACAGAAGTAGACCCTAACACTCATACTTACATCATATATGATACACTAGACCTCACCTACCATGGAATGCTGAGTGAAGACCAGGGCATACCTAGGAGTGGTCTCCTGATGTTTATCCTGATCCTAATCTTCATGGAGGGCAGCTGCACCACTGAGGAGAAGGTCTGGGAGGTACTGAATGCAATTGAGGTGTATGATGGAAGGGAGCATTTCATCTATGGGGATCCCAGGCAGCTCATTACTGAAGTGTGGGTACAAAAAAAATACCTAGAGTACGATCAGGTGCCCAATAGTGATCCTGTATGCTATAAGTTCCGGTGGGGTCCAAGAGCCCATGCTGAGATCAACAAGAAAAAACTCCTGGAGTTTTTGGCCAAGCTAAAAGATATCATTCCTAGTTACTTTCCAGCCTGGTACAAGGAGGCTCTGAAAGATGTGGGAGAGCCTAAGCAGTAATTGATACTGCAGATGATGCTGCGGCTACGACAGCGTAAGCTCCAGTATCATGTGCAGTAACTTCTCTTGCCCTGAGTGAAGTCTGAGGCAGATTTTCCAGACTGTTTGTAAAGGGAAGTCAAAGTTCTGAGAAATTAAGGGCCATGGTGGGGCTGGAGGGAATATGGTGTTCTTTGTTTTCCTGTTTCATATAGGTGATGTCAAGATTTATCTGTTTTGAAGAGAGTATTTTTCAAATAATTTTCCTTGTAATAGCAGGTTTAATTAGCTTCAGAATCTTCATTTAGGAGTATTATTCGTGAATTTATTGGTTTTTTCTTGCTCAAAAGTAAGAATTTGGTGTATTATAAAAACAAATTGATAAATCTTTGATCTTATTGTTATGATGTGGAAAAGGATAGTATGGCACTGGAATAGGAATTTTCTTGAAAATGTAAATGACCTCATCAGTAAAATACTGGAGAAAAGTAAAACACAGTTAATGTTTGCATTCCCTTATCCCCCTTAGTTCATTGTTTTGTGAAATTAAAGATACATACCTGGATATATTTGGCTTATTCAATAAAGTAGGATCAATTTAATCTTAAACAAAAGTGTGAATGATTCTTTTATTTACGACACATTATTTGAGCATTTGCTTTTGGAAGACACTATGTTAATATGTTAATAGTGGGGTTGCTGAGATAAAGGAGATGTACCAATGCCCATGAAATGGGAGACTATAGTAGCACCAGTCATGGGAAGAGGATGGTGAGATGCCCTCTGAGACTTAAAGAACAAGAAAAAGGAGTAAGGAGGTAAAATTCCAGATTAAGAATTCAAATTTAAATGCCCTGAGCCAAGGTTGTTTGAGGCTTTGGGAATCTGCAGTTTCTTCCCTGGGAGATAACTTTATGCTAAATTGGGTGTTGTCTGGGGCTAGACTCTCTGAAGATGAGTCTTAGTGGGCAGAGAAAAGCCTGGAATGGAAATCTGCTCTGAGTAATTCCTTTTGAATCCTGGATAAACCAGAGAGAAATCTTCACCTAGGAAAGGTGCAGAAGGTGTCCAGTGCACTTGTCCTGGTGCAGTTGAACTCGGTGCACAAATAAAGTGTTGTGTACAACACTTGATTTCAAAAACCCTGCCTCTGATTTTAAGGTTACACATCTGAAAACAGATTATGTGGATAATCAGATTCCACCTAGCAGCCTACTTGAAAACTCACTTTGAAAGTATGTTGGTGCTTTCTAGAGGAATAGGATGTTATCCCTTTGAAATGGTGCCCAGAAGCCTCTGGGCTGGCACTGTTTCCCTGGCCCAGGACAGCCTGAATTCAGTCTATTGAAAGGATCATTACTGAGATTATTTTGAGAGTTATTTGGTCAACTTTAACCAAGGGCTAGAATTTTAGTGGAAGATAAATGAATGGCTTATCTTGGTTTGGATGGAGAAGCAGTTGGGAAGGACAAAGGAACTGACCTTTGATTCAGATTCTGGAATCTCTGAGTTGCATCTGGCTGGAGAAGACTTGTTCACACCCCAATAATACAATGTAGACTGTTAAGATAGAAAATTCAATGTGTTTAATTTAAGAAGCATAATTTTTGGTATTTTGTGACCTATTAAGCTATATATTCTCTTGAGATGTTCTGGATAATAAAAACAAGATCTGGATTTTCCAGAGGGGAGGGTGGTAGGATCTGGGTTAAAGTCATACTGGAAAGAACTATTTAAAAATTCTAATCTATGCCAGGCACTATGCCAGGTGTTTTACTTACACCACATATATTCCAGAAGCCTCCTTCCCCCAAGCCAGGACATCTCAAATCTGCTTCACAGATGAAGAATCTAATGCTCATAGTGCTTGGTAATTTCCCTAAGAGCTAAGAATTGATCCCTGGACTTTGTTCATTCTGGACAACAACTTTCAGATACCTCCCCTAAGCATCTCCAACATACTCTCAAAGTGGTTTTCAAACAGGCTGCTAGGTAGAGTCTATCTGCCACATAATCTGTTTTTGGAGATGTAACTTTAAAGTGAGAGAAAAGGTGTTTTTTTTAAAACATCCTGATATTTGCTTTAACAAGATGTGTTATTTGAAACAAGCCACCAAACACAAACAGATGAATGAGCTTACCTAGGTGGTCAAAAACCAAAGCTTCCCTCAGAAGCCTTGAAGATGAGAAAAGACCATAGAGATCACTATATAAATAAATATCTATAAGAAGCTGAGTTCCTTGAATAAAAAACCTGAAGTCATTCTGGGAGGTAAACAATGTTTCCTTGGCAAATATGCTCACTCTATATAGCTATGTTCTCTCTTGTTTAACTTATTTCAATATTTTACTTACAAAGAAAACAATACATATTATTGTTGAAAAAAGTTCTAAAAATACATATAAATCAAAATTATTCCCTTTACAAAGTTCCTTTAAATCCTAGCCCCTACTCAGATAAAACCACAATTAATAAAGTGATGTATACAATTTAAAAGCTGGTTTCATGCTTTTAAAAAACTAGATGTACTATAAACTGTACATTTTAACTACGCATGGATAATGATATACAAACACATCTACCACTTGCTTTTGCTATTGTTAAGGGTTCGATTGGGTTCTCTCATAATTCCTATGTTGAAGTAAAAACGTAGCATTATTTGTAGATCAGCTTTTTCTTTTCAGAGACAATTGAGTTAAAAGGTTGTTAAGGTGGGCTCTGATCTAATGTGACTGGTATCCTTATAGAAAGGGGAAATTTGGACATAGAGAGATGCACAGAAGAAATATAATGTGAAGAGAGATGGGGGAAAGTCTCATCTATAAGCCAAGGACAGAGACCTGGAACAGATTCTTCCCTCTGAACCCTTAAAAGGGATCAACCTTGGCAAAATCTTGATTTTGGACTACCAGACTCCAGTACTATGAGACAACATATTTCCATTGTTTACCTTACTGGGCTTGTGGTACTTTGCTATGGTAGCCCTAACAAAAGAATATAGCTACTTATTAAAAAGGATGCAGAATCTTTCTAAAACAGCACCTATGGATCCTCTTTACTCTGTAATTACTCCATAGACTTCTAAATCATTTTTGTATAATAACAAATTATATAAGCCTCCTGATGGACACATAAGTTGTTTCTCATTTGTTGGTATGATTAGTGTAACTGCAATCCACATTTTTGAACATAACTTCTTTGAGATATGCATGAGATTTCATATATGAAAGACATATTATTGTGGAGATCAAAATGAACAGAGTATGGATATTTTATATTTTTAAACATGTTGCTAATTTTTCCCAAAAATGTTTCACCAATTTATTTTCCCATTAATTAATGCATATATCATATTCTCATAAACATATTTAGCAATATTTTAAATTTTGGTCAAACTTATGGGTGCAAAACCTAGGTGAACTTGGGTTAAGTGGTGACATTTTTAGATGCAATATCAAAGCTACCAACTATTTAAGAAAAAAAGCATTAAATGGATGTTATGGTTTAAATATGAAGTGTCCCCCAAAAGCTCATGTGTGAGACACCGCAAGAAAGTTTAGAGGTGAAATGATTGGGTTATGTCAGCCTTAACTCAATCAGTGAATTCCCTGGCAGGGATTAATTTAGTGGTAACTATAGGCAGGTAGGGTGTGGTTAGAGGAGGTGGGTACCTGGGGGGTAGACCTTTGGGGTTTATATTTTGTCCCTGGTGAACAGAGCTCTCTCACTGCTTCCTGGTTGCCGTGTCCTGAGGGGCTTCCTTCATAATGCTCTCACACTATTATGCGCTGCCTTGTACCCAGAGCTGGAGTTGGCCATCTATGGATAGAGACCCCTGAAACCATGAGCCAAATAAACCTTTCTTCTTCTATGTTGTTCTTGTCATGTCTTGTGATAATCGCAACAAAAAAGATGATTAAAAAGTTGGACTTCATTAAAATTAAAAAGTTCTGCTCTGTAAATACTGTTAGGAGAATGCAAAGCAGATCAAGAGACTGGGATAAAAGCTTTGCAAAACATGCATATGGTCTAGGGATATAGCTCAGTTGGTAGAGTGCTTGCCTTGCATGCACAAGGCCCTGGGTTCAATCTCCAGCACCATGAACAACAAAACAAAACAAAAAATACATATATGATAAAGGAGATGTACCCAAACATACACAGATCTTTCAAAATTTCAACCATGTGAAAACAGAAAATCCAATTAAAAATGTGCAAAAGATCTGAACAGGTGACTTACTAAAAGATATATGTGAATGGCAAATATATGTGTGAAAAGATGTTCAATGTCATACATAATTAGAGAATTCAAAATTAACTAGAAAACAGCACCATATTCGTGTTGGAATGGCTAAAATTGAAAACACAAAATGATGACAAGTATGTGGAGCAATAGGAACTCTCAGTGACTGCTGATGGGACAGACATAGAGAAAACTTGAAAGCATATTGCTAAGTAAAAGAAGAAAATCTGAAAGGCTACCTTATGTATGATTCTAACCATATAAGAATCTGGCAATCAGGCAAAGCTATGGAGACAGTTAATAGATTAGTGGTTACCAGGCATTGAGGGGATGAGGGGAGAGATCTGGCAAATATGTGGAGGACAGACAAGATTTAGGATGGTGAAACAGTTCTGTATGATACTCTAATGCTAGATACTTGTCATTATAGATGTTATGTTTTAAATATAAGGTGTCCCCCAAAAGCTCATGTGTGAGACAATGCAAGAAAGCTCAGAGGTGAAATGATACAGTTATGAGATTCTTAATCTAATCAGTGAATTAATCCCCCGACAGGGATTAACTGAGTAGTGGCTGTAGGTAGGTAGGTAGGATGTGGCTAGAGAAGGTGGGTCACTGGGGCTGTGTCTTTGGCGTATGTATTTGGTAAGCTGAGCTTAGTCTCTCTGTCTGCCTCCTTCTTGGTGCCACATCACTGCTTTACTCTGCCTCACTCTTCCACCATGAAGTTCTGCCTCATCTTGAGCCCAGAGGTACGCAGCTGGGCTTCTATGGACTGAAACCTCTGAAACAGTAAGCCCCCAAATAAAATTTTCTTTCCTCCAACTATTCTTGTCAGGTGTTTAGGTCACAGCAGCTAAAAAGCTGACTAAAATAATACATTTATGAATATCTGCAGCATGTACAATATTAAACATAAACCCTAATATAAATGGTGGGCTGTAGTTAATAATGATGTATCAATATAAGTCCATTAATTTTAACAAATGTGCCATAATAATGTGAAATTTAAATAATAGGAGACACTGTGGTATGTGTATGTGTCTTTATTTTCTGATCAATTTTCCCTATATATTTTCTGATCAGCAATGCTCTAAAAATAAAGTCTATTAATTTAAAAAATATGCAAATGATATGAACAGACACTTCATCAAAGAGGATATGCAGATCACTAAGAAGCAGATGAAAAAATGATCAATCCCATTTGTCATTAGAGAAATGCAAATGAAAACAACAACAAAATAGATTCCATTACAAACTTATGAGAATGGCTAAAACCTAAAAATCTAAAAATACCAAATGGATAATATAAGGAACATCAGGAACTGTCACTCCTTACTGGTTATAATGAAAAATGATATAGCTACTGTTCTAGAAGATAGTATGTATGAACTTACTCATATGGCATTCAGGAAAAATTACAAGAGTTACAATTATAGATCATAGTTACTATGAGTTTGAGAAGAGGGTAATGGTCAAATTCAAAGAGAATGCATGAGGTAATTTTAGGCTGATTGGAACTGATCTGTGCAATACTTGCATAGTAGATATAGGATTGTATGCATTTATAAAGAGACATATACTCTTATATAATAGTAAACACTGATGTATGCATGTTAAAAAAAATCAACTACAGATTGGATTATTGGGTTTAACCAGGGCAAATGGGGAAAGAGGAAGGAAGGAAGCTGTTGCTATAGCCTATGTGAGAGATGATGGCAACTTCCTTCACAGAGCAGGAGTGCAGATTGAAGTGCATGATGTGCGATGGATAATAAAGGTTGAGAGCACAGAAGCTGCAGAGGGATGGGATAAGCCTTAAGGGAAGGAGAGGCATCAGGCATGTTAATAAAAATGTTGCCACCTTGGATATAAAAAGTTATGATTTATTTTGTTCATAAATTGTTGTCAGACTTTGGCTGTATTTCATAAGCTCCAATTCCAAGACAGATTTATGATAGCTTGTGTTATGACAGTTTGTGTGCTGGAGAAGGAGGAGATCCCCCTGGTAACACTGGAAGCTCCCTGCTTCAATATGGGGCAGAAGGTAGGCCTCTACTGCCCACATGGGGACAATCTAGCAAATCCAGAAAAGCCTTACTATTCATGATGTTCATAGCCAACAACACATTCACTACCATGATTTTCTGGGAGAGTACTATTCAATTTTTATCTTTTATATCTGTAGGACTCCAGACGTTAGCAGAGGGGACTGAAGACACTAGATGAAAGGAAGAGATAATTGGGTAAGTAGCATTCTACCCAGTCAGCATTAATTTTCAGGTTCCACTCTTTTTTTCCTACATTTTTTATTAGTGCACCATAGTTGTACACAATGGTAGGATTTGTTGTTACGTATTTGTATGTGCACACAATATAACAATACAATTTGGCCAACAGTTTTAATACTGTTCATTAAAATAAATTCTCCCCATGGGACAAAGTTCCATGTATGATTTAAAGTATAGAACAGATTTCTTATTCTTTTTATGATGGAATAACAAGAGCCAAAATAGCCAGCCTACTCAAACAACTAATATCAAACTATGACCTAAAATGTATAACAAGAGTCTTCAAGAGTTTAAACAGTAGACAAAAAAAAATGATATCTATGAGAATGATCTCTGATTGTTCCTAGATAATTACCTTGAAATATCTTCCAGGCTGCAGCACAGAGAAAAACCCAGCTGAAACCTGCCACACGCCTTGAGCACTGGAGATGGAGATTCATGGAGGACTGAGCAAATAGAGCAAGGAAGACAGAGTATTGAAGAGTAGACAGATGGATGGAGAGAAAACTCCAGAGGTCAAGGTTAAAGCCGAATAGTTAACATTACATGTGTGTAATAAACATGCACAAAGTTTGGGGGAGAAAGAGGACTGGAAAGAATTTTAGAAAAAATATTCACAAAATTCACAAAGAGCTAGGAAGATTCTCTACTGCAACCAGCTACCACATGATTCAGGAGCTACTGGACAGAGTAATCTGAAGGGCCAGCCTCAGGAGCAGGATGCTCAGGATCTCTAGAATTAAAATGTTTCCAAGCAACTTAATAGTGTCCCAGAACAAAGCTCAAAAGTGTGTACTGATATGTAAACAATTTGCACTACAATGTTAAAATCACAATGTCTAAATCAAAAATGAGCAGGCATGAAAATAAACAGAAAAACCTGAACCATAATGAACAGAAAAATGAATCAAATGTAATAGGTCCAAAAATAACAGAGAAGATATAGATTTATTAGATAGTCATTAAAATAATTGTTATATCTATATTCCATACACTCAACAGGCTAGAGAACATGAGCATGTTATGG
This sequence comes from Xerus rutilus, assembly GCA_028644305.1. Lineage (NCBI taxonomy): Eukaryota > Metazoa > Chordata > Mammalia > Rodentia > Sciuridae > Xerus > Xerus rutilus. The sequence goes on from CM053417.1 coordinate 10,641,509, forward strand.
GAAGTCTGAGGAGATATAAAAGAGATATAATTTGAATTTCTAGAGATGTATACTACAATATTAGAGAAGAAAAATATACTGGATAGACTCAACAACTGATTAGACATTGCAAAGGAAAAGATTATTAGTCATAGAAATAAAAACTATTTACAATAAACTTCTGAGAACATGAACAAAAAATGAACCAAATTTCAGTGTATTGCAGGGAAAATTAGTCAAATATATATGAATTAGAGTACTCGAAGGAAGGGGTGGAAATATATTCAGAGGAATAATGGACAAAGATGTCCGAAGTTGACAAAAATTGTGCAGATCTAAGAAGCACAAAACCCAGTAACACAAGAACCATGAAAAAAAAAAACAGCCAAGAAGCAGCAAAATCAAATTTCCAGCAAGCCACACTTAAGAAAAAAAAAAGTGAAAACTAGGCAAGAAATTAGAGAGGACAGGTAATGCACGGAAAAATAGACAATAACATGATTTTTCTCACCAAAATAATGCAAGAGAAAGTACAACAGAGAAATATCATTAAAATACTGAAGGAATAAATATCAATTTATAATTCTATACATGAATCTTTCTTAAAAATTAAAGAGACTACATCCCAATTCATTCTATAAGTCCAGCATTACTCTGATACTGAATCCAGAGTAAGACATTGGCAGGAATCTCTCTTATCAACATGGATACACAGATTATCAATAAAATTTTAGCTAACTAAATATGGGAATATAGTAATATATGAGAATATAGTATGATTGAATGAAACCTGTCCTAAAAATGTAAGATTCGTTTTACATTCCAAAATCAATCAGGAAAATTTACCATAATAAGAGACCCAATAAGACAACTGAATGAATATTTCATTGCATTCAGAAAAAGCACTTGGAAAATCAAACACTCATTCCTGATGAAAGGGATTTCCTGAGCCTTTAAAAAAGGCATCTATGAAGACACTATAGATCCATTATAATTAATAGCCAAGCACTAATGCTTTCTGTGCATGATCAGGAAGGAGGTATGGATGCCCATTGTTAGGATGTTCTCTTCAATATGTTCTGAAAATTCTCACTAGTGAATTAAGTAAAAGGAAATAAAGGCATACAGATTAGATATGACTAGAAATAAAAACTTAAGTGTCAGTTAAACTTAACTATACAAAATGCATAAAGGATCTGTGTGATCAAATTTGTAAAATACCAATGAAAGAAATAAAAAAATAAAAATGGAAGGATATACTGTTTATAGATTGAAAATCTCAATATAGTAAACATGTCATCTTCCCAAATTGAACTGTGGGTTTAATGCAATTGCTTTCAACATCCAGGTAAGCCATTTCATTGTGATAGATAGCTTTTTCTAATATTCATGTGCAAAACTACAGTTACTATAATGACTCAAACAACAATGACTAAAGATAGGTGGAATCACTCTACATTTTATTGAGCCCTATTATATAGCTAAAATAGTCAAGTCCACCAGCAATATGGTGTATGTAGAAGGGTGGAAGTATAGACCAATGGCATAGAATAGAAAACCTAGAAATAGACCCATTCTAATGTGCTGAACTCATTTTTCAAAGGTACAAAAATAATTCGATGAATGATGAAGAGTATTTTCAACTATTGATGCTGGAGCAATCAGCTATACATAGGTTAAAAAAATATGAACCTTGTCTTAAACTTCATGTCTTACACAAATACAACACAAAATGGATCAGAGATTTAAAGACAAATGTTTAAAAATACAAAACATTTAAAAGAAATATTATAGATGAAAATCTTTGAGATTTAGTTCTAGACAAATTGATGCTAGTTTTGAAACCAAAAGCACAAGGTATAAAAGGAAAGAATGATAAGATGGACTTCATCAAAAATATTTTTTCCATGAATGACCCTATTAAAATACTGAAGTAATAATATACAGATTAGGAGAACATATTTTCAGGCCACATATTTGTCAAAGAACTATGTCTAAAGTATATAAAGAACTCTCAAAACTCAGCAGTAAAAAATCAAAGAAAATAGCTGGGCATGGGGGCGCAAGCCTGTAATCCCAACACTTTGGGAGGCTGAGACAGGAGGATCCTGAGTTCAAAGCCAGCCTCAGCAGCAGCAAGGTGCTAAACAACTTAGTGAGACTCTGTCTCTATATAAAACACAAAATAGGGCTGGGGATGTGGCTCAGTGGTCGAGTGCCCCTGAGTTCAATCCCCAGTACCAAAAAAAAAAAAAGAAGAAAGAAAAATGGGCCAAAGACATGAACAGATATTTCTTTAAAACAAAATTTTTTTAGGTGTTGATGGACCTTTATTGTATTTTATTTATTTATTTATATGTGTGCTGAGAATCAAACTCAGTGCCTCACACATGCCAGGCAAGCTACCACTGAGCCACAACCTCGGCCCATGAACAAATATTTTACATAAAATGACATACAGGTGGCAAATACGTGCATAAAAAGATGAAGAGTATCATTTGCCAACATAAAATACAAATTTAAAACAGAATGGAATATCACTATGTACCCGTCAGAACTGATAATAAAAAAGTAGTGAGAATACTAAATGCTGGTAAGGATGTAGGTAGAAGTTCAATAACTTATACAGTGCTAATAATAATATAAAATGGTATAGCCACTCTTGAAAAATAGCACAGAAATTTCATAAATAACTAAGCTTCCAGCTACCATCTGACCTAACAATTGTGTCCCAGGGCATTTTGCTCAGAGAAGTGATGGCATGCTCACCCAGAAAAACATGTACATGAACATTCATGATAGCCTTATGTGTAATGCCAGAAAGTATAAGTAACTCAGATTCCCTTCAGTGAGTGAACAGGAAAACTGATAATGACAACCTGAATGAGTCTCTAGGAAATTATGCTGAGCGAAAAAGTCAGTTCCAAAAGGGTGCACACTGCATGATTCTATTCATGTTCATTCTTGAATTGAAAAATTTTACAAATGGAAGATGGTTTGGTGGACTTCATGGCTTAAAAAGGAGGTGGATGTAGGCAGGTGTTGGATATGGTTTTAAAAGGGCTACAGAAAGGATCCTGTAATGACACTATTCTGTATCTTGACTGTATCAATGTTCATATCCTTTTTTATTGGTTCTTTTTAGTTATACATGACAGTAGAATCCGTTTTGACATAATTATACAGCCATGGAATACATCTTGTTCTAATTCAAACCCCAGGAATTCTCCTTCACCTTCCCTTTCCCCACCCCCTGCTCCCTTCCTTCTATTAATCTTTCTGCCTTTCACCCATAGGAATTATTAATTACTTGTGGATATACATGATGGTGAGATTCACTGTGGTATATTCATATATGTATATCAGAAAGTTAGGTCAGATTCATTCCACTATCTTTCCTTTTCCTATCCCTTCTTCCTTTCCTTCACCCCGCTTTGTCTAATCCAGTGAACTTCTCCCGCTACCTTATTGTGGGTTAGCTTCCACCTATCCGACGGAACATTTGACCTTTAGTTTTGGGGGACTGGCTTATTTCACTTAGCATGATAGTTTCCAGTTCCATCCATTTGCCCAGAAATGTCATAGAATCATTCTTCTTTATGGCTGAGTAATATTCCATTGTATCACATTTTCTTTATCCATCCATCTGTTGAAGGGTACCAAAGTTGGCTCCATAGCTTAGTTATTGTGAATTATGCTGCTATAAACAATGATGTGGCTGTGTCACTGTAGTATGCTGTTTTTAACTCCTTTGGATCTATACCAAGGAGTGGGATAGCTGGATCTAAAGGTGGTTCCATTCCTAGTATTTTGGGGAATCTCCATACTACTTTCCAGAGCAGTTGTACCAATTTGCAGACCCACAGACAATGTATGAGTGCACCCATTTTCCCACATATTTACCAACATTTGCACTGGAGAAAAGATAGCCTCTTTAACAAATGATGCTGGGAAAACTGGAAATCCATATTCAGTAGAATGAAATTTAACACATCTAACCTTGCATAAAAGTCAACTCAAAGTAGATCAAAGACTTAGGTATTAGACCAGAAAACCCAGCACCTGATAGAAGAAAATGTTAGCCCAGTGCTCCAACATATGGGCTCAGAACCTAACTTCCTCAACAAGACTCCTAAAGCCAAAGAGTAAAATTTAAAAAATCAATAAATGAGATGACATCAAATTAAAAAGCTTCTTCACAACAAAGGAAACAACCGAGAGTTTGGAGAGCCAACAGAATGGGAGAAAATCTTTGCCAACTGCATCTCAAATAGGGCATTAATATCCACAATATACAAAGAACTCAAAAAACTTAACACCAAAAAAAAAAAGCAAACAAACAAACAAAAACACCAAATAACCCAATCAATAAATGGGCAACGGAGCTAAACAGACACTTTTAGGTGAAATATGGCCAAGAAATATATGAAAAAATTTCAACATCTCTAGGAATTACAGAAATGCTAATTAAAACTACAATAAGGTTTTATCTCACTCCAGTCAGAATGGCAATTATCAAGAATACAAGTATCAAAGTTAATATCCTGCTTGTGACATTATACTATCATTTTGTTATATATTACCCTTGAAAGAAGCTAAATATGCTCTGACTTTGTTTATAGATTTTATGATGATTTTTCTCCATTAATTTTTATGTAGTCTTCTGTACCCATCTTTTATCATTTCTGAGTTTGCAATCTTATCATTAAGGGCCTATCCTCCTTTAGATTATACATATAGTCTTATAGACTTTTTCTTCTAAGAAGTCATTAGTACACCTATAATTCATTTAGGAAAATGATTTAATAAAATGGTCTGATCTGCTTTTCTAGATGGACAGCAAGTCGGGAAAGCCCCTTTTATTAAATTAATCATTCTCTGTGCCTTATGATCATTGTGTGCTGTGCTTTTCTGGGATGGATCTTGAGCATTTCTTTTCTCAAATAAACCTTTAAACCATTTCCTCTAATTGAAAAATTGCACTTGGCTTAAAATCGAAAATATGTTGCAGTTATATATTAATTACAGGAGAATTTATATTTTATGATACTTATGCTACTTCTTTTTATATCTGCAGCCTTAATGGTAAGGCCTTTGAGTCACACATCCAAAAAGCAGAGGAAAAAAAAAAAAAGGAAAGAGCACAATTGGATCAAATTTTTTTCAGTTGTCAATATGAAAGGCTTCATTTTGCAAGAAAATTTTATTTGGCCATACATTTTACATAAAATACAAAATTGGATTCACATTTAAAATGTTTAGCAAAAGTCACTGGAGTAAATGGAAGTTTTATCTACTCTCTATCTGTGAGTTGGAACAGGGTAGGGCCGGACACCTTAGCCTTGTATAACAGTGATAGAGTTCTTAGGGATATGAGGTCTGCCTGTAAATGCCTTGTCTCTATAGAGCACATTCTTCAACAACAGTGATAATGATAATGATAATAACATAATAAAGCATTTCATTTTTGAAAAGGAAATCTAACTCTACATGCTCCTTCATTTGAGTGAAGGAGAAACCAAGACCAGAGGGAGAGTATAAATGTATAAATTTGCTCACATGAACAAAGCCTAAATTATAACCCAATTCTACTGACTGACAGAACAGTGCACTTTGAAGAGCTTTATCCCGCCATTATGCTCCAGAGCTTTACCAAATCACTTTCCCACTCTTTCCCTTCTAGCCTCTTTCCTCTATAGTCAGAAACCATCTTGAATTCCTTTTCTTCTAGGTCTTTGTTTGTTTTTTTTTTTTTGTACTAGGGATTGAACCCAGGAGTGCTTAACCACTGAGCATTATCCCCAGCCCTATTTTTATTTTCTATTTTGAGACAAGTTATCCAAAAATTGCTTAGGGCCTCGAACTTGTGATCAATCCTCCTGCCTCAGCCTCCCAAGCCACTGGAATTACAGTCATGTGCCACAGCACCCAGCTTTCTAGTTTTTAATCCTTATTTTAGTGTTTACATAATATACATACATATATACATATACACATATTTAATTATATATACATATATTTCAATTCTTGGTTGGGTTCTCCCTTTATCACATCCTCTTATCAATAATTATACACTTTACTTATTTATTTATTTTTGCCTGGAAATGGAAGTTTGTCAAATTCTTTCCAAAATATATTTTAAAATAAATACAAATTCTCTCTGTGGCTGTGTTTTGGGATAATTAAATTAGAGATGAAACCTTCATAGTTGAGAGGAAGAAGGACTGGCATTCTGTCAATTCCACCAAAAGATATCCCAAACAAAACTGTCCTTAGAAAACTCCTGTTTAAAATGTTTTTAATTACTATACTTTTTGAGTGTAAAAATAATTGTCTCCTAGACCAATCTTATTCAGAAGGGAATGCACTATAATCAAATTTTGAGAAAATACAGGCTACTATGTCATAGTATTCAAGAAACTCGAGCCAGAGATGGAGAAATGAAATTTCTTAGCTATTTAGTTTTCTTATAATACCTTCTAAATAATCTAAGCTTTAAAATCTTCTTTTAGGAGGTCGTCTTTTTCTCTGGTCAATTATAATTAATTAACTGCAGAGATTAAAGGAGCAGTGACTTTTCTGTCATTCTCAAAAGTGTTAAAAGCATTAGAAGGCCAAGCAACACACTTAGAAACGATCCAAGAGATAAATGGGTGGACTGTTTTAAATTAAATGAAAATACTCAAACACCTATGTGGTTATCAAGATAAATATGGTGATTTTTACCCAGTAATGCTAATAATAGACTTTTCCTAAAGGAAAATGGAGTTCATTGTTGACTCAAGTATACATGTTTCTCAGCATAACATATTTATATCCACAGATGATTTCTCTATAATAAGAAAAGCTCACTCTGCTATGTGTTTTTGTGTATATGAATGTTGATTTGGGCTTCTGAGACTGTGGCTTTTGACAGCAGCCTGTTCATTATGTCCTTTGTAACAACAGGAATTATTGGAAAGGCTTTAGAATCTATGGGACAGCCCACAAAGTCTGTTTTTATCTGTCTGCTGTGACAATTTCTCAATGATATTTTGGAAGGTCAGAGGTCCTCATTGACCTACCTATAAAGCAACACTCAACATTGTGAACATCCAGAATAGGATGTTTCCCATGCACAGTATTTAAGGCATTATTTTGAATTGCATCATGTCCTATGATTTGGACTCTCTTATTTTACTTGAATGGAGTTCTTCACGATATATGGTATGTAAACCAACCAAAATGCCCCAAAATGGATTTCCGAATTAAGTTATGTGAATATTAAGCATCTCTTAGTGGAACAAAACTTGTTAATTCATCATCTATGAGCTACACATGTGCCAATTCATCACTTTAGCAATCTTGTCAGTTTGTACCTTGGTAAATAATTATTTCTATATGCAGTCTTCTAGGGGGTTGCAAGGGTATCTTGCCAGCTGGTCTACATTAATGAAAACACAAACTGCTTATGATCTGGGGCTACGGTTCATTTTGTTATCCCAGCGGACATAGTGTTTGAAGCTGCATTTCCACATTAAGGCCTGTGCCGTATACTTTGTGGAAAACCATTTTTACTTTGTCAGGAATGACTAGCAGATTGCCAACCTAGCAACTGAAAAAAAAACAATAGGTTATTTGTTTATGTCTAAGGCCACACTAATAGAAATTGATTGTTTGTCAGAGTCATCTGTGGGTCATTTTATGCTATGTAACATTTATGTGCTTGCTACTATAAAAGTATCATGACTAGATGCCAAGAAGGAAACCATTAGATTCCTTTGAATGGGTAAATTGTTCTCTATTCACACATCCAACAAGGTCATGTCAAAACAAAATCAGGGTTTTTATTCTCCACACCCTCTTATATCCTGTGAGTACAGTTTATCTTGATGTTAATAGAAAGTTATTTTCTAGGAAAAGTGTGAACATATGGCTATCTGATGCTATAATGGTTTTATGTGCATGTGCGTGTGTGCGCATGTATGCGCGCACACGCACACAGACACAAACACACACATATTTTGCTTATTTTCAATTGAATTGTAAAGAAAAGGACTCCTGTCACACACTTTGCTCTAAAAATGAAAATTTACTTATTTTATTTCTTACATGGATTTCATATAAATCCACTAAAAATCTAAAAAGACACACTTCTTGTGAGCGTGACCTAACCATGAGGTTTCCTGTTGCCTAAAAAAATGCCATTAACACCTAATTTCAGTACGAGTTATATGTGGACAGATCAATAAAAATGAACTGTAATTATTGGGACTTCATCCATATCATCCTGACTTACATTGGAGTATCCTGCAGATAGTTGTAATATATAGAAATGGCTTCCTACGCCTGTTACTTTGAGAGTGGTCTCTACCATGGACAGGGGCAGTCAAGAAGTGTGGGGAATTGACATCTCAGAGTGACTCTCAAAAAAATGAGGAATAGAAGGTAGTAAATATCCCAGCTTCCTCACTTATTGGTAGGATAATTCTTTTTTTTTTTTCAGGGGGAGGGGGCATTGAAAATTGAACCCAAGGGAGCTTAACCCCTGAGCCACATCCCCAGCTCTTTTTATTTTTCATTTGAGATAGGGTCTCACTAAGCTGCTTAGGGCCTCACTAGGTGGCAGAGGCTGGCCTCAAACTTGTAATCCTCCTGCCTTAGCCTCCCAAGTGGCTGGGATTATAGGCATGCCTCACCATGCTAAGCACTTGGTAGGAAAATTCTGAACCATGATCCATAGAATCTCCTAGAGGATCACCAGCAGAATTGAGTCCTAATTGCTCACAGACATAAATTCCTCATCAATGCACATTTTTTCACTTTCCTTCTTTCCCTTTCTTCCTTCCCCATTGCCTCCAATACTTCTGGTGATGACCACACAATAAAAACCTTGCAAGCAAATCCTCGACTCAGGCAACTTTTGGAAGAACCCAAATTAAGACACTGACTTTAGTCATTGAAGTAAGGAAAATAATATCTAGGGGAGAATTTTTATCCTTGATCCTTAAAGTCAAGTATTTCTATTTTATTGCATGAATTGGGGATAACTAAACAATGCTCTCTTCATTTAAATAATTAAAAATTAATAAAGGTAGGTTGGGGTGTGACTCAGTGGTAGAGCACTTACTTAGCAAATGCAAGGCTCTGAGTACCACTCCTAGCACCACAAAGCAATAATAATAATAAAGCCAATGGTACTATTTGTGTATAACCATTTGCTAATCCCTTTTTACAGATTTCACTTATTATTTTTGTTTAACCTGTCACATCATGCAAATAAGTCCCAAATTTATAGTTCTGACATACCTCCCCCCTCTACCCTCCACCATTCTCCACCTGTCTTTTGACTATATCTACTGAGATTCTGTTTGGGATCACACCAACCAAATTTGTCTAAGGCTTAATTCCTTATCCCCTTCCCCTTTCATCAAACTAAGTGTCCTTCCTAACACTCAAGCTATTTCCTATTCTTTAATCTTCAGTCATCTGCTGCCAATTCTCTTTGCCTGTTCAAACCAAGAAACGATCAGGTACAAAGCACTTAATAATACCTTGATCATCTGTTTTTTTCTATTTCCCTATTACCCTCCCTTAGTTCCAGTTTAGCCTGATGGTAAATGATTTATAACTGATTTTTCTGCCTATTCTCTGGGCCAAATCCTTTTTATTTACCAGTACAGATTAATCTTCTTAAAACTCTCCTCCCTACATATAAAGTCCAAATTTCTTAACATGGCATTTGAATTGCTCCAGAAACTGAATTTCATCTGCTTTTTCTCCCACTATTTCCCCATTTGAACATTGTGTTCCAGCCAGCAAGAATTATTCACTCTCGCCTTGATACATCTGGTATTTCCATATTTAATAATTTTTATCTAACTTTGTGGTCTGATGACTTTTTATTTAAATTTTAATCTTTCTCTAACAAAGACTCCTAGAATGTTATTTCTAGAAAAGTACAACTGGATTTTACAGGTGGATGAAATGAGGTCTGAAAAAGCACAGTGATTTGCTTTAAGACACACATAATTAGTAAAAAGTGCAAGAGAGAGTAAGGTAAAGTTATCAAGAGAGTATTGTCTTAACTATTCCAAGCTATCCCACCATGATGTGCCAGATCAATGATTTTCCATATAATTTGTGTGGCAATTAACAGTACTGTCCCAAGTTCATGACTGCTTTAACTATTTGAAATATAGCCTAAAACAATTACTTAACCATAATTTTCTCCCCAGGTGGATTTAAAACTCTCCAAGAACAGGGACCATAGTTTTATGATTATAGAAAGCTAACAATTATAATTTTGAGTATGTATTATGTGTTAGCCACCATGGGTAAACTCAATGGATACATAATCCCATTTAAATCTCATAACAACTCTATGTGGTCAGTACTGATATCATCATAATGATACTTAGAGAAGTTCAATAACTGCCCTAAGTCACAAAGTTAGTAATTATTATTGACAACCTTAAAAGTTAAGTTTGTTTAACTAAAATTCCTGAACTAATATTTTGTAATGACAAAACCTATTCAATAAGTTGGAATTTGGAACTATTGAATGACCACAATCTGCCCACTTGCTACTTTCCATTTCATTCATCACGTAAAATTTAATGTGTACACTAAATTTATTGCTTTACTTTAACATTTTTTTTAACCTTTGGTTTCGTACAATGACAATATACCACCAAAACCAGCAGGAGACAGTCCTCACTTCAGATGACTAGGAGATCATGTCTACCTACTGACGTCACTGCCTCTGTGATTCAAGAAAACATGGTGCTCTGAGGAGGACAATGAGGCCTTTGGTATTAACTGTGAAGCCAACGTAGCATGTATAATGAGAGCTGCGAAACCAGCATGTCTCCATGAAGATGCTAAAATAAAGTATTATTAATTGAATAGCTTCAAGAAGGCTGTTGCTTGGACTGTTGACTTTTTCCACAAAGCCATGTCACTTCCTAGACTTTCATAAGCCATGTTTTTTGAAAATATCAATTTTAGATCAAAAGTCTATGGTATCAATGAATAGCCACTCTTGAGTCAAGTTCAAAAGATTCACGTAGAGTTTGTGTTCCTTTATGCTTTAACTACTGAGTTAGGGTCTGGGGTTGTAGCTCAGTGGTAGAACACTTGCCTAGCACATGTGACATGCTGGGTTTGATCCTCAGTACCACATAAAAATAAAAATAAATAAAATATAGATAACTACTGAGTTAAGAAACTCAATATTGAAACAGTTGAATGATCTAAATTTATAGTTCTGAACTATGGTTGCACATTAGAATAAACTTAGTAGGTTTCAAAAAAATCATCCAGGTGCAGTGGCACACACCTGTAATCCCAGCCATTGGGGAGTCTGAAGCAGGAGGATTGCGAGTTCAAAGCCAGCCTCTGCAACAGTGAGGTACTAAGCAACTCAGTGAGACCCTGTGTCTACATAAAACACAAAATAGGGCTGGTGACATGGCTCAGTGATTGAGTGCCCCTGAGTTCAATCCCTGGTATCAAAAAGAAAAAGAAAAAAAATCCTAATACCCAGATACCATGTTGAATCAAATAAATACATAATTGTTATCCATAGGAGATTGCTTCCAGGACCTTCCACAGATACCGAAATTAGTGGATACTCAGGTCCCTTATATAAAGTAGTGTAGGATTTTCAGAGAACCTACATACACACTGGTGTACTTCAAATCATTTCTAAATTTTTTTGTAATATCTATTACAAAGTAAGTGCTGTGTAAATATGCTGCACTGTACTTTTAAGAAATAATCACAAGAAAAAAGTCTGTGCATGTTTACTGCAAATTGTCTTTGAATATTAGACATCCGAGTTTCGTGGAATCTTCAGATGTAGAACCTGTAGATACGGAGGGCTGACTGTACTGTCTATGCAAGGTTTAACACAGAGATTGTCTATTTCTTGGATATTTTTTATCAAACTTTTCAAAACACCCGTTTGTCTCCTTTTCCAAGCCAAATGAGTAAATAGCTATTGGCATTCTATTGTCGGCATAACAAAATTATTTTATCCTGATAGGTACCAAACATATGCAGTCCCTAAATTTGCATACTGACACAACTAACATTTATTGTGCACGTATGATGTTACAACCACAGAAACTGAATACCTTGTTAAAGTCATAAAGTTACTAAATTGAAGAGAAAGGATGGCAAGTTAGGAAACCAGGCTAAGGAACCCACAGTTTTAATTACTACCTTGTACTGATCCTCAAGTACATTTCAGGTGATTAACATCATTGTTGGGGACCAGAAAATGAAAGAAATTGGTCCCAGTTCCTAAGACTTGACTATATCTACACCCAGAGATAGAATTTCCAAGATACTCTAAGAAGCATTTAGATTCATTTAAAACTGCCTGAGGTGCTAGTATACTGAAAAACAGTGTAGTTTTAGCCATGGAAATCCCACATGCTTGTTACCTAGCATTTGCCTTAAGCAAAGAAACCAAAGGCAAACCACTTGGCCCATGCATCTCTCTATTCTGTTTCTGACAGAGGCACTGAAAGACATTAGTTTTCTCATGGCCTTCTTTGTAGAATCTGTACTCTGCACTTCAAAATAAATTGGGGAGCCCCGAGATATGTTGATACCTAGGGACTCTCTTCCATAGATGCGGATTCGATTAGTCTGGGATTGGGGCACAGTCAAAGGCATTTTTTAAAGTTCTGCCAAATGATTCTAATGTTTAGCAGAGATACAACCAGGTGCTCTAACACACTCACTTCAAAAGGTAAGAAATGCATATTTTGCGTCCCTAAATTCTCTTAATAGTCCTATGCTGCTTCAAAGTATGCATGCTCTTTAAATTAATAGCAGTTGATTTTGATCATAACTTCTACCTTCTCAATTTGTTACATTTTACAGTCTCATATTCTATATTATGGTATATGAGGGATTTGGAAAATTCAGCACCTTAAATAGCCAGCAGGAAAACATGTGCATTATAAAGTTTTTATAATTTTTCATAAATGAAAGCCAGGAAACTTCTTGAAGCCTTTTATAAACAGGAAGTACTGACAGCAAATCAATTAGAATGTGCTCAATACAATGAGGATTTTGTTTTGATTATGAAATGTAAAGATTCCTTCTTGGGGTAGAGTTGCTTATTCTAGTTATTTAAAATCAGAACTCATAAATTCTAATGATTCTGAATGGACTTTATTCTACTTCTGGTGTTTAATTCCATCTATCTGTTCTCATAGAGGCAATCCTATCTCTAAATAGGACACTTTCTCTATATTGTCATAATATTCCATATATTTGACTTGAGGGAAATAATTGAGTTTTGCATATTTATAGTCCCCATAGTACAGACCATCTAGTAGATGCTTAATAAACACATGTTGCCAGGATAGTATTTTTCCTCAGATGTATGGCAACTATACTGAATACCAGCAGTTAATGCCTCTATGTCTAGGAGAAAGCTTTGTAATTTATGTTTTACTTAATTCTATTTATATTCTAGTTTCTTCTGTGCTGTCAAGCAATCCTTTCTACTCTCTCTCTTAAACAGTTTTCACTTACCTGAATATGTCTATGACTAAGTATCTTACTTTATGTGAATTGAGGTCTTGGTAGAGGATCATTCATAATAAGCTTCCTTGAAATTTCACGACAAGATTAGATATAGAATCAGTTCCTGCGTCATGTTTACATACTGAATGAAAGTAAGCTATCGGATATAATGAATGCAAAACTGTCCATCATTCCATTTTTAGAATTTATTTAGATACTGTTTACCCAGCTATCAATAAGATTATTATCATGAGCACAAGTTTTCAGAAACTCTAGTGAAGATGACTTATTCAGAACTAAGTCCAATTTATTCTACAAAACATGTTTAGTGTTCTTCTTTCCTTCTTTCTTTTTTTCTCCTATACATCTCTTAAAGTACTAAGTAATTGGTGTGATTTTCCTATACACCATTAAACCTGCTCATTAGGGATGGTTGCACAGGGGAACCCAGGGAGATTGCTCAGTTTTAATAGCGTGATTTGTTAAAGGTTGCATATTTACCTGGCTTATGAGCTAGAGGCAATCTAAATGAAAATGGATGGAGAACAAAAATAAATAAATAAAAGAAACAAAAAGGAGGTCTTCTTGAACTTTACTCATAGAAGTTAAGCAAATTCTATGACTTAATTATGACTGGATCTGTGCTTCGTTGTTTTCAAGCTTTCTTTTGTGCCCTCTTTCTTCAAATCTGAAATAAGGAGATTCTGGAATGGAAATTTGAATTAGTTTATGTTTGCTTCATAAACTAATTTTTTTTGACCTAAAGAAACATAGAGGAAGAAAATGGCTATGTCTGCTCTGCTGTGTCCCTTCTACCCTTTTAGGGGCCCTATAAGAGATTCGCTACTGGGGTCTGGATTCAACTTTATTGCTACCTTAAGACCTCAAGAAGCATTTCCCATTCCTGCTAGTAAAGCACGCGCTGCATGTATATTTTCCTAGTTATGGAATACATTCATTTTTATTGTGTTCTGAGTTCATTGTGATCAAAAGCATGCTATGTTAGATGATTGGCTAGCAACTTGTTAGAAGAGGCCTGAGAGCATAGCTTCTGGGGTCAGAAAGCTTGGTCAGATCACTTAGTTTCTCTCTGCATCCCCATCTTCATCTGTAAAATAGCTATAACCATCATGCATCTATCATAGGATTTCAGTGAGGATTAAATAAACACACAAAAGTACTTATAACTCTGCCTGCAACTTTATATGTCCTATATAAGCACAGGATTTTTATGATAATAATACAGGAATATGATTTATGGCCTTGTCTCTCTTACCTCTGTCTTTCAAATGCATTCCTAAATCCCAGACAACTGCTGTTTTTAAATTCTAGGTGGTAATTCATTTGTAGATTGAAACATCATTTGAAGTAGGTCCTGCATTGTTTCTCAGTTCAAAGAGAACAGAAAATACCAGAATGCCTCAGATATAAGGCAAAAACTATTCCATAAAATGTTGGATTCAAATGTGCATGTGTGTGCATGTGTGTGTGGACACTGTGTGTGCTAGTGCACAATTTGAAATGGATTTTAGGTAATGTACACGTGTATCCTGCCTACCAAACTAGAGGGTAGGGAAAAGACTTCATGAAGTCTATAACCATTTATCCACTTCCAGCATTCCCAAGGTGTATGCTACTCTAGTGAATAAATGTGACTCACTACAGAAAAAAATCATAAACTATTGTTCTTGATAGAAGGATGCAACTGGAAAAAGCCTATACTCAAAGGATTGTGATATGTATCCCTGATGGCATTTGAGGGTGGAAGGGCATAAGGGGCTGATATAAGTTCCCTGCAATTTTGAGAATCACTAAACTGGACTGTAAGCTCCTAAGATCTCGTGCCAATCTTTTTCTTTTTTTTAGCACCTTGCATATCGGAGACATGTAATACACATTTATCTAATGAAGTGCCAAGATTCATATGGAGCCGTGCTTAAAGAATATTGATAACACTTAAAGAGCAAATCCATTCATTAAATACACCTTGTTGAACAACTATTTCTGAAATAAAATATGTTTTTAGTACAATCTGATTCAAAAGAAAGAATTATTGAATTCAGATGCCAACGAGTATTTGGAGGAAAACAAAAAACCCTGCTTCTTTCTAAGGATCCTGTTCTTTATGATGGATGGTACTAGCTCTCCCTTGCCAGACAGTCTGCAGATATGACATTACTAAAGTCTGCCTGCTATGTCATTTGGCTGCAAATACAGTTGTATCTTGCTTCATATAAGAGATAAATACACAAAATACTTATTTATAGGAGGATTTATGCAGAAATGTTTAAAATAGAATATTGAATTGTAAATAACTTTTAATGAATTTCTCAAAATTATCCCTTCTATTCAGCAGAAAATTTCTCAATGTCTCATCACTGTTTGAATATAAATGAATATTCACAAGAATCAGCCAACATTAACTGACTCATATTCTCACCTCAATACTGCAGGGCATTCCCTCTGAGTACCTGTAAGGAATATCTTAGTCTTCCCCAAAAGATACTTTATGTCTTTTCCAATGATCCTTTCAGGATCTTCCCATCAGGTTGCTCTGATTGATAGTGGATAGTCAGGAAGCCACTTGAGAGCTACAACCTCACCCTTGTCTCTGCTCCAGGCCCCTGCAGAAGAATGCGGCTATCTATGTCAAGGATAGATACCTGGGTGCTTCCAAAGTGGTAAATTATGGATGTCATCAAGTATTGCAGAATTCCTGAAGTTTCTACTGCACTGGAGCAATGCTATGCCCCTGGAGAAATGCAGAGGCTGTCCCTCTTCCCATACTGGGTCACATTATCAGATATGAGGTTTCATGCAGAGCTGCTTTGGTACTTAAGCACCTGAATCCTTTGCTAAAACACCTACTTGAGCTTTTTATTTTAAAAAAAATCATGTTTCTTTTTGGTTATACATAACATCAGGATTGATTTTGAGATAATTTTAAAAAGCATGGAATATAGTTTGCTTGAATTCAGTCCCCAGTATTTCCCCATGCTCTCACCCCCTCATTCCCCTGTTCCCTTCCCTCTACTGATCTTTCTGCTATTTACTTTTAGGTTTATTTTTTTTCTTTTTGGTTATTATCTTGTGGATGTACATGATGGTGAGATTCACTGTGGTATATTCATGTATGTACATAGGAAAGTGAGGTCAGACCTATTCCTCTCTTCTTCCCTTATCCCATCTCTCTTCCCTCCTCCTCAGTCCTCCTCATCTAGCCCACTGGCCTTCCTTCTTTTTTGATGGAATCCTTGCCCCCTTCCTCCTTATTTTGAACTAGTTTCCACATATCAGAGAAAGTATTCAGAAAACCTTTAGCTTTCTGAGTCTAGCTCATCTTTCTGAGTCTGGCTCATTTCACTTAGCATGATAGTCTCCAGTTTCATCCTTTTACTAGCAAATGGCATAATTCCATTCTTTTTTTCTGGCTGAGTAATATTCCATCATGTATATATGCCACATTTTCTTTATCCATTCGTGTGTTGAAGGGCATCTTGGATGGTTCCATAGTTTGGCTATTGTGAGTTTCTTTCTGCAGTTCTCCTCTTTTTTCGTGTCAGGCAGAAGTCCATGGAGTTAAAGCCATTGTTTTTCATTAGGTACTACAGGAATTATACCTAGGCATTAAAAGCTTTGCAAGGGCCTGAAATAATGGTTTGGTTTTGTTTTGTTTTTGCTTTGTTTCATTGTGTTTTTGGCACTGGGGATTGAACCCGGGGCACTTAACCACTGAGATACATCCTCAGTCCTTTTATTCTGAGATAGGGTCTTGCTAAATTGTTGAGGTTACCTGGACCTTGCAATTTTCCTGCTTCAGTCTCCAAAATGGCTGGGATTACAGGTGTGCACCACCACATCCACCACCTAGATCAGATTTTCTAAGCAGAAACAAAATGTTACACTCTTTCATCAGAAAAATTGCCAATAAAAATTCAGTTTAAGCAGCCAAAATTCCAAAGTTCAAGGTTTAGGGGAATTCTAAAAATGACTGATGATATCCTAGATTGCTATTCCCCAAAAGAGTTTTGAAAGGCAAAAAAAGTAAATCTCTAAGTGCATTCTAATCAAAGTCCAAGAGAAAATGAATAGGGAGGAGAATGGAGCTCAAAACGAAGATGAAAATGTAGAACTAATAGGGGAAACATCTATGCTTTTAGAGCTTTTGTATGATATTCCTCTAATGATAATATATGAACTGTCAGGCAGAGTTTACAGAGCATTTTCTCACTTACAGTCATTGGATGATCACCACCCTTCCTGAAGGTGAGAATAATACAATACGAGGTCAAACATTCCTGAGTGCTTATAACAACACAGGTACTATTCTAAGCACATTAAGTTCATGGCATTCCTATAAAGCAGTTCCCCTCATTAGCCAAAGTTTGCAGATGAGGGAACTTGAGTCAGGCAGTGATGGAGCTATTGTCTGAATTCAGGTCTCCTGATTTCATATTTCAGTATTTTATCCTCAAGAATGCACCAACTTGACACCTTCAAAAAGTAGCTAGCCAGGTGGGGCAATACTAAATTTATTCCGCTGTTACACAATCATATATTAGGGAAGTCACTGAGTCCATCCTCTACATCCAAGCAGGACAACCTAGATATCACTCCTGACACATGTAAATCCATCTTGCTTTGGAAGATGTCAAGAAGAAGGTATTTCATGTCCTCCCATAGTAACAGTTAGGATAAAAATGAGGGGAGGCTGTTGCTTCTTGTACAGTACTAGTAGCATTGTTGCATGCTCCTATGGAAAGAGAAAAATCCTATTAAAATTCCATTTTATGCCACTGGGAAATGCAAAAAGAATTCTAATTCAATAGAAATTTGTTACTAAATGTCAAGACTTTTGAGAGAGCTGAAGATCGGTAAAGCCTGTATAATTCTGTTTTGAGATTAGCAGAGATGAAAAGTGTTATGGTCTTTCAACAAAAGAACCCCAGTCAAATTTATAAGTAATAAAGTTAATTCTCCACTTGACACTACAGAATGTGTTTGCTTTAGAGCACTGGTCAGCAAAACATAGCCCATAAGCCAATACAGCCCGCCATCTGCTTTTTCTCTGGCTGCCAAGCAAAGAATGATTTTTACATTTTAAACAGTTGAAAGAAAACAAAATAATACTGTTCTGTGGCATGGAGATTATACAAAATTCAAATGTCATTGTTCATAAATAACATTTTATTGGAAAATGGCCATCTCATTCTATTATGTATTCTCTGTGGTGGCTTTCATGTTAGAATGGCAGAGTTGAGTTGTAGTGACAGAGACTTTATGGCCTAAAAAGTCCAAAATATTTACTGTTTGGCCTCTTACAGAAATTTGTTGATTCCTGGTAGAGTGGAAAATGAAACAAACCACTGTTTTCTTTCACTTCCCTCCCTTCACCAAGATGAAGAAGGATATGAGGCATTTGAAATTGGATGGTCCTAAGTATCTGTGAGCCCTCACAGGGCCTTGAGGATAAGCCCTGGCCTGATCTCACTGATATTTGGACAACCATGCTCCCAAACTACCTCCTGTCCGTTCAACTCTCTTGCAAACCACAAGCAGGAGTATTTTGACATTACTTGACAGAGAGAAGAGACATGTAACCTTCAATGTCCTCAGTGCTCATGACAGCTTAGGGTATATAAACCATAACCATGCTTACTTAAGTTTCATTTCATCACTTTTATAATTACATACATAGAGTCTGCTCTAGTTTTATTTTTGGTTTATTTCCTTTTTAAATTATTTTCATATCTTTATTTATTTATTTATTCATTCATTCATTCACACATACATACTGAGGATTGAATCAAGGAATGCTTTACCACTGAGCTAAGTCCCCAGCTCTTTTTATTTATTTATTTTTATTTTGAGACAAGGTCTCATCAAGCTGCTTAAGGCCTTGCTAAGTTGTTGAGGCTAGCTTTGAACTCAAGATCCTCCTGCCCCAGCTTCCCAAATCACTGGGATTATAGGCATGTACTACAACATCTGTCTTGGATTTATTTTTACTTTGTAAATTAAAATTGTATATATTTATCATGTCCAACATGATGTTCTGAAATGGCTAAATTGTTAATGTCAGATTAGCATATGCATTACCTCACATACTTATTTTTCTAGTGAGAATGTTAAAATCGATCCTCAGGAATTTTCAGGATACTGTTTTTAAGTATAGTCACCATGCTTTACTATATGTCTCTTCAGTTTATTTCTCCTATCTAACTGAAAATTTGGGTCCTTTGACCAATATCTTCCTATATCCTACCTCTAATCCCCCCATTCTCTTTTCCACTTCTGTGAGGTCAGCTCTCTTCAGATTCTACATATAAGTGAGATCACACATTATGTGTCTTCCTGTGCTTGGTTGCTCTTAACATAATGTCCTCCAGTTTTGTCCATAGCACCACAAATAGTAAGATTTCCTTCTTAAGGCTAAATAATATTCCATTGTGTACATAAACCACATTTTTTTCACCCATTCACCCATTGTTGCTTTACCACTAGTAACTTTACCAGGTTATTTCCATATCTTGGCTATTTTGAATACTGCTACAATAAACATGGCAGTGCAGATACCCATTTGACATGTTGACTTAATTTCTTTTGGATATATACCCAGTAATTGGATTATTGGATCATTTAGTAAATATATATAAATTTAAATATACATGTTTTTCTGAAGAACCTTCATACTATTTTCCACAATGGCTATACTAATTTATATTCCCATCACAGTATATAAGGGTTCTCTTTTCCCCACATTATCACCAATGCTTGTCCTCTTGTCTTTTTGATAATAGCCATTATATCTAGAGAGAAATGATACCTCATTATTGTTCTGATTTGTATTCCCTTGATGATTAGTGATATACCCTTCATGTACCCATCATGTACCTGCTAACCATTTGTACGTCTTTTTTGGGAAAAACCTATTTAAGCCCTTGGCCCATCTTTTAATTAGGTAATTATTCTCTTGCTATCGAGTTGTGTGTATTCCTTACTTTTGTAATATTTTAGTCCTTTATTAGGTGTATGGTTTGTAAATATATTCTCCATTCTATAGTAGTGCCTTCACTATCATGATAGCTTCCTTCACTGTAAAGAAAATGTTTAATCTGACACAATCCCATTTGTCTATTTCTATTTTCATTGCCTGTGCTTTTGGAGTCATCCAAAAAAATCTGTCCCATATCAAAATCATGGAGCTATCCCCCTATGTTTTCTTCTAGTAGTTGTACAGTTTCAGATATTAAATATTCATGTCTTTAATTCAATTTGAGATGATTTTTGTATATGATATAAGATAAAGGTCTAATTTAATACTTTTGAATGTTGATATCCAGTTTTCCCAACACCATTTATTGTAGAGACTGTCCTTTCCTCATTTATGTTCTCGGCACCTGTGTTGAAAATTAACTTCTCATAAATACATGGATTTATTTTAAATTTTCTATTCTGTTTCATTTATCCATTTGTGTTTTCAATACAGGAATAAATAGAGACTAGAAAAACAATAGAAAAGATTTTAGAATCTAAGAGATGCATTTTGAAAAGACAAACATAATTGACAAAACTTTAGCTGGAATAAACAAGAATGATGTTCTTCATGAAAATAGAAAATGCCTTCATGAAATTCATTTGGAAAAAAAAGACCCAAAATAGCCAAAGTAATCCATAGCAAGAAAAATGAAGCTGAAGGCATCACAATACCAGACCTTAAATTAAACTACAGGGCTACAGTAACAAAAACAGCATGGTACTGGCATGAAAACAGCCATGAAGACCAATGGAATAGAATACAAGACACAGGCCTAGACTTGGAACACCCATGTGCCCCACTGCTGGAGAGGAACACCACACTCGCGCTGTGGCTCCCTATCCAACAACATGAGGCCCCACTCAAACTGCCTCCATCTTGGCACATGGCAGCCACCAACATAGCCCTTCCCATGTGGTAATCTACAGAGTGGAAAACAGACAGGGACAGCTACCTGTTGCAGCACTGTGTGCCACCACCAAGCAAGCCACCCCATGCCAGGGCACAGCCCATCCTTCCAGCTCCAATTCTGAAAGCAGTTGCCTCCACCATCATCTGAGGTTAACTCCACCGTCACCTCCACCATCTTTGGCTGGGGCAGTTTCCATTTAAGGACACCGACTAGAACCCAGAACCAATATCAAGGTACCTACAGGCTCCATGCTACTGCCAACACCAACCAGGGATGTGGCCGCTTCAATCAAGGGACAACAAATAAGACCTGGAAGATCATCACCAAGGTCTATCTCTCACCATGCACAAAACTCAACTCAAAGTGGATCAGGGACCTAAGAAATAGACCAGAGACTCTACACCTAATAGAAGAAAAAGTACACCCAAATCTTCATCATGTCAGATTAGGCCCTGACTTCTTTAACAAGACTCCTAAAGCACAGAAATATTCCATTCACAATAAATGGAATGGATTGAAACTAAAAAGCCTCTTCTCAGCACAAGAAACAATCAGTGAGGTAAATAGCTTACATTTGGGGAGCAAATTTTTGCCACATGCATGTCAGATACAGCACTAATCACCAAGATATATAAAGAACTCAAAAAACTTAACACCAAAAAAACAAACAACCCAATCAATAAATGGGCTAAGGAGCTGAACAGAAACTTCTCAGAAGAAGATATACAATCGATCAACAAATATATGAAAAAATGTTCAACATCTCTAGTAACTAGAGAAATGAAAATCAAAACTACTCTAAGATTTCATCTCATGCCTGTCAGAATGGCAGTTATCAAAAATAGAAACAATAAGTGTTGGTAAGGATGTGGGGGAAAAGGCACACTCATACATTGCTGGTGGGACTGCAAATTGGCACAACCAATCTGGAAAGCAATATGGAGATTCCTCAGAAAATTTGGAATGGAACCACCATTTGACCCAGCTATCCCACTCCTGAATCTATACCCTAAAGACTTAAAAACAGCAGACTACAGTGATGCAGCCACATCAATGTATATTGCAGCACAATTCACAAAAGCCGAACTGTGGAACCAACCCAGATGCCCTTCAATGGATGATTGGATAAAGAAACTGTGGTATATATATACAATGGAATATTACTCAGCAATAAGAGAGAATAAAATTATGGCATTTGCAGGTAAATGGATGGAGTTGGAGAATATCCTGCTAAGTGAAGTAAGCTAATCTCCAAAAACCAAAGGATGAATGTTTTCTCTGATTAGTTGATGCTAACCCCTAAAGGCTGGGGGGACATGGGAGAGTAGAGGAACTTTGGATTAGCCAAAGGGGAGGGAAGGAAGGTGAGGGAGCACGGGGAAAGGAAAGATGATGGAATGAGATGGACATCATTACCCTAGGTACATGTATGTTTGCACAAATGTTGTGACCCTACTTTGTGTATAACCAGGGATGTGAAAAATTGTGCCCCATTTGTGTACAATGAATCAATGAGCATTCTGCTGTCATGTATGTATAACTGATTAGAACAACAAAAACAAAAGAATAGAAGACACAGAGATAAACTCATATAAATACAGTTATCTGATACTAGCCAAAGGTGCCAAAAATATATATTGGAGATACCCTTTTAACAAATGGTAATGAGAAAACTGGAAATCCATATGAAGTAGAATGAAATTTAACCCCTCTCACCCTACACAGAAGTTGACTCAAATTGGATCAAAGACCTAGGAATTAGATCAGCAACCTTGCACCTGCTAGAAGAAAATGTTGGCCCAGAACTCCAACATGTTGGTTCAGGAACTGACTTTCTTAACAAGACTCCTAAAGCACACAAAGTAAAATAAAAAAATCAATAAATGGAATAGCATCAAATTAAAAGATTCTTCACAACAAAGGAAACAATCAAGAGGTGGAGAGCCAAAGAATGGGAGAACAATCTTTGCCACCTACACCTCAGATAGGACATTAATGTCCAGGATATATAATGAACCCCAAAACTTAACACCAAAAAGCCAAATAACCCAATCAATAAATTGGCAAAGGAACTGAACAAGCACTTCCCAGAAAAAGAAATACAGTCAACAAATATATGAAAAAATGTTCAATATCTCTAGCAACCAGAGAAATGCAAATTAAAACTACACTGAGATTTCATCCCACTCCAGTCAGACTAGCAATTATCAAGAATAACAATAAATATTGGTGTAACAATAAATGTTGGTGAGGACCTACGGAAAAAGGTTCACTGATACATTGCTGGTGGGACTGCAAATTGATGCAAACACTGAAAAGCAGTATAGAGATTCCTCAGAAAACATGGAATGGAACTGCCATCTGACTCACTTACCCCACTCCTTGGCATATATCCAAAGGATTTAAAATCAGCATACTGCAGTGACGCAGCTACATCAATGTTTATAACAGCTCAATTCACAATAGCTAAGTTATGGAACCAAAGTAGGTACCCTTCAATAGATGAATGGATAAAGATAATATGGTATATATACACAATGAAACATTACTCAGTCTTAAGAATGAGATTATGGCATTTGCTGGTAAATGGATAGAACTTAAGACTATCATGCTAACTGAAATAGGCCAATCCCCAAAAACCAAAGGTCAAATGATCTCTCTGGTATTTGGAAACTACCGCACAATAAGGTGATGAGTTGGGAGAGAATAGAAATTCAGTGGATTAGACAAAGGGGAATAAAGGGAAAGGAGGGGAATGAGAAAAGGAAAGACAGTGGAATGAATTTGACTTAACTTTCCTATGTACATATATGAACATACCACAGTGAATTTTACCATCTTGAATATCCATAAAAAATTAATTTAAAAAATAATTAGGAGTAAATGGCAGAAACAACAGGAAGAAGAGAGCTACCAGGAATGGAATTACAAGATATATCCTATGCTTTTAGATTCTACTAAAAAATTCTACTAAAATGAACCAATAAAATAAATAAATTAAAATGACACATCTCATCTCCACTCATTCTTTTTTCTTGGCCAAAGCATATCACGTGGCTTAGTCAAATAGTGGAGCTATATAATCATCTCACAGTGAGGTGATCAAATATTGGAAATAAACATTTAATTAAATGGATTGTTAAGTGTAGAAATTGAATACCAAGGTTTAGCTCTGCTACTTACTGGTTGTATGAACTCTGAAAATTTACCATCTTGGTAAGTGCTATTTATTATTAGAATGTTTAAGAAAACATGGCAATAACTATTTGTATTTATGCATGTATCATCTGTCTTCTAAAATTCACTTACCTAATAATCTCTCAAAGCCCTCTCAGGTCCTGGACCCTTTGGACTTTATAACAATTTATACCTACACCTGGCTATGCTCACACATGGCTCAACATGCCAAAAATGACTCCGATTTTCCTTTGTAGTCTCCACGCACCCACCCTCAACATGTATTCTACTGAACTGAAATAGATCTACTGGGTTGTATGAAAAGTTGCCGATAACAGTGATTTGAGTGTTGAATTCAGATGACTCATATTGACAAAATTAGTGACTAAAGGGATTTAGGATATTGGGGGCAAAAGAGCTCTTTTAGGCCACTGATATCATAAACTGATATTTCCATGAAATTTCTATGTGCTGGGCATTTTACATGCACTGCCTCATTTAAAACTCACAATATCCCTCTGAGACAGATGTTTCATCATCCTTATATTACAAGAAAGAAAACTGATGCCCAGAGATACTAAACAGCTTTCATAAATTCATATAACTGAGAAGCAGCATTCAAATGCAGACAGGCTAGCTCCAGAGTCCATGATAAGAACCACAGAATGATCATATTCCTGTAGCAGTGGTCATTACCAACTCAGTGTTAAAGCCAGATGAGCTCTTCAAAAGGCTAGTGAGTCTAGTGGTTTCCAAACTGTGCCTCATAAAAACTTAAGTTCCCCAGAGATGTAATTTTTTTATTACAATTTTCTGGATACTTAAAGTTATTGCTGTAATTGTAACCTATGGTTTCAATTTTTGTTGTGTAATCAAAAACTCTTCACTGACTGCCTTGATATGATCTATAAATACCAGAAATCTGAGCTAATAACTTCATTCAAAGAAATGCTTATCTGTATTTTATTTATATCAGAAGACCATATAGAGTTTATTAGGATAAAGAAAAGAGTTACCCTGGAAAACAAAGTTGGAACCACTCAATTCCAGCTTCTTTCCTCGACAGTTAAAGAAATTGAAAACTCAGGTCCAGAGCCAGGAAAATGATAGGTCCTCACAACCAGGCTCTCAGATCGGGACTCATGACCCTCAGTCTCAGGTATTCCTACCATATCTTATTGCCTCAGGTAGTAAAATGCTACCATGAATCATAGGCATCATGCCACCACTAGAAATGACCAGGTTAACTCACTCTTCCTTTGTGTTCAATCCAAAGCCTGAAAGAGAGATCTATTTTCATAAAAAGAATTGAATTGTTTGGATTTTCTTTATCATACTCTAGGGTTTGTGTTTTCCCCCTTATTTTTCTCTGGTTATTAATAATACTTTAATAGCTATCCTAGAGGCAGCAGCGGAGCCTTCAGTTTTATATTACATGATACATATGCTTTTCAATAATTTATTCTGTGATGTTTATAATAAGTGCATAGGAGTTAAAAATTAATGAAGAATAAATTATCTTAATAGTTAGACTGGGTAGGTAGAATTATTCACCAAGAAATGAGACTATCAGAATATGTTTTAAATATCTTGATTAGAGCAACATTTTAAATTGATTTGTGCAATCATTTTTTAAAAGAAGTGGGTTACTTATAAAAATTCTAGATCGCTTCTCCATTATGAAAGCATGCTAATAAAATAGACTTTCAAAATCATAGCAAGGGGTAATCTGTACTTGCTATTCAATTTTTTCTGTAAATTTAAAACTGCTCTAAAAAATAAAGCTCATTAAATATGAAGTCCCTGATGCCAGTGAGATATATATCTATGGCTTTCAAGAAAAATATTTATTTAGCTGAGAACAAATACTTTAAAACACCCATCAGATTTACAAAATTTTATAGTAAAATAATACTACATGGTGGTGGACATATATCAGACAGGATGTGTTATGTTAAACTATAGCAACAAGCATCCACAGAATCATAGTGCATTAAAATAGGGGTGAGCAAACTTTCTGCAAAGGGTGGAATAGTACATATTTTCCACTTTGTAGGACACATGGTTTCTGTCTCAACTAATCAGCTCTGCTTCAATGATATAGAAACAAATGGGCATGATTGTGTTCCTATAAAACTTTGCAACAACAGGTATTAGACCAGGTTTAGCCAACAGGCCATAGTTTTCCAACCCCTGAAATAACTCATCCCAAATGTTTATTGCAAGTCAACCAGAGGGGTTAGCTTTACTTCGCATCATCCTCACTGAGGCCCTAGCTGATGAAGAAGTTATCATCTGGATCATTCCAGTTTGCTGAAGCAGTCAAAGAGAGAATGTTGTGAAGTCCTCACTTTCGTCACTGATTTTTAAAGCTTTGCTCAGATTCCATCACCCAAAGCAAATTATTTGACTATGCCTGACTCCAAAGTCAATGGCAGAGTGCAATGCCACCACACGTCAAGAATTCAAAGAACTACAAGTAGTTGGTGAACAATCTTTAATTACTATTCTAGAAAGGAAGTGAAGAAATGTGAACCTCATCCACTATTAAGGAGACTATAATTTGGAAGATCACTTTTGGGGGTAATTTAGTGCATTGAACAAAATTTTATATATCCTATAGACCAAAATTTCTACTCTTTTGTAGATGTCTTATAGAATCTCCAACATAACTACTTAAAGAATATATATGAAGATGTTCACTATAGCGTAGTTTATAATAGAAAAGAATGAATGCAAATTCAATGTCTATCAGTGGTGGGAGAGAGAAATTATATTTTCCATAGAATGGCATCATACATAGCAGTGAAGGTAGATACTCTAAGCATCAATGAAAATGAATTACTACATAAATATGGATTTATCCAAAATCAATTTTATCTAGAAAAGGAAAGTAGAAAATGAGTAATATGTAATTATTCCATTTACATAAATTATTTTAAAAACCACATTTGTAGAGATATAACATAAAGAAATGGGCAAGTATTAACTTTAAAATAATTCTTCTTTCTGGGAAGATTTGTGGTTTGATTTATCTGTAGTGTTTCATTTCATTAAAAGCATCTGAAGAAGTTATGGCAAAATGTTAATGTGCATTAAATCTGGATAGCAGTTAATGTGGGCTTCTGTTACATCTCTCTTGCCCTTATTTTTATGCTTGAAATATTTTTAAATTAAAAAGAAAAATAACTGTTGCAGCTAGCATATGAATGCCAGGAGAGAAAAGTGTCATGGTGATAGTGAAAGACACAAAAGATCAGCCTGAGCTAAAAGCAAGACAATAAGAGTGCCTTTTTGTTTTTGGTACCAGGGATTGAACTCAGGGGCACTCGACCACTGAGCCACATCTCCAGCCCTATTTTGTGTTTTATGTAGAGACAGGGTCTCACTGAGTTGCTTAGCGCCTCCCTCTTGCTGAGGCTGGCTTTGAACCCGCGATTCTCCTGTCTCAACCTCCCTAATTGCTGGGATTACAGGCGTGCACCACCACGCCCAGCAAGATTGGTTTTTGTAACATAAAAAATAAAAAAAAAATTTAAAAAGTGAGCCATGAAAAGGAACAAACCAGAGCTGGGGTTATAGCTTAGTCACCACTCAGTCAATCCATATCAGTAGATTAATTCACTGATTAGGTCACAGGGGTCACAATCTAATCATTCAACCTCTCACACATGAGCTTTTGGGAGACACCACATATCCAAACCAAAATTTCCTTTTTTTCTAGTGATTAACAATCAACAGATTTGTGGACAATATGCTTTATCTCCTTAGAAAATTCATACTTGTTCCTTAAAACACAATTCAGATGTTATTTCCAATGTCAAGTCTTCCCTTAGAAACACTAGTATTTCTTCTTTTTTGTTCCCACAGGTATATTTGAGAGTGTCCTAATTGAAGTAAATATTTAACATACACTTATCTATGCACCGCCAACTTCAGACTACAAGAACATTTAGAGTAGAGATTGTTTTATTCTGCTTTGAATCCTCAGGTTCTATCCCAGTTGTCAATATAATTTCCTTGAATTGTAATTGCTTATATCCATTGATATCCTCATAAGAAGCAAAAGCTCGAAATTTTGACCAAAAAAAGTACTTATCATCAGTCCTGTGAGGAATAACATAAAATTTACATATTCAGAATTTTTGGCTGGTTTTAAATTTCACAAAGGGAAGAAATATTTCTTCTCATTATTTTCATCACATTAGTGATGATCTAAGTCTATGCTAGGGGAACTACTGTACATATACTATTGTTTTAAACTAAAGTCCATAACTTATACAGATTTTCTTAGCTTTTATCCTATCTTTCTTTTGTTTTTCAGATTCTCATCAAGGATACCAATTTGCTTTTATTTATCTTGTGTCCTTAGGCTCCTCTTGCCTATGACAGTTTCTCAGACATTCAAATATACATTCATGTATTTGATGACCTACACAATTTTGAAAAGCATTGGTCAGGTATTTTGTAAAATGTCCCCAAGTTAGGATATATATATCTGATGTCTTCTCTGTGATTAGACTGAGGTGATAGATTTTCTAAAGGAAGACCACAGGGGTAATACTATTTTCATTACATCATATCCAGTATACATTATCAGCATGAGTTATCACTGCTGACCTTCAGCACCAGCAGAGCATTTGTCAGGTTTCTCCATTGTAAAATCACTTAAGGAGTAGTTAATTGTGCTCTCCTTCTTGACAGTGGAGTATCCATATAAATGGGTTGGAATTATCCTACAAAAGAGATTTATCTTTTCTCCTCAAATAATTTATTGATCATTTATTTATGTCAGTATGAACTCATGGTTATTTAATTTATACTTTGATTATAATCCAATATTTCTTAATTTTCTTGTTCAAACTGTTTTAACTTAGGTTATCAGAATATCTTCCAGTTGACCCTAGCATCTGTTTTATATGCCTCCTTCACTGTCTTTTCTGTTTTGTTTTGCATTATTTAATATATCCTTATTATCTAGCTGTTTTAGTCAGCTTTTCCAATGTTATGACTAAAAGATGTAACAATTTGAGAGGAGGAAAAATGTATCTGGGGGCTCATGTTTTCAGAGGTCTCAGTTCACAGAGGGCCAGCCCCATTCCTAGAGGCTCAAGGTGAGGCAGAACATCATGGTGGTAGAGTGGGGCAGAGGGAAGCAGCTCACATGATGATCCGAAGCAGAGAAAGAGAGTCCAGTCTCCAGATACAAAATATATAAACCCCAAAGGCATGCCGCAAATAAACCACTTCCTCCAGCCATACCCTACCTGCCGTCAGTTACTACCCAATTAATCCTGTCAGGGAATTAATTCATTAATTGGGTTAAGGCTCTCAGAACCCAATCATTTGTCCTCTACACCTTCTTGCTTTTGGGGGATTACCTCACATCATCCAAATCATAACACTAGCACTATACAATGCTCCAGGTTTACCTGGTGTATTTACTGGCCCAGACCTAAAATCAGCAATTTTTCAAGGATCCCTTGTTTCTTTTATTGGAGAATAGTGTTACATTCCCTTTTCTGCAGAAGTGGCATGATGATGTGGTGGAGAGTTGACGTGATACAATATGTGCTTAGATGAATTCTGATCAAGGCCATGTGTCTGTCATGTGTCTGTCACAGTCTCACTGATCAGAATTATGTGCACTCTACTTAGTTCCTCATACAGCTCACCTGTAATAGAAACAGCCTAAAGATTCTCCTGTACATTTTAAAAAACCCTCTAGTTCCCCACCTTTTCATTTGTAAGCTTCCTGTTTTGAATCCTTCACATTCACAATGAAACCACAGATAATTAGACTTTGATATAAAATATGATAGAAAAAGGAAGTAACCTTTTAAACACACTATTTGGCAAAACAATCTCCCAAATAATAGTAATTATATAGTTTGCCAGTTGCATGGTGAGTATAATTAAGGTGACTAAATAACTGCAGCAATTATGATGCCAATTTTAGTTTTGAGATTTTTTTAGCATTGTGAAAATTTCAGCTGAAAGACAAAAGTGATCATTTGAGCAATCTACTGTTCCATATGGTATTTATAGTGCAATTAAAATGTTCACTGTTGCACGTATCAAAAGCTGTATAAATCTTGTAGGGCATTAATGCGTGCTTTAAATAAATGTTACTGATAGTTACTGTAACATAACCTTTTCATTAAAATAAAAGTATACATTGGGTCATAAAATGGGTGAAGGACAAAACATATCAAGGCATTTTAGGGGCACATTTTTAGGTTAGTGAGGACTTTGAAACTTTCAGGAATATTATGAAGCTACATGATTATCAACAAATGAAAATTAAGAATTCATCCCACTTTCTGATTCTTGAATTAGCCAGATGACCTTTTCACAATTACATAAAATTATTGTATTTTTATCTGTAGCCTCAAAACATACATCCAGAAGAAAAGTAAATACTCTGTTTAATCAGATGTTAAACCAGTCTTCCAGTGTTATTTATTTTCCATCATTTTTTCAGCCTTTGTCATTTCTTATTAATACAGTTTCAGAGAAATTTTGAGCGCTTTTTTGACCTCATATATGCTCTGTTTTCCAATAAAGAAAGCCTGTGGGCCTTCTGTCTGGAACCTTTATCATACTGTCTGAAGCCTTTCCTAAAATAACTATGTCAACCAAGGAGCAAAATAAATGCCAATGATGTGCAGTGTCTCCTGCAAAATGACCATGCAGCAACTATTTCCAGTCCTTTGCAGGAAGTGAAGTGAGCACTTCACTTTCAACAATGACTCTATGCAAAAGCAGTGGCCTCAGGATCACTTACAACCAAGTATGACCATTTTCTAATACTTAAAACTAGCAATCAGAGCCATATAACAATGGATCAGGTCATCCAAAATGATTTTTTATTCAGGCAGAGGCAAGATGTTAGAGCGTAGGAAATGGAATTTCAGCCCGGAGAAGGCGGTTGGGCTCTGTATACCCTGCAGCCTCTTTCAATTCTCAGGTATGTGATTTTTTAAAATTTTATGACGCTAGCAAATTCTAGATATTTGAAAACTTGCTGGAGAAATGAGCTCTTGGAAGATGGAAGTTTTAAGTTATTTTGTCTATAATAACTTTAGGGTCATTGCTATGTTGAATAAAACTTTATCAGATAATGTACAAACACATTAAGGTAAAACAATGTGTGTATTTGCACATACCTAAGTAAGTATATGTGTATATGTTGAAGTAAATGAATAAGACAGATAAGATACTTTATCCATTGATTTTTGAATTAATTAGATCAGTAATTATATAGAAGTCAACTACTTTATTAAGTCAATTATTGTACTCTGTGATCTGGTGAAATTATTGTACCAGATCAACTGAACAAATGCTCAGTGAGCACATGCTATATGCCTCAAGTGCCCCTGAATTCTACAGGGATCATGTAAAACCTGAACTCTACGTTTGCAAATATGCATTTTGGTGAATGTCAAATACATATGCCCAGATAAACGAGACAGGAACTGAGTGCTTCCATATATGTTAAATGTGAAGACCTGACAGTGAAATGGAATAGCCAGTAAGTCATCATAAAATAGGTGAAATATATAAGAAAGGTAATATGTGAATAGAGAAGATGTTTTCCATTAAGAAGAATTCTTTAGAAACTATATACAGATAGATGTTGTCACAGCATTTAGAAGGAAACTGGGCCAAAGAGGGTGCAGCAAATAGAAGATAAGTGTTATAGTTTGGATATGAGGTGTGCCCTGGAAGCTCATGTGTGAGACAATGCAAGAAATTTCAGAGGTCATATGATTAAATTATGAGAGCTATAACCTTGTCAGTGGATTAATCCATCTGATGGGCTGATAATTTAAATGAACTACTATGTGGTAAGTGTAGGCAGGTGGGGCATGGCCGGAGGAAACTGGTGACTGTGGTGGAGGCGGGTATGCCCTTGGACTCTATTTGTCCCTAACTCCACCCACTCTCTTTCTCTCTGCTTTCTGGCTGCCATGAACTGAGCAGCTTTCCTCTGTCACAACCTCCTATCATGATGTTTCTGCCTTGGAGCTGGCTGACCATGAACTGAACCTTCGAAACTGAGCCAAAATAAATCTTTCCTCCTCTAAGTTGTTCTTGTCAGGTATTTTGGTCACAGCAATAAAAAACAGACTAGATGAGTATTTAAGCAATATCAGAGCTGTTGGGCTACTAAGAATTCAAGTTTGGGGTTCTAGACAATAAGGAGCCACCAAAATCTTTTGAAGGACCGAATAATATGTGAAGTTCAATGTGTGTTTTGGGGTCATGCAGCCTGGGTACAAATCCTGACTTTCATTAGTTGTGACTCTGTAAGTTTTTAATTCCTCTACACCTCAGATTTGTCTTTAGAATGGGAATATAATACCTATTACCTCACTGGATTATGTGAAGATCTACCAAAATAATGCATGTTTTCTGACATGAAGTAAATGCTGAATAATTGGCAGATGTTGTTATTAATAACATGAACCTAGTAGTTGCAAGAAGAATCTCAGAGTGATGTAACTTGAGGATGCAAAATTACTTCCAGGGTTAGTGTAGCAATCTAAATTGTTTAATGTACAATAAAATCTTACAAATGTGAAATCAGTTAAGCCTATTGGTTCCCAAAAGCTCTGATAAATGTACTTTAGTAGAGAGAATGGGAGCAATGTTTTACTTTCAGTACAATTTAAACACTGTTTTGGGATTTAAATAATTTTTGTATGATTTTGTGGATTACCATAAAGAAAATTACAAACTGTTATTTTGGAGTAAGATATTCCTATTGAATATCAGGTCATGAAATATTTGCTTGGATGCTGTCTTATCAAACTATGAAATTTTTTTGTGTCAGAGAATTCTATAGCACTAAGAACAAAGCCACAGAGAAGAATGTAAAGCTCCATGTGGACAGAGAATAACCATGGTGACAATGTTCCTTGACCCCTAGCATTTTGCTCAAAGAACTCTTGATGTTTGCTTATGGCAATGGTTCATTTTTATTTTCCAAAGAAGTTTATACACATTGTTAAGAATAATGAAATAGTACTAAAATACACTAACATGGAGCAGAGTCTCTGTGTTAGTCAGTTTTGCATTACTGTAGAAAAATAACTGAGACGATGAACTTAAAGAGAGAAGAGGTTGATTTTGGTTCATAGTTTAGGAGGTTGCAGTCCATGGTCAGCGGGCTATGCTGCTTTTGGACCAGTGGCAAGTTAGCACATCAGGACAGGAGAATGTGGTAGAGGAAGCTATACACCTCAAGGTAGCCAGGAAGCAAGGAAAGAGAAGAATTCAGTGTCCCAAAATTATCTTCAAGGGCATGCTTCCAGTGACATAAGATCTCCAACTAAGTCTCACCTCATAAACGTTCCACCACTTCCCAAAAGTGCTACGCTGAGAATTAAACTTTTAACATGTTAGCATTTGGAGGACATTGCAGTTCCAAACTACATACATTGTCACATTGCTCTCCAATCTAAGACACACACCTCAGAGGTAATTGCTTTAAAATTTTTTTGATTCTTTATTCTGCTACTTACCTCCACTTTTTCTGAAGAATAAGGGTATATTGCTATTTATTGAATTATCAATTATTTTTTATTTTATTGTAAATTGGCAATCATATATATGATAAAGTGATGCTATGATTTATTAATAAAGCTACCCTTTTAAGGTCTGGGGGTTAGGAACACTGACTACCCCATGAAGTATAAGTTTTAACTCCCTCAAAATTTAACTACAAATTGCTGGGCGTGGTGGCGCACATCTGTAATCCCAGCACTTTGGGAGGCTGAGACAGGAGAATCGCGAGTTCAAAGCCAGCCTCAGCAAGGGTGAGGTGCTAAGCAACTCAGTGAGACCCTGTCTCTACATAAAACACAAAATAGGGCTGGGGATGTGGGTCAGTGGTCGAGTACCCCTGAGTTCAATCCTTGGTACCAAAAAACAAAGCAAAACAAAACAAAATTTTAACTACTAATTAAATTAGTATTAACTACTAATACTGTCCTGTTGCCCAGAATACTTACTGATGACATAAATAGTCAAATTAACACATATTTTGTTATATATATTATATATGGTCAAAAATACATGAGAATAACAAGAGATCATTTTTTTGTGACAAAATTTATTGAGGAAACAAATTGCTCATGTGGAGATGATCAATGTCACACTGCATTTTAAGTGGACACTTGTGACACCTCAAAGGTAACTGCTTTAAAAAACTGAATTGAGCACAGGTAGTGGCTACAAAATTATTACAGAAGTACAGTATACATTACAGATAATTTTATACAGTTAGGATTTAATACCACATCTTCATATTTGTTTACTTTTCTTTCACCTATGAATGTGCTATGTACAGTCTGTAAGCATTTATATGTAAGTTTTGATATATTTTAACTTTTTGTAAGAGATTTGTATATGTTTTATGGCAGTAAATGATAAAATAGACTATTATATACATATATTTTGCATTAATGACAACTTTTTCTTAATATTTTTAATACTTCTAGGCTACATAGTTCATTTGTTAGTTTTTTCAAATTGTCACAAATCTCAAAAAAGGATTTATATAAATGAATCTGCCCAGTTCAAACCTGCACTATTTAAGGGTCAACTGTATAATGTGAAATAATTAAAGACATAAGATATCTCTGGCTTTAAATACTTATCATTTTTGTATTGAGAACATTTAAAATTAACTATCTTAGCAATTCTTACATGTTAACTAATAATATAGCAATATTAACTATATTCATAATGCTGTGCAATAGATCTCATAAAAACACCCTCATTCCTACTGAGATTGTGTTCCCTTTGATTATCATCTCCTCATTCCATCAGACCTTCAGTCTCTAGTGACCATTTTCATGAGTTGATTGTTTCCACATATAAGGAAATATGTGGTATGCATCCAGCTTATTTCCCTTAGTATGATACTTTCCGATTCTGCCATGCTATTGCAAATGATAGGGTCTCCTTCTTTTTGATGTATTCCTCTATGTATATATTTTCCATACCCATTCACCTGTTGATGCACACTAAGGTTGATTTCATATCTTGGCTATTATGAATAACATTTCAAAAAACATGGGAGTGAAAACCTGTATTTCGCAAAATGATTTCAAATCTTTTAGGTAAATACCCAGAAGTAGTACTGCTGGATCATATCTTAATTCTACTTTTAGTTTCTCAAAGAACCTCCATTCAGATTTCCATAATTGATAGACTAATTTATATCCCATCAGCAGTATACAAGGGTTTCCTTATTCACATAATCTGTACAATTCTCTTGTTGTTACAATCCCTTACTCTTATTTTTCCAATAGACTTACATAAAAATTTTTGAAGTAGTAATGATTACATTATTACCATGTAAGCTTTACCCATCCTTGAACTATGTAAAATACAATTATTTTATTCCTCTTCGTATAACATTTTGTGTTCCATAACATGGGATATACCAGGTATTTTTTTTTACTAGCTTTGTTTTTCATGGACCTTAAGTGACTTTCCCAAATCTCAAACATTCCTGCAACATTCCTCTATATATTTTCCCTCAAATTTTGAGTATATTCTATTAGTTCCTCTTTTTATTTTTTAGGAATTTTTCCTCACACTTCAAATTCCCTTTCCCCTGGGCTTCAATGCGTCCTTGTTGCTCTTCACATTGGCAAAAAAACTACAATTCTGAGACTTCTTTCATCATTAACTGCAGCTCTCCTCATCTTATTCTCATATTGGACTCTTTGTTTCTTGGATTTCATGTGTTCATCTTTCTTAATTTACTGTCTTGTTTGAGTGTAGTCATATTGTCATTAGCGGTAGGGGAGGTGAATTTCTAGAAATTCTGCGTATCTAAAATCTCTTACTTTATAGGTTGACTCAGCATGGAAGTCTATTGACTTCTATAGTTCAGAGTCTGTTGACCTTCACTTCTAGCTTTTAGTATTACATTTGCAAGCTCCATTGATTTCAGGTTCCTGTTCTTATTACATTGCTTGATGATCTCCCCCATACCTGGAATATTTTAAATTATTTTTCATTATACTGGTATGACAGACTGAATAATACTCCTAGGATAATAATACTCCTAATACGCCCATGTCCTAATCCTTTCATCATGTAAATATTGCCTTGCAAGGCAAAACAGACTTGAAGATGAAATTAAATTTATAATATTAAGAAAGGGTAGTTATTCTGGATTATGTAGGAGGGCCCAATGTGATCACAGCAGTCTCTTTAAGAGACAAGAGGGAAATTTGACTATAGAAATAACAGATGTGACAATAGAAGCAAAACACCAGAGTGCCTTGAGGAAGGGGTCATGAGCCAAAGAATACACGCAGCATCTAGAAACCAGGCATGGTGGCTCAAGCCTGTAATCCCAGCACTTAGGGAGGCTGAGACAGGAGGATCGTGAGTTCAAAGCCAGCCTCAGCAACAGTGAGGCGCTAAGCAATTCAGTGAGACCCTGTCTCTACATAAAACACAAAATAGGGCTGGGGATGTGGCTCAGTGTTCAATCTCCAGTACCAAAAAAAAAAAAAACCAAAACCAAAATAAACAAACAAACAAAAATGAAAAACCCAAAAACAACAACATAAAAACACACACAGAAACTTCTCGAAGCTAAAAAAGGCAAAGAAATAGATTATCTCCCACAGTCGCTGGAAGAGACTAACCTTGCCAATAACTTGAATTTAGTCCTGTGAAACTGATTTCCATTTCTGGCCTCCAGAACTCTGAGAGTAAATTTTTGTTATTTCAAGCCACGAAAGTTTGTGTTAGTTTGTAACAACAGAAATAGAAAACTATTAGAGATGGTGCTCTGAAACCTATAAGCCTTTGCATTCATTTTCAATCTGAATTTATGTTCAGGTCCAGTAAATACTTCTGATTATTTATTTGAAAATGTCCATAATTTTCTTTCCAATGTTTTCTATTCTCTCTGGAATCTTACTAGTAAGATATAATTTTCTAATCTTTTCTCTCCTGTTATCCATGATCATCATTTTATTTAGATGTTTCGGCAGATTTTTAAACTTTATTGTCTTAGTTTTTCCAATAAATTTCCAGTGGAGATATTCACATATTGACATGTATGCAAATGCACACAAACATTCCTAAAATTGTTTTCTTATCCTCTAATTTTCTTAGAGCATCCTGTGCTGATTTCATGAATGAGTTATACCGTATCTTCTATTTCTTTGAAGATAGCAATAGATTGTATTACCTTTGAAATGTTTTTGTACCCTAAAATTTTACTTTTTCTTTTTGTCTTTTTCATGTGATAGGATTTTATTCATTTCCATATTTTAAAAAATAATCACACATGAATTGGGAATTGTATGGACATGGGCAAGCTTCATCATATAAATAGCGTGTTTCACAAACAAATGGTGTGTGATTGTGTGGGACCCTTGATGTTCATTTGAAGGGTATCCCCAAATCAATATCTACACTGGCATTGCCCAAGGGAAGGGTGTGTAGAGTTGAAGAGGGCAAGGCGGTGTATGAGTAGAGGTCTAACTCCTACCTATATAGAATTTCATATAATTCTCCTACTTTTAGCCTTGTTCCTTAAATCACTTTCTGCTGGAGCTGGCCTCTCCAAATCTGAGCTTTATAGAGTTCTGAATGGCAAATGATTGACTTCTTGCTCCTGCCCTTGTCTGCAGACATTTCAATTTAAGCTCCCCAGTCCCTGCTAAATCACTCACTCTGCTATCCATCTTTGAAAAATGCAGTGACATCTTTATCTCTTATCTCCTCTGCCATTTTCTTTGTCTTTCTGAGTTTATACTATTTCTGTATACCATCATTTTAGTGAAACTTTATGGGGTAGAAACAAATATAAGAATTTACTATAACTAACTAAAGGTTACTTAATAAATATTTGAGGAAAGATTGAACAGCAAATCATTAATGGTGGAATAAATTAATGAAAACACAGAGATGTTTACAGACTGTGGTTCATAATGTCATTCACGTGCTTCAGGTTCTGAGACTTGAAACAGTAGAAGATTGATGACACTAAAGATGGTTAATGTTATCAGGAAACTATTCTGTATACTTCTGTAATTGCAAACTCCTGAATCTCAAGAACATTTGTTTGCCCATAAAGGCTTATGAAAGATATTTACCACACTTAATTTTTATCCAAATAGAAACATCATAAAGGAAAGAAGGCAGATATCATCAACTTTTTTTAGAGTAGAGGAAATGGGATCAAAGGGTTACAGCATATGTTAGTTTTCTGTTGGCATAGCAAAATACCTGAGATAAACAATGTAAAAGAGAAGCTATTTATTTTGGTTCACAGTTTCAGTACATGGTCTCTTGGTCGTGCCTCCTTGGGCCTGTGCCAAGACACAAGATGGTGGCAAGGAGCACCTGGTGGAGCAAAGCTAGCCACTTCCTGGCCTTAAAAAGCAAAGAGCAAGATGAAGGACCCAAAATCCCCTTCAAGGGCATGACCCTAAGGACCTGACTCCCTCCAAGCAGGTCTCACCTCCTACATGTTCCACTGTCTCCCAATAATGCCACCCTGGGGATTGCAGTTTCAACGCACAGCCTTTGGAGGACATTTCAGATACAAACTGTAATGGAGAAACTTAATAACTGGGTCTGCCATGTCTAAAAATTGAAACCAAGAATTCTGACTTTATTTCACTATTTTTTCCTCTTAATATATCTAAAGACTTCTCAAAGACTATACCTGGCTGCATTGACCTTATTTGCATGATGGTTGCCATTCTCCAAAGAGAATAAGTAATTAATTAATAAACCAGAGTAATGGAATGATTGCAGATAATTTTATTAATTTTTATTAAAAATCACTAATTATTTTTGAGTTCTTTCTAACATGAATTGTCAGATAATTATAATTTTTATTTAAATAGCTTTACAATTCAAATTTGCCACACTTCTGCATCTCTTCCTAATATAATTAATGTTAATGTTAAAAGGTATTCCCTGAGAAAAGGAAGGTATAAATGTTAGACCCCAATTGTCACATTATTCTGTGATTAAAATGTAATATATATTTAGCCAAAATCATACAATATTTAGTGGTTCTAATAAGAGCACTTTGAATCAAATGAGTTAACACTGTGACATTTAATAATCTTTTCTTCCTATATATTTAATGAATTTTATTCTGGTTCTGAATATGATTTGAGTACCATTATTTTAATTGCATCATATGACTATTTATGGCTTTAAATACTGGACTATACTTCATTTCCATAATATGCTAAATGAGCCTCCGTAGGCTGTTAACTATAGTAATTTCCTTATCTTGTTACTCAGGATGTTCCAGGCAAATATGATAGAAGAGAAAAAAAGATTATGATCACGAGTAACACTAGGGTGTCCTTTTGTATCTAGAAAATATTTTCAATTATTAAAATATGAAACACAGAGTGGTGTAGCAAGACTGAAATTTAGTTCTATTATGTAAGGAAGTGGATGAAATGGAATTAATATTACTATTGTTTAACACATTGTTTAATATATTAACTTATGAGCTGCATAACTCCTGGCAGGTGTGAATACTGAGTAAGTAACTGGCTTAGTTTATTCATTCATTAATTTAAGAATTATTTCTTGAGCATTGCTATGTATTAGGCACCATAATAGGCAGTAGCATTACGATGTTGAATAAAACAGATATGGTCTCTGTCTTCAAAACTACTGCATTATAGTAAGGAGAGTCATGAGAAACAACTAAACTATTACTAAATATAAACTAAAATTATGATTAAGTCCTGGGAAAACAATAAGTCAGAGTAAGAAAACAATGTACAGCTGGGAAAGGAGAAACTGTCATTTTTAGATAGGATTATCTGGGAAGACCTCTGAGGAATGACATTTGAGTAGTCATGATACAAAATTATCAGCAATGCAGAGATCATGGAGAAGAGCTAACCATGAAGAAAGACTATATAGAAAGGTCCTGAGGCAGGAATGAACTTGGTATGTTTAGAGAACAGCAAACAGCCCATGGTGGCTGGAATGGACTGAGTGAGGGATACAATAAAGGATAAAATCAGGAGACAAATTGTATGGGAACTTGTAGGCCATACTTAGGACTTGGAATTTCATTCTCAAATGAACGATGATATTAGAGGACTTCAAGAAAAGAAATGGATTGCTATGAATTACTGAAAATACATTTAAGTTTCTGTATTAATAGAGCAAATCTGAAACTATACAGATGAGTTAAGAGACTCTCTTAAGGTGTCTGGGACCACCACAGGTTTCTAGTGATACAAGTGGTGAGATGAGGGCAGATTACTAATGTACTTGAAGGTGCAGCTGATAGAACTTCCTTTTTGCTTCCTTCATTTTTTTGAGCACATAGAAAGGAGGCAACATATATTGCATAAGGACAAAATATACAAAAACTGATTTGTTTTTTATCTCTGGTGCAGTTGCTACTAGTATTTGAAATAAATAAAGAAAACTTTATTTGTATTTCAAGTCATTTCAATAAGTTTCTCATAATCTTACAGATGAAATAGAGATATACAAACTAGGTGTTTAAACAATTGGGTAGAGTACTTAGTGGAAAATAACTGAGCCCATATGATTCTGATTCAGGAAACAATGATACTATAGGGTGATGTTTACTAGTGGCATGATGTACGACATTGGCCTTGACCTAGTCCTGGTAGGTAATGTTACTAAGGATTTAGATGGATATACAGATATAATATCAATAATTTCTTATAGATGACAAAATGTATACATTTTCTTTTTATGAAGAAGTTTATTCTGAATTACAGAGCTACAGGTATTCATCCTTTTCTTTATGGTTTCTTGGTGTTCTATGCTGCATTTCAAAAGCTTGACATGATTATTATTTGAAACCACATATCATTTTATAGCATTTTGTTAGTTGTATTTTAGAGTAAGTAGTGAGTAGGAATTGATTTCATTTTGTTCTGAAGTAATTAGTCATTTCTACCAATGCCACTTGTTAAAAAATTGTTTTCCACCACTGATTAGAAATACTACTTCCAACATAATCTAAATTCCTCTATGTGCCATTAGTTCGGTGCTATATATGTCTGGATTACTTCTTCTGTTCCATTGATCTGTCCACTCTTGTGTGTGTACTCATATTAAAACTGAGACAGGACTAAGATAAAAATGATTTATGGAGATGGCCCAAATGTACAGACAAAAAACTGTTTCAGTTGTCTGCCGAGGGAGAGGATCTAGCTTTGTTGCTATGATGTAATACATGTACTCTTGGGTGGGGATTAACAGAAAGAATGAAGACCCTGAGAAATGAAGAGAAGATGAGGAGAGCTCATGAAGAACTGAGAAATACTAAGGAGGCTGTTTTTCATGAAACCCTTGACAAATTTAAAACCAGAGAGTGACACAATCAAAATCCTAAATAGAGAGATGACTCTATTGGCAGAATAGAGAAATGAAATTATCTTAATAATAAAAAAATTACAGGATAAAAAATTTCTCTGAGGGGGTGCGTGTGCGCACGCGTGCACATGTACCTCATTTTCAGCAAACTCTTATTAGGAAAATGAACTCTTTTGTTTATCTAATCATGAAACAACATCAGGTATTTTTTTTCTTTCCCCACAGAATTTTAGTTACCTCTTCTGAATATGGTGCTTTTGTGACTTTGGAAAAACTATCAGAGAGCCATCTAATCTGGTGACCCTTCATATAAGATATTTTGCCAAATGAGGGCATACTTCTTTTTTGAACAGAATTGCCTTTTGTTCTGTTGTCTGATCAAAAAATCTAACAAAGTGTCAGGGAAATCTTTATGGGACTTTCATAGCCTTGTGGGCTTTGAAAACCTGTTTAAACAGGAAATTTGAAATGCATCTCTTAAGAGGAATGCATATCCATGACTAAATGTCAAATCATAAACTATCTTCTTATCTTTATATTCCCAAGGCAGCAAAATTGGGAAGATTTTCTTTTCAAGGTCTGTGTCTGGAAAGGAAAAGCACAATTATAAGATAGACTAGAAGCTACACATTACATATTCAGAAACTCTTAAGACATGAATTTTGAAGTTTGAAATATACGTTTTTATTGCCATTTCAAAAATGTTTAATTTAATTTCAAGAATATTTAATTGTTTTATTATAGTCTCCAAGGAAGTCACATTAAAAATTGGTTACAGGGGCTGGAATTTTAGCTCAGTGGTAGAGTGCTTGCCTCACATGCGTGCGGCACTGGGTTCGATCCTCAGCACCACATAAAAATAAATAAATAAAGATATCGTGTCCATCTACAACTAAAAAAATATTTAAAAAAAATTGGTTACAAATAGACTGGGAGATTTTTTTGTTTTACTTTTAATTGATAAATAATAACTTGTGAATTTATGGGGTGCAATGCAATGTTTTGATCTATGTTATAGAAACATTCAATCCAGCTAAGTATCATATCTATCACCTCATCAATTTATCATATTTATCATTTTTTAATGGTGAGAATGTTAAAAATTTATTTGTGACATATGCAATACAAGCTGGGCATGGTGGCACACACCTGTAATCCCAATAGCTGGGAAGGCTGAGGCAGGAGGATCATGAGTTCAAAGACAGTCTCAGCAAAAGCGAGATGCTAAGCAACTCAATGAAACTCTGTCTCTAAATAAAACATAAGATAAAAGGGTTGGGGATGGGGCTCAGTGGATAAGCATCTCTGGGTTCACATGATACCAAAAATAAATAAATAGCCAGGTGCAGTGGTGCACACCTGTAATCCTAGTGGCTCAGAAGGCTGAGGCAGGAGGATTGCAAGTTCAAAGCCAGCCTTAGCAAGAGGGAAGTGCTAAGCAACTCAGTGAGACTCTATCTCTAAATAAAACACAAAATAGGGCTCAATGGTTGAGTGCCCCTGACTTCGATCTGCGGTACCAAAATAAATAAATAAATAGCAATATATTCTTATTAACTGTGGTCACCATGCAATGCAATAGATCATCAAAACTTGTTTATTCAGTGTAATTTAAATTTTGTACTCTTTGACCAAGATCTTCCCTTTCTCCATTAGTCTCCCCCACAGCCCCTGGTAACCACCTTTATATTCACTGTTTTATTTTAAATTCCA
Source organism: Xerus rutilus (assembly GCA_028644305.1). Classification (NCBI taxonomy): domain Eukaryota; kingdom Metazoa; phylum Chordata; class Mammalia; order Rodentia; family Sciuridae; genus Xerus; species Xerus rutilus. The sequence continues at coordinate 10,685,242 of CM053417.1, forward strand.
CAAAAAAGTGAAATCATGGAGTATTTGTCTATGTGTGCCTTATTTCACTTAGCACAATGTTCACAATGTCCAGTTTTGCACATGTTGTTATGAATGACAGAATTTCCTCCCTTTTGTATTGTATAGTATTCCACTGGGTATAGATATCATATACATATCTATAACATATACACAAATATATATCTATATCTACACAAACACATAATATACACAGGAGTGTGCATGTATATATAAATATATCTATGTCTATATGTGTATACATATGGATATAGATATATGTGTGTATATGTATATATATGTATATGTATATATATACATGTACACACATGCAGACATACACATCCACATAGTTTTTTTATCCATTAATCCATCAATGGACATACAGGTTGGCTATTAATGATGGTGAGAAGTGAACATGAGAGTGTAGACATTTCTTCAACATACTAAATTCAATTCCTTTAAATATATACACAGAAGTCAGATAGCTTGCCTTAGTTCCCACTGTCCACAAGAGAAAGTTGGTGTCCTTCTAGATAACATCTATCTAGTCATTCTGGCCCTAGTGCTATCTTTATTTGGTTAGGTTCTTGAGAACTGAGAGAGGTATCTCAAGAGCATGATGGTTTTTTGTCTTCCTTTTCATTAAGAATGACTCTGGGGTAGAATCGACATTGTCAAAATGGCCATACTACTCAAAGTACTATACAAATTCAATGTGATTCCAATTAAAATTTCAATGTCATTCCTTATAGAAATAGAAAAAGCAATCATAATATTCATTTGGAAAAATAAGAAATCTAGAATAGCCAAAGCAATTATTAACAAGAAGAGTGAAGCAGGAGGCATCACAATACCAGAACTTAAACTATACTACAAAGCTATAGTAACAAAAACAGCACAGCATTGGCACCAAAATAGACATGTAGACCAATAGTACAGAATTGAAGACACAGAGACACATCCACATAAATACAGTTATCTCATACTAGACAAAGGTGCCACATACATACACTGGAGAAAAGATAGCCTCTTCAGCAAGTGGTGCTAGGAAACTGGAAATCCATATATGGCAAAACGAAACTAAACCCCTATTTCTCACAATGCACAAAACTCAACTCAAAGTGGATCAAGAACCTAGGAATCACACCAAAGACCCTACACCTAATAGAAGAAAAAGTAGGCTCAAATCTTCATCATGTCAGATTAGGACCTTACTTCCTTAACAAGACTCCTAAAGTGCAAGAAATAAAATCAAGAATCAATATATGGGATAGATTCAAACTAAAAAGCTTCTTCTCAGCAAAAGAAACAATCAATGAGGTGAACAGACAGTCTACATTCTGGGAGCAAATTTTTGCCACATGCACATCAGATAGAACACTGATCTCCAGGATATATAAAAACTCAAAAAACTTACCACACACATAAAAAGAAAACCCAATCAATAAATGGGCTAAGGAGCTGAACAGACACTTCTCAAAAGAAGAAATACAATCAATCAACAAATATATGAAGAAATGTTCAACATCTCTAGTAATTAGAGAAATGCAAATCAAAGCTAAGATTTAATCTCACTCCAGTCAGAATGGCAGTTATCAAGAATACAAGCAACAGTAAGTGTTAGCGAGGATGTGAGGGAAAGGCACACTCATACATTGCTGGTGGGACTGCAAATTGGTGCAACCAATCTAGAAAGTAGTATGGAGATTCCTTAGAAAACTTGGAATGGAACCACCATTTGACCCAGCTATCCCACTCCTGGATCTATACCCTAAAGACTTAAAAACAGCATACTACAGTGATGCAGCCACTTCAATGTTTATAGCAGCACAATTCACAATTGCTAAACTGTGGAAGCAACCTAGATACCCTTTAATAGATGAATGGATAAAGAAACTGGTATATACACACAATGGAATATTACTCAGTATTAAAAGAGAACAAACTTATGGCATTTGCAGGTAAATGGATGGAGTTGGAGAATATCTTGCTAAGTGAAGTAAGCCAATCCCCCAAAACCAAAGGCCAAATGTTTTCTCTGATTAGTGGATGCTGATTCGTCATGGAGGTGGGGGAGGAGCATGGGAGAAATGGAAGAACTATGGATAGGGCAAAGGGGAGGGAGGTGGTATGGCGGTAGAAAAGATGGTGGAATCAGATGAACGTCATTACCCTAGGTATGTGTATGAAGACACGGTGTGACTCCACCTTGTGTACAACCAGAGAAATGAAAAATTTTGCTCCATACGTGTACTGTGAATTGAAATGTATTCTGCTTTTAAAAAAATAAATAAAAAATTAAAGAAATGAAAGGTAATGTGTCCCAGCTGAATACATTGAGTGTAAAAGACTCAGCAAAAATATGAACAAACAATAAGTATATCAGATATATTTGATATGTAGAAAAGATTATTTTAAAGAATTAGTCAAATAATTTAGTTAGCATGAGAAATTTATAATATTTAATAATAAATTTTCACATCATAATATTGATCTGAATGTTTGAAGAAATAGTCTTTTTCCTAATGTCCACTCAGCTCAACACTCAGCACAGAGCATTTCACTTCTGGTCATAAATGGTGTGTGGCTGTCTTCCCACCCAATAAACCATTCTTTGTGGGTACAAAAAAAAAAAAAAAGAATGACTCTAGGTCAGTAATAACTATGTAATAAAGATGGTAGGTGTTGACAATTATTTGTTGTAGTTTGTGGTACCCCATTTTACTGAACTGTGATTATTTCACTAATGTAATTTATGCTTTGTGTTTAGCATATGCCCAGGAAAATATGGCTATTCTTTCTTTGTTAATAACAAATTTTTTCACAATGTAAGAATAAACATTTTTAAGTCTTTGCAGTATGTTTTTTTAAATAAAAATGTTCTTAAACTGGTTATTACATATGTATAACATTTAGTAACAGTTCATGATGAAGGATCCAAAAAAAGTTTCCAGTTATGTGCTTTCTTTCTCTAAATATTCTATTGGAATGCTAATGAGGTCATGGAAAATTAGAGGAATATGAATGACTATTCAAATATTTATTGGTAAAGGGACTATATTTAACATATACTAAGTACATACCACCTTCTGCTCTTAAAAATATAGGATAATTTGGGCCAAGTATACATGCCTTCATTGAAATTTCTTTTCTAATACTTATAATAATGACATTTGTTTTTTCATTTCATAAACAAAAAGATTTTGATTCATTGTGATTGTTTCACTGAGGACATGCAATGTCTTTATATTTGCAGTAAGTGAGAGTTATGTACAAAATTCTTTGAGGCATATTGCAGTGTGGGTTGTAGGAAGAACTCAAGATTAAGAAAACAGACAATTGAGTTCTGAGCCTGACTCTTCCTCTAGCTGAATGGATAACTTGAAGTAACCCCCTTTGCTTCCCATGAACTCAGTCTTAGCATCTGGAAAACAAGGCAATTATTTAACTAGATTAGTGGTTTTTAAATTGTTATTTGATAGTGGAGCCTCTTTTAAGCAATGGATTGTTATACTATAAATAATAAAAATTGGAGTCCCTGAAGTTACTGGAAGAATAACAATAAATTTAATAATAATGATTTAAAGGGTTACATTTTAATTATCCATTTAACACACACTAATTGAATAAATATTGCCCTACTATAAGCCAGACACTATTGTATGTACTGAGAAAACAATGAATGATAAGCTGGATAAAGTCTGTGCTTTCAAGGAACTTACCTTCCATTTAAGAAATTTGTCCAAAACCCTACTGTGGCTATTTCATTGCTCATTAAACAAAGTACAGCTCTTCTCCTTGGCATCTAATGCCCTTAACAACAGAGCCCCAATTGATTCCCTCAGAATTTTATCTTACTATCCCTCTTAATGGGTCTCAGAGTTTTGGCAGACTAGAACATTCACTATGCCTGACATGTTCACAATTCATAATGAACTCTCTCCTCACATTTTCCCCAGTTGTTTTATTTTGCTCATCATATTCCATTCCCATCTCTCTCTCTTAAAACACCATGCAAATATCAACAGAAGTGACACATTTCCTTTACAGAAAACATTTATTGATTCATATTTCCTAATCCCCAAGCTATAATTGATTATTTATTCTTTTGAAATTCTTGAATACATGGAATCATCTTTTATACATTTAGGCATTGAAATTATTTCACCCTCTACTTCACCTCATTATGTACTTGACTTTTTAATTTTTCTTTGTCTATCTCTATTTCAAAAGGTCTTTGAAGCATGCCAGCACCTATTATTAATTGATCACATAGAAATTCTAGAGTTTGAGATACATCTTGAACTTGGAATGGGCATCAATTATACTGAATGAATATTTATTCCTTTGAGGTAACACAAGTTATATCCATGAGCTTATATTTTATGTTTACTAAAAATACATTGATTATAAGTTAGATGAGTGAAATGACTAATATTTATTGAATACTTACTAAGGGTCTTTGACTGTTTTAAGTGTTTGATAAGTTTTTGAGGCAGATACTAATATCACTATTTGGAAGATAAAGGACCTGGAAATTAATAACATATCTAAGGTTACAAAATATAGGAAATGGTGCATCTGATATCCAATCCCACAAAATATAGTTCCAGGTACCATGTTCTTAATATGTCTGATAGTCTGTGAATAATTTTTCTATTATCTCTATAGATTCTGTATACTTATATTGGTCAGCTTTATATTACTATAATGACTACACTGGAATTCTATGACTATATCTGATATAATCAACTTATAAAGACAGTATTATTTTGGCTAATGATTTTGGAAGTTCCAATCCAAAAGCAATAAGACTGTGACAAGGTAACATACAATGGTGGGAGTGCACGGCAGAGCAAACATGCTTCTCTTATTGCCAGGAAATAAGCAGGACATTGTGGCACATGATGTAATCCCAACAACTTGGGAGGTAGAGGCAGGAGAATGACAAGTTCAAGTAAGCCTTGGTAATTTAAGGAGACCTTGTCTCAAAGTAAAAATAAAAAGGCTGGGGATATAACTCAGTGGTAAGTGGTCCTGGGATCAAGTCCCAGTGCTACAGAAAAACTAAAAAAAAAAAAAAAAACAACTAAAAAGCAAAAAATACATACATTGCCAGGATGCAAAAGAAAACGAGAAGGGGGCCGAGGTTCCACTCTCCCCTTCAAGGGTGTGACCCCAATGACCTAAACATATACTAGGCCTCATCTCCTAAAGGTTCCACCACCTCCTAATAGCACCACACCAGGAACCAAGCTTTTACAACATGACCCTTTGGGAGACATCCAATATCCAAAATATAATTTGTTTTAAAAATTAAATATTAATAGAATCACAAAAAAGACAAATTACTTGACAATGAATAATCTAGAATAGAAGAAAATCATCCAATCAGTACATCTTTTTAATAGCATAAATAGAAATATTTACTTAATAAGTGGAATGGGCCATGGGTTAATAACCAAGATGAGCTATAAAAATCCATGTCAGTTAAACCTTTTCCTTTTAGCAATTAGCAGGCATAATTGTTGCAGATGAAGAGACAGAACTAATTAAATCTCATGACAGCATCAGAGAAACCAACCCAGGGGCTGTGTAAGAAGAGGACAGTGGCACTCAAACTTTGGCTGGACCTTTTGGAGAGAATGATGTACTCAAGAAGCTCAACAAGTAAGATAGAATCTTTGGGATAAAAAATTGACCATCTACTGAGTTTTTGCTGTATAACACAGTAATGTGACATTTCTACCTGAATCCAGCAAGTCTTGGATTCTCAGTGGAAGACATTTTTGCTTCTGCTATTTTTGCTATGTGTGTTACTCACTGGTTGTGTGACCTTGTGTGATATAATCCACACTTTCCTCCTTTATAAAATAGATATAATTAAAATGAACTGCTCAAGGCTCCAGTTGTGATAAAAATACAATATATCAAGGATAGTGCACAAAACATACAAAAGGTTAATTGGGCTGTTATTTTTTTTATTTTTTTGTGCCAGGGATTGAACCTAGGGGCATTCAACCACAAAACCACATCCCCAACCCCTTTTTTATTTTTTTATATTGAAAGAGGTTTCTCACTAAGTTGCTTAGGGCCTCACTAAATTGCTGAGTCTAGCTTGAAACTTGTGATCCTCTTGCCCCCAAAATACAAAAGGCTAGGGGTGTTGCTCAGTGGTTAAGCACTCCTGGGTTCAATTCCTGCTATCAATTTTATTTTTTATTGTTGCAGCTACTATCTAGTTATTTATACCATTTGGGTGCTGAAATTAACATGTGCACATTGTATTCTGAGACAACTAGACCATAGGCCTAAGAACTGTCCTGTCTTTGATGGTTTATTCAAATCCATGTTCCTTGCTTTCTTAATTTGTAAAACAGGATAGACAGTTACTTCTTAGGGTTATTATAAGGATTAAGTGAGTTAAGGCACCTGAAATTCTTAGAATGCTTTGTAGTCAATAAGCATTTTGATATGATTGTTTTGGTGTTGGTTGTTGTCTTTCAGAAGTTTCCAAGATTCCTTGCAGACTCTATAGCTGGGAATCAGAGTGAATCCAAGCAGTATCAAGCAGTGGTAGAATCAAGCTAACTATAGATAGTTAACTTGTGGAGGTCCAAAGCTGTGTTTGGTCATCCCTATATACTCTTGGCATACAACCATGGTGAGGTATTTATTGGCAGCACAGGGATGTGTGTTGAATTGACTCATTGGTACTCCATGAACACTCATAACCATTAAACAAGAATAGATAGGCAGAAGGGGCACTTCTTTCAACTTTTAGAAAGCTAGAAAATGAGAAGCCACTTAGTTCAATATTTCTCTAAATTGAGTCATGTACAGAGTGTTTATAAAGAAAAAATGAATATTTCTTGCTATTGGTTCAATATATGTATCTTTCCAAAATTCATATACTGGAACTTAATCGCAAACGTGATGGTATTAAGAAGAGGGCCCTTTTGGGAAGTGATAGGTCATGATGGCTCTGGCCTAATGAATGAAGTGTCACCCTAGTTCTGTCTGCCCTTCTCCCTTCTACCATGAGAAGACACAATAAGAGGTGGCATGTTGGATGCAGAAAGCACCCCTCACCAGACAATCTGCTGATGCCTTGATCTTGGACTGTCTAGGCTCCACAACTGTGAGAAAGATATTTCTGTTATTTACAAATTATCCAGTCTGCAGTATTCTGTTATAATAGCAGAAATGGACTAAGACAATCCTTTATCTTTAGTGTTGATCAAAAGCATGTTTATTTTAGTATGTATTACTTAAATGTATGCCAACATAATACTAGGTGTAAACCCCTTATGTTTACCATTCTTATCTGATTATAACATGAAAAAATATTGGGAAGTTAAACACAAAATAAAACTAAGGCCAATTATATTTAAAGTATTAACATTAAATGAATGCAATGGATGATATCTCACTGAAACTAAATTGTAGCTCACCATGTGAATATTGTACTGATTGCCATGTACAGGAAGTACAGGCTCCTGGGAATTGTGTTAAGGTGTGTCAGATCATGACTCAATTTCCAACCAATTTCTATATTCAGACTATTATGAGATCTTTGTTTACATGATGTGTGATTACATCATTTGGCCTTCACTTGGCAGGAAGACATTAATAAAGCATGGATTGTACCTTGTGACTCTGCTCTTCCTTTAGCTCATTACAGTTAAAAAAGTTGATCTCAATAATATCATGACTATAACTAATAGAGGGGCCTTGATCATATGACAGTAACTCAGTAATAAGGTAATCATGCAAGTAGTAAGGAGTAGATTTATTTATTTATAGTAAACATACACACATGATATTAGAACAAATTTTGAGGCCCCTAAGAATGCAGTTTAAGAATATAATTTTATGACTTTGATTTTCTTCCTTGCAGATTTTTTTAGAGTCTCAGGTTGAGACATTTTAGCAAACCAGAGTATTAGGGCAGAATTGCTTAATACATGTAAACACTTGTATATCTATGATATATTCAAGCACTGCAATAGTAGTACATATTTTGAAATATTACTCTTAGTCTTGTCCCTTATTATAACATTAAACAAATCAACACTCAGAGCCTCAATTTTTCTGTTTTGTAAAACAAGGACCATAATCTCTATTCTGCCATACTCACAGAGTGGCTGTAGAGGCCATTTGAAAGGGCAGATATGAAAAGGTTTTGTGAACCATAAAGGACTGCATACATGTGGGGCCTCATTATTTCTTTATCTTATTGACAAAATATATCTTGGTAACAGAAACAAGAGAAGATTCAGTGTTGGTTTTGCCAGTTGGTCTAAATGTGAGATGATCAGTGAGAGAATTTGAGTTTATTCAGTACTAATATTTAGCATCACCTTCTTCAAAGGATAAGTAAACTTTACACTAGAGTGAAATTTATTTTGTTTCTATCCACTTGAGCTTACAAGGATATACACAGGAGGCTTTGCCAAATGGCCACCTAGCCTCAAGGTTTTAATTTTTCTCTGAAAGGTCTTATAACCATATTGACTTTGAAATACTCAATGAGAAGGTAACCAGGAAAAGGATAAACAATTGTCTAACCACCATTATCAATACTGCTATATTCAAAACTTTTAATATTCCTGAATTTATTGGAGGTGTGCATGTAAGCTGAAATCTATTTGGTCCAAATGATTTGGGCTGGTATCCGCATGTATTAAGTTTGCCCAGAAGCATTTTAGAAACTTAATTAAGCTGACAGCTAGTGTCCCTCTCTTGATCTTTCTTGAATGTAGTCACATTTGAAAAACTTAAAAACAAATTGAAAATCATCTTGGCATAATACAATGGACCAAAATATTTTCACCTAAATGGGATTATTTCACATATCTGATTTAAAATATGGTTTTATGTATACCTGTGGTTCCCAAAATAGTCCATTCTGTCTTCTAGAGTTTTCACAAAGTTCTCCCTTGACTTGAATAGTTTCCTTCCTTCCCATTACCACCCCTCCAAACTACATGGCTAAATGCCTCCATTTCTCAAGGTTAATATAAGATAAACTTTCTTCCAACTAGCTTTCAATGGTACTTCCAATTTTACTCAAGTAATGTTTAGGTATTCTTCCACATATTTCTTTCTATTCATATATTTATTTTTCTCCATCCATGGGTAAAATAAAAGGATGTAGTACAATCCACCCTTAACAAGCAGTTAAGTCTATGTTTTTTCATGTACAATGATTATGGATGTTTATACAGAGGCAAATTTCAAATTCAGTTTCATGCCAGTAACATGACTTAAAAATGCTAAATTTAATCCAAATATTTACAGAATGGAATAGACCAAAACAGGTAATGTCTTCAGTTTTTATTTGAAATTCACTTTGTCCCTTGTTGTTCCCATTTAAATGAGAAATTCTCCCAAAGGAGAATTTGGTTGAAAGAAAGGTATTCCCTACTCATAACAGGGAAAAATTTCTATTCATGAAACAAAGTTCAAAATTGAATTAAAATAATTTAATTACACTATATAATTAACTTCCACAATCTTTAAAGTCAAGAGGCCCATGAGATCTGACTATTTGTAGAGATGTTTAATCCTTTTTTACTTTAGTATTCATTAAACAATGGTAATTCCTTCCTAATTCCCCTCTGACACACATTATGCCTCTAAAGAAGAAAAGACCTTAAACAGAGTCCTTTCTTTAAACAGAGCTGCTGAGTATGTCAAATTATTCAGGCAAGAACTCACTGAACAACTAAAACAATAGTTTCAAACAGATGACACTGTGTTTTAAGTACAAAAAAATGTTAAATGAACTATTGGGGCATGAATTAAACTACCAATGGGAAATCTCTGTGAGCTACAAATGCATGCCTAACTGAGATTTCAATATTATCCCCAAGTTTAGCTGTCAGTTAAAAAGCGCACCAAACTAAGAGAAAGAAAAATAGAGGTGACTGGCTGAGGATGCATATCTAATTCTGAAAACTCTAGTTTGGTTTCAAGATCCTTTGGTTTCTAATACATTCACATGAATGATCAATTCTTTTCCTTCTAACACCATTGCTTCTAGCAATGAATTTGTACTGGGTTGGTGGCCTAATGTAGCTTTTTCTTTAACTAGAAATACTAGACAGGCCAAGTCAAAGGACAATTGAAGGAAGAGAGGATACTAGGAAGACAACAGCCACCATGGAGTGTGTATTTGCTTCCCACAAGGCAACGTAACATGGCCAGAAATCGTCAAAACCCACAAATAAATCTACAAGAAAAGCAGGTGACAATATTTACCAGGAACCCCGAAATATGACTATGTATGGATAACCATTTTGATTCTTTTCATTTCATTTGTGTGTATTTTTAGTTATATTATTTGTGGTTACCTTGGAGACAACTATTAACATCCTAAATTTATAGTGATATAGATTGCACTGCTATCAACTTAGCTTCAATAGTTACAAAATCTTTGTTCCCATATAGATCTACCCTCCCCACCCTTCTCTCTGTGGTTTTCACAAGTAACATCTTTATATATTGTGTATCCATTAAGAAAGATTTAATTATTATTTTATGCACTGTGTTTTAACTCATATTGGAAATCTAAAGAAGAGTTACAAACAAAACACTAAAATATTGGCTTTTATATTACCTATTAGTTGCTTTTTACCACGTATTTTTAAATTATTATTTCTTCATATGGCTTCAAATTCCTGTCTGGTGCCTTATTTCAGAGTAAAATATTCCATTTAGCATTTCTTATGGGGCAGACCTACTAGCAACAGTCTCTTCCTCAGTTTTTATTTATCTGGAAATATCTTAATTTCTCCTTTTGTTTGCAGGCAGGTACTGGGGATTGAACCCAGGGGTGCTTAACCACTGAGTCACAATCTCGGCCCTTTTTTATATTTTTTTATGTAGAGACAGGGTCTCACTGAGTTGCTTAGGGCCTTGATAAGTTACTGAGACTAGCTTTGAACTTGTGATCCTCCTGCCTCAGCCTCCCAAGCCACTGGGATCTGCTTTATTTTTTGTTTTAAAAAAAATTTTTTTAGTTGTTGATGCACCTTATTTTATTCATTTATATGTGATGCTGAGAATAAAACCCAGTGCCTCACACATGTGAGGCAAGTGCTCTACCACTGAGCCACAACCCCAGCCCTCCTTTATTTTTGAAGCAGGGTTTTGATGAATATAGAATTCTAGATGCACCATATATATTTTTCTTTTAGCATATTAGAAGTATATTTAATCCTACTGTCTTCTGCCTTTGACTGTTTTCCATGAGTAGTCTGCTATTAATTTATCAAGGATACCTTGTAAGTGACAACTTGCTTTTCTCTTGTAGATGCCCAGATTCTCCTTTTGGCCATGGTTTTTGCAATTTGATTATAATACATCTTAGTATGGAGCTCTTCATGTTTACCTTTCTCAGACTTCATTAATTTTCTTAAATTTGAAGATTCATGACTTTTATCAAATTTTGCAAGTTTCTGGCCTTTATATTTTCAAATATTTTTTTCTTTTTTTCTTTTTAACTCTCTTTTCTTTCTTGGATTCTCATTGTACACATATATTCTTGATGGTATCCCACAGGTCTCTCAGCCTCTGTTTTCCTTTTTGCTCCTCAGACTACAATTGTCTACATAAGTTCACTGATTCTTTATTCTGCTTAATCAAATCTGCTGTTCTAATACTTGAATGAGTTTTCCACTTTAATTTTAGGACTTTTCAGTTCCATAATATGTTTCATTCTTTTTTTTTTAAGAATTTTAATCTCACTATTGATATTCTTTATTTGTTCATGCTTTATTCTCCTAGTGATTTCCTTTAGCTCTTAGCCTATGGTTTCCTTTAGCTCACTGAGCATATTTAGTGTAGCTGGTTTAAAATCTTTTTCAGTCAGGCATTGTGGTCCCAGTCTGTAATCCCAGCTACTCGGGAAGCAGAGGCTGGAGAATAGCAAATTCAAAGCCTGCTTGAGCAACTTAGTGAGACTTTGTCTCAAAATAAAATTTTAGAAAAGGGCTGGAGATTTGGCTCAGAGATAGAACACTTGTGTGACATGTATAACACTTTAGGGTCAATCCCTACTGCTAGGGAAAAAAAAATTTTGAAAGTAAGTCAAATGGGTGGTGCTTCCTCAGGGATAGTTTTGGTAACTTCTGTGAATGGGTCACACTTTCTTATACCTTAGCATTATTCATTAACTGTTTTGAACATTAGTGTTGTATGGAAGGATAGCAGATTCGCCCCTCTCACATTGTTTTCATCTTTTAAATTTCTTTTTACTTTTTCCAATTGTTGTTTATTTATTTTTGTTTGTTATAGGCTGTAATTGTTTGTTTAGGGATATTTCTCAATTGGCTTGAAAAATTGGTGTTCTTTTTTTTTATTTGTGGTATCTGAAATCTGTGTTCCTTTGTGAGAAGTTCAGATAGAGTTGTCACAGAAATTTCAGGGAATGCTATGTTATGTGGTGTGTGAGAAAAATAATTTAAAGAAAAAAAGTTGAAACAATGTATCCTAGTCTTTACAGATTGGCTTTGTGTTGGGGAATTCTTTCAAAATATTTTCAACTTTGACAGGACCTTCACTTACTGTTCAAACCAGAACTTGGCTCGAGGTCAAAGTGGGGAGTCTTCTCAAGTCTAGTATGAGCAGACATCCTGTCCTGGGCATGTGCATTGTTTCCTCAATTCCTTCGTCTACACAGGTGCTTTGGAATGTTCCTGATACTCAAAGCAATTCTCATCCCATATTTCCCTCCTAGGTTATTGGTGCTAAAACATAATTTTTGCCTCTGCCAACTGTAGGTTGTTCATTTGGTTGATAGCATTTTTGAGTAATGCCCACCACTACTCTGCTGAGTGAAAGAAGGACAAACACTTTGCATCATTTCTTCAAGAAACTTCTATAAAGGTTAGAACAGAAGAACAATGTTCTTTTTAAGTAACGCCTGCTCTGCTCCACTAGAATCAGAAACCAAAGTCCTAAATGGGGGCTGCTGGCCTCACAGCCACCACTAAGCTGGAGAAAGGGGTACGGCAAGGGCAAATTAAAGTGCCACATTTATTTCCTACTGTGTTAAAGATGCCTTTTTTCCTAATTTAGCATGTGCTTCATTCCTGTAATTTTTTAAAAAAATATTTTCTGGAGTAATGACAAAGTTGATTCTGAGGGTTTTTGTTTGATTTTTCAATGTTTCTGTGGAGGGATGGGCCCTCAGAGATAACTACTTCAACTTTTTCTTTACTTTCCCATGGTCTCTTTTATGAATAAAGGAAAAGTTATCTCAATTATACATGAGCAACAGAAATCAAGTATGATGAAATTCCATACCTGTTTATAAGAAAAAAGGGAATAATGAGCAGAAATAATGTCCCCATAGATAATGAAGGCACACCAGGAAGACTCGTAAAACAGATTAAAAGTATACACAATCTTCTCCAAAAAAGCTATGGAAGGTATAAAAAAACAGCATGAGATAGAATTTTAAAAACTCAAATATAAGATGATTAAAGTAATGGAAATTTGAATAAACTATCATAACTCAGGAAGGAATTCAAAATGAAAAGAAAAAATATGCTAAATTTGAATAATGAACCACAAATATAAACGAAAAAAGTAATGGAAAATGCCTTAAGAAAAAGAAAATGAGCCGGGCACGGTGGCTCACGCTTGTAATCTCAGCACTTAGGGAGGCTGAGACAGGAGAATCGCGAGTTCAAAGCCAGCCTCAGCAATGGCAAGGCACTAAGCAACTCAGTGAGACCCTGTCTCTACATAAAACACAAAATAGGGCTGGGGATGTTGCTCAGTGATCGAGTACCCCTGAGTTCAACTCCCAGTACCAAAAAAATAAAAGAAGAAAAAAGAAAAAAAGAAAAAGAAAATGTAGAAATAAAGATTTTCTTTTAACTTTAAAAAAAGAAGAATGATTAAAAGTTTCCAAGAAAAGGTGATGTAGAATATATTAATGCTTATTTTATGTATAGGTCTCTTCCTTCCCACAAATAAAGGAAGCAAAATTATGGACCAAATCAATATAAATCAAAATGAATAAATAAAAAAATACCTTAAATCAAGAAAACTTCTAGAATAAATTGATTCGACATTAAAGCTGAAGGGGCATATGGTATACCTAGAAAAATCAACTGAAAATGGGCAGGGACATAAGAGTCTGGTAAGAAATTTTTCTTTAAGGGGAAATAAAACTTTCAGAGATATCAGATTGCAAGATGTCTGTAAGGAAAAAAAAAGCAGATGAGCATGGAAGAAATCATGGAATATTATTTCCATGATCCTTTGTTGCAGCATTGGAGGAAAACTGCAAAAATTAAAATAAATGTAGAGATATTGATATATAGACAAGCAATATGAACTGAAATTATTTAAATAACTTATGTAACAACTGAACCATTAAAAAAGCAAGTTATTTTCATGTGGTTTAAGATATATAGAGGCATAGGTCTGACATACATTTAGAGAAATTTCAGGAACGTATACATTTGAATAATCTTCACAGGCATGAAGATAATAAAACCCTTCTAATGCTTTAGAATATTTATGTCTGTTGACAGTCAAACCTTGTCCCCAGGGAGATCTTCTATTCCTTTTATTACCATAAATTATTGAACCTATTTATTGAATTTCATATTAATAAAATTATAGTATATGTAATCAGTAATTTCTAGTTTCCTTTGCTTAGAATAAGCTTATATGATTCTCCACGTATCATTACTTTGTTATGTTATTGTTAAGAGGTGTCTCATCACATGAATACATCAGATGGACATTGAAGTTCTTTTCAGTTTGGTATATTATGAATATTACTATTGTGCATATTTCTGTGTTAGTCTTTTGAGCTGTTAAGCATCCATTTCTGCTGGAAGGAGAACTGCTGTGTCATAGGGAAAGATACAGTGTTAACTTTGAAGCTGCTGAAGACATTTTCTAAAGGGGACCCACCATGGTACAATGCCAAGAGCATTGAGTTCCACTTTCAATTGTTCCTCACCCTTGCCTAAGTCTTGAATATTCACTGGTTTAAAGGTATGTCATTTCAATGTGTATATAGTGATAGCTCATTATAACTCAATTTAAATTTTCCAAAATGATAATAATTTTAAGTATTTGTTTATAAACTTATTGGCTATTCCCATATTTTGTAAAGTGTTTGTTCAAATATAGCCCCATTTAAAAATTATCAATTAACATGTCATAATTATACATTGTATGGAGTATAATGTGGTGCTTTAATACAGGTAAACAATGTATAATGATCAAATTTGAGTCATAAGCATGTCCGTCACCTAAAACATGTATTATTTCTAGTGGTGAGAATATTAAAAATTCTCTCTTCTAGCTATTTAGTTGTTTATTCCTTTTATTGATTTGTAAGAGTTCCTTAAACACTCAGATAAAAGTCCTTTGTCCAACAGATGCATTGCAAGTGATTTTTCCACATCTATGATCTGCCTTTTACTTTTTTTTTTTTTTCAACAAAATACATTCAGTTGAAAATTTTGAAAACCAACAGTGGCATTTTGCATTGGTATTAAAATTTTTAAAATGAAGTATGACGTCCCTTTGCTATTAGAATCATAGTGATTTATGATCTCCTTTAATGAGCAGAATTCTTTTAATTACATCCAATTTACCTTTTATTATTATTCATTTAATTGTAATACCATTTGTGTCCTAAGCATGTTTTGATAACCTTAAGATCAAAGAGATATTATCTTCTAGAGACTTTTATTTAACTTTTACATTTAGATTTATGATCCAGCCCAAATTAGTTTTGTGGAAGGTGGAATGCAGGTGGCATTGTTTATTTGTGTTTTTAATGTGGTTATCCAATTGTTCAAGCACCATTTGGTGGACAGACTTTCTTCTCATTGAATGTCATTAGCACTTCTGCTGGAATCAATTGACTATGTATGTCTGGGTCTATTTCTAGATTGCTTATCCACTCCTCTAATCTCTTTGTCCTTTTAATGCCAACACTTCACTGTCTTGATTAATGTACTTTCATAATATGTGTTAAAGAGAGGGGAATTAAGCCCCCCAGCTTTGTTCTTTGTCAAAATTTTTCTGGATATTATGGGACCTTGAATTTCCGTTAGAATTTTAGATTGAGAGTGTCAATTTCTACTTTAAAAAAATAGCTTCCTTGGGTTTTGGTTGGGGTTACATTGAATGTATAGATTAATTTGGACAGAACTGATCTTAACACATTGCTAATTCACAGACTGTGTTTGTGTATGTGTTTGTGTGTGTGTATGTGTGTGTGTCTCATTTCCCTAACATGGTGCAGTCTTGTGTGTACAGTTCTGTTGCATTTTAAAGAAGTTTTATTTTTAACAACTCATGCATTAGAATTACTATAAACATACTTTTAACATTTCATTTTCTAACATTTTGTTACAGATTAACAGAAAAGCAATTTTTCATATTTACATGGTATCAGATGAGCATGCAAACGTTTACATATTAATTTGTTATTTTTTGTAGATAGCTTTAGATTTTCTAGACAATCATGTCATCTATGACCAAAGACACTAAGAGCTATTCTATTCTCAAAATTATGCCATTTCTCTCTTTTTCTCAATGTTTAGGTCATCCAGTAAATGTGTAAAACAAGTGGGGAAGATAGATATTCTTTTTTTAATATTTTTTTAGTTGTAGATGGACACAATATCTTTATTTATTTTTATGTGGTGCTGAGGATCGAACCCAGTGCCTCATGCATGCGAGGCAAGCGCTCTACCACTGAGCCACAATCCCAGCCCAAGATAGATATTCTTAACCTATTTCTGACATTATGGATAAACATTCAATAATTTATCAGTAACTATAAGCTAAAGGGTTTTCATAGATAACAGGTTACTAAGTATAGGAAGTCATCTTTCATTTTTAGATTTGCTAAAAATTTTTACCTCAGGAGTCAACAATCCCATGTTTAGGAATTTTTTCTAAAACATGAAAACTTGTGTCACATGAAAATCTGTGCACAAATACTCATAGCAGCTCTACTTCAAAATTTCCCAAATAGGAAATGACTTACATGACCATCAACTGTTGAGTGGATCAACAAACCAGTATATCTGTCAGTGGAATTCTACTCATTCAGAAATAAAAACAACTTGGATGAACCTTAAAACCCTCTGCAAAGTAAAAGATGTCAGCCTCACACGGATGCATTCTGTATGATTCAGTTTATGAACCATTCAGGAAGAGGCAAAATGATATACAGAAAAGATCAGCAATTGGCAGAGGTAAGGGTTAGAGCAGGGTCTGAGTGCAAAGGTTCAACATGAGAGATTTTTTATGGTGTTGGGTAAATAACAAATATCTGATATTTAGGACAGTGAGAAATGCTGACTCATTTTTAACATGAAAAATTGTATGCATATATGAGGCAACTTTTTGTTTGTTTTTCTGTTTTGTTTTGTTTTTGTCTATAGAATGAGTGT
This sequence comes from Xerus rutilus, assembly GCA_028644305.1. Taxonomy (NCBI): domain Eukaryota; kingdom Metazoa; phylum Chordata; class Mammalia; order Rodentia; family Sciuridae; genus Xerus; species Xerus rutilus. The sequence continues at coordinate 10,702,692 of CM053417.1, forward strand.
TAGGACAACTGGACAGTGCAGGTTATGGGGCCTTGCTTTTTTAAAGAAATTCATGGAAGCAGCCCTTTCTTAAATTATCCAAGTATTTTCTCTCCTGATACAAGGTCTAAGGATTATTAATGTCTGTCCAATCTTGGGGGGTGGGACACACTGAACAACGTAGGAGTTGGCTCTTTGAAAAAATAAACTAATATGAGCCATAAAATAAGCAAAACTCTAGAAATTCTAGAAGAAATGGAAAAATACAAGAACATATTATCAAGAAAGAGCAGCAATTAGAGGAGTGTTTTTCAAAGTAGAAGTTAAATTATGTAAAGTTCTTTTTTTCTCCTTCTTTTTGGTGCTGGGATTGAACTCAGGGGCACTTAATCACTGAGCCACATCCACAGCCTCTTTTCTATATTTTATTTTGAGACAGGGTGCCCCTGAATTGCTTGGGGCTTCGCTAAGTTGCTGAGGTTGGCTTTAAACTCCCTATCCTCCTGGCTCAGCCTCCAGAGCTGCTGGGATTACAGTCGTGCACTGCCAAGCCCAGCTGTAAATTTCTTTCTCAGTTCCCTCCACCAAAGTATCAGAGTTAAATATCTGCTATGCTCCCTTCTTACTTCACTGATTTCACCTTCGAAGAAGATGCCCCTCTTTCACTATATTGTAATCATTTTAGCCAATCCATTCTTTAAATACCTGAAGCTCTTTCTGAACTTTTAGTTTCAAGTCAAAGTTACTTTTTCAGGGGTTTTCTGATGATTTAATTTCAAGTGTCCTCTTGTCCATTATCTATGTTCTCATCACCTGTTTACTTTTTTTTTTTTTTTTTTTTTGGTACCGAGGATTGAACTCAGGGGCACTGAGCCACATCCTCAGCCCTATTTTGTGTTTTATGTAGAGACAGGGTCTCGCTGAGTTGCTTAGTGGCCACCCTTGCTGAGGCTGGCTTTGAACTCGTGGGGGGTTACAGGCTTGCGTCACCGCATCCGGCTCTGTTTGCTTCTTTCAAATCATTTTCTTACAAACTGTAGTCATATCTGTTTTTCTTTGTCTCCTCCAATAGCAAGCAGCACTGTTACTGTGCCCCTTCAATCTAGTTCCTTCAAACGTGCTAATGTTCGGCGCAAGCCTGTAATCCAGGACTTTGGGAGGCTGAGACAGGAGAATCGCGAGTTCAAAGCCAGCCTCAGCAACGGCGAAGCACTAAGCAACTCAGTGAGACCCTGTCTCTACATAAAACACAAAATAGGGCTGGGGATGTGGCTCAGTGGTCGAGTACCCCTGAGGTCAATCCCTGGCACCCAAAAAAAAAAAAAAAAAGAATCAGGACCTAAATATTTTCAGCTTCAAGACCATCAGATCTCTCCCACAATAATTTATTTCCTTCTTCTTCTCTTTTTTTTTTTAATTGTAAAAACTGGCAGCTAGATCCTGGCCATAGTTTGCCAAACTCTGTTGTAGGGAGCACAATCTAAATAAGTACTGAGTAAAAGCCATCATTCACAATAAACTAGTATGTATTGCGAGTCTCTTTCTGTATGCAAACCCTGTGCTAGGTGCTTTTCCCTTCAGGCTAACCTGGTGGCAGGTATTATGTCTCCATTTCACTAATGTAGGAGCAGAAGTTTAGATTTCCTTACATGAGGAAAAATTAGTTTTGGAATCAGGTAGCTATATATAAAAATCCCATTTTCTTTCTAGGAAGCCACACTGAATTTCACATATTTGAACAGTTGATTGAATTTTTTTAAAAAAAAATATACATGACAAAAGGGCAGTAGCTAATTTTAATTAATGCCACCTATTAAAAAACACCACACCACATGAAATGCTTTTAAAATCATAGCTTTGAGATATGATTCATTTATAATAATTTACCCTTCTAAATTGTATAATTGAGTGGTTTTGACTATATTCAGAGTTGTACAAGCATCACCATTGTCTAATTTTGAAATATTTCACCCCTCACAAGAAATGGTTTGCCCATTTCTAGGGTCTCCACATTTTCATCTGCCTCCAAACTCTGGTAACCACTGATCTAATCCATTTCCATTAATATAGATTTGCCTATTTTGAACATTTCATATAAAATGAGTAATGTAATATGTGGCATTGTCTGGGCTATTACATTTAGCATGTTTTTAAGCTTCATCTTAAAAACATGTTATAGCAAGAATCAGGGTTTTATTTCTTTTCATAGTTGATTAATACTCTATTGCATAGATATACCATATTTTTTTCATTCATCATTTACTGAGCATTTTGGTTATTTATACTTTGGGGCTATTTTGAATAATGCTCCTATGATCAAAATTCACATAGAAGTCTGTGTGTGGATGTTCATTTTCAATTCTCTTGAGTCTATACCTAGGAATAAAATGTTACCTCAATGTTCAGCTTTTCAAGAACTGCCAAATTGCGTTCCACAATCACTGCACCATTTTACATTCCTATCAGCAACATGTAAGTCTTCTAATTTTTCTCCAACACTTGTTTTCTTGATTGCTATCCTAGTGGGTATGAAGTGGTGGTACTGACTGTAGTTTTTATTTGCATTTCTCTAATGACTAATGAGATTGAGTATCTTTTCATTCGTTTACTGGATATTCATATGTCTTATTTAGAAAATGGTTTGTTTAAATATTTTGTGCATTTTAAATTCAGTTAGTCCCAGTGGTTCAGGAGGCTGAGGCAGGAGGATCATAAGTTCAAAGCCAGCCTCAGCAAAAGCGAGGTACTAAGCAACACAGTGAGACTCTCTGTCTCTAAATAAAATATAAAACAGGAATGTGGCTCAGTGGTCAAGTGCCCCTGAACAACAACAACAACAAAAATTCAGTTAGTGGTCTTCTATTTTTAAGTTGTAAAAATTTTTGTATTTGCCAAATACTAGATCATTATTAGATTTATGCTTTGCCAAAATTTTCTCTGGTTTTTGTGGGGTTTTTTATTTATTGTTGGTGCTCTTTGAGGTACAAACATTTTTATTTTTGATAAAGTAAATTTACTTATTAATTTTTTATTTGGACACTTGCAAGTTTTGGTGTCATATTTAAGAAGACTTTGCTTAACATAAAATTTTAAAGATATACTTTCATGCTTTCTTCAAGAATATTATGTTTTTAGTGCCTAGGTTTTGACCTATGATTCATTTTGAGTTATATTTCTGCATCGTTTAGGGAACTGCTTGCATTCATTCTTTTGCATATGGATAGCCAATTGTCCCAGAACCATTTGTTGAAAATATACATTTTACACAATGTATTATCCTGAAATTTTTTTCCAAAAGCAATTGGCCATGAATATTAGGATTGATATCTAGATTCTGAAATATATTTCATTGATCTATGTGTCTATCCATATGTCATCACTTCTGTGACTTTAGCCTTGTTTTAAGTTATAAACTGAAAAATAAGAATCTGGCAACTTGTATCTTCTCTTTTGAACAAAAGCTTCATTAAGCTAGGATTTATATACAAAGAAATGTACATATGTAATGTATACAATTTGATGCTATCATTATGGTAAAGGTGACAGACTTACCCAAAACTACCCAAAGTTTCTTCAGGTCTTTTTAATGGTATTTATTGTGTGTTAAGACTAATCAATGTGAGATCTACCCTCTAAATAAAGTTTGAAATGCACAATACTATATTGTTCACTAAAGGTGATGTGTTTATTATTACCTACAGGTATTGTGTTGAAGGGCAGACTTGTAAAATTTATTAATGTAATATTACTGAAACTTCATATTCATTAACAAACACATCCCATTTCTTCCAATGCCACAGCCCATGGAAATTACTACTGTCCTCTCCACTTCCACAAATTTAACAATTCTGAATACTACATGCTTTGGTTTGGATGTTTGTTCACTTCAAAAGTCATGTTGAAAGTTTAGTATCAATAAATGGGATATTTGGGGCTGGGGTTGTGGCTCAGCAGTACAGCACTTGCCGGGCACATGTGAGGCACTGGGTTTGATCCTTAGCACCACATAAAAATAAATAAATAAAATAAAGGGATCAAAAAATTTAAAAATAAATAAATAAATGGGATATTTGTAAATAATGGGATGACATCAAATTAAAAAGCTTCTTTACAGCAAAGGAAATAATCAAGAGCATGGAGAGAAAGCCTACAGAATGGGAGAAAATCTTAGCCACCTGCACCACAGATACAGCATTAATCTCCAGGATATATAAATAACTCAAAAAACTTGACACCAAAAAAATCCCCAAATAACCCAACCAATAAATGGGAAAAGGAACTAAACACATATCTCCAAAGAAGAAATGCAAAGACAACAAATATATAAAAAAATGTTCAATATCTCTAGCAGTTAGAAAAATGCAAATTAAAACCACACTGAGATTTAACTTCACTCCAACCAGAATGGCAGTTATCTAGAATCCAAGCAACAATGAATGTTGACAAGGAAGTGGGAGAAAAGGTTCACTCATACATTGCTGGTGGGACTGCAAATTCGTGTAACCACCCTGGAAAGCAGTATGGAGATTCCTCAAACCCTAGGAATAGAACCACCATTTGATCAAGCTATTCCATTCCTCAGTATATATCCAAGGGATTTAAAATCAGCATACTACAGTAATGCAGACATATCAATGTTTTTAGAAGCTCAATTCACAATTGCTAAGGTATGGAACCAACCTAGGTACCCTTCAACAGATGAATGGATAAAGAAAATGTGATATGTATACATAATGGAATATTATTCAGCATTAAAAAAGAATGAAGTGATGAAATTTGCAAGTAAATAGATGCATCTGGAGACTATCATGCTAAGTGAAATATGCCAATCCCCCAAAACCATAGGTTGAATGTTCTCTCTAATATGTAGAAGCTAATCCACAATAAAAGGATGGTATTAAAAAAAGGAATAGAAATTCAGTATAGTAGACAAAGGGGAATGAAAGGAAAGGAGGAGGGATGGGAAAAGGAAATCCAGTGGAATGAATCTAACATAACTTTCCTATGTACATATATGAATATACCACAGTGAATGTCACTATTGTGTACATCCACAAGAAATTAATTTAAAAAATAACTGGGTAAATGGCAGAAAGATAAGTAGCTCCGAAGGAAGAGAGCAGAGGGTGGAGGGAGTGGAGGGTAGGGGAGGTACCGGGGCTGAATTAGAATAAGATACATTCCATGCTTTTATAATTATGTCAAAATGGATTCTACTGTCATGTATAACTACAAAGAACCAATAAAAAAATTTACTGTCATTGTAACAGTATTCAGAGGTGGAACGTTTACGAGGTGATTATTTCTCTATTTCTAGGAATATGTTGGAACATTTCAAAGGCTTCTATGAATATCACATTCTCTAGATTTTCCTTTTATGTTTTTTCTTTAATCTTGTTTTCTCCTACTGGCATCCCTACCTCGAGCAGCTGGAATGTTGAACAACTATGACTAACTTTTTAATAAATGTCCTAAGAGTAGGACAATTTGCATTGGTCATGCTCATGTGTAAGGTCTAACAAAGACAAGTTCTGAAGTGGTGCTCTCCCAGAAGCTGCTAAACAGGTCAAATAATGTCAATTCTTAGGATTTGGGGGGTTGGGGACGGGTCCAGAACCTTTCTATCCCTTCCAATGGCAGCTGGGCCTTGGTTTTCACAGCTAACCTAATTGTGAGGCTATAGTTTCAAGATCATTGCAAAAATGTAGAGCAGGGAATGACAAAAGGTCAAGTTTAAACATCACAAGACTTGCTCTTTTACAGAGATTTAGCTGCTTTTCTTAAACAAACATTCCTTGGGTTTTTGCAAGTTTTTGTCAATTGGTAGAATTTTTTAAATGTTGATTTAAATATTTTTACAAGTATTCTCACTACTTTGATAGAGAAATCGATTCTCAGGAGGTTTTTTACATCATTCTGGAAGGGCTTCTTTTAACTTGGAACATTGTTTGAAGAAAATATATTTTTTTACAGATATAAATAGTATATTTTTGAATGAATAAAAGTTTAATACACTATGTATAGCCTATATTATCTGGGATTGTTTTATTTTTTCTATTAAATATGTTAAAGTAGTTGTTTCTACTGTAGTAAGTTAACTGATGGAATGGTTTCCTCTCTTTCTCCCTCCTCCCTCTTTCTTGAAAAGATGCAAACCTAATAAAAAACGGCAATAGCATTTAGCTGACTTAACTTGGTATTGTTAAGATAAACATTAAAAAGTTGGATTTAGCTCAGGAAACTAGGCTGGTATTTTAGCTTCACTAATAATGCTATAAGTTGGCTAACTTTCTTGCCTTTTGTACATTTATTTCTACAATTAAAATATAGGGGTAATAAACAAGAGTTCACTATTTCTAGCTCTGTTATTATGGCCCTTCCTCATTTTCAAACCTGTCATTAAAAACACATAAAAAGTTCAATATTTTGAAGTCTGATCCCATGCATAATGTGCTTTATATTTATTACAAATTGTTTTTTAAGCATCTAATATTTAAGAAACAAGTACTTCTTCAATTCAGCCATACAAAAGGGCCCAGAAGCCCTTTGCAAAGAGCAGATGATGGAAAGACCTTCGCAAATACATTGCAAGTAGCATTAGCAAGTGTGCCCTCAATCGGTTGAAAAATACATAATTTGTTTCCTATTACTTGGTTCGGTCTGCCTTATACCAACTTGCAGAATGGTATTTAACCAATTGTTTTGTCACTGAAGCCAAACAAGATGTTTGAAAAACCTGTTTCACTGAAAGCATTATAATTTGAAAGATAATGTCAGATGTGATAAGTATTTCATTGAATGTGCCTATGTCAAAAACACTGTTTTCCATTTGGTAAGGCCCTGTTTCCAATCCAAACAATGAATACAAAGAATTTCTTTCTCACCCCATCCACCAAATTTTTCTTCACAGTAATAAAATAGGAGTAGTTGCAATTCTTAACCTGAGTGATCATCTAATGTGTCAACACTGTTTAACATTTACATTCACTATCTCAATCCTCATAACCACTGTGAGAAACACACTTTATTATTATTATTATTATTTTATAGATGAAGAAATGGTGAACTTATTCAGGGTCTTACAATTAGAAACTGACAAGTTCCAGATTCAACCTAGGGTTGTCTGTGTGCCAATGAAGCTTAAACTTTTCCCACATTCTCAATTCATCTAAAAACAATCAAAAAATAAAACCAAAAAATCAAAAATCACCAAAAGAAAAGAAAAGAAAAAGATAAAAAAAGAACCCACAAGAAATTCACAAAAGGGAAGAAAGTAAATGCAAATTACCAGCCTGATTTCAATTCAAAATCTCTGACTTTGTCACAGGAGTCCTCCATCCCTGAGTTTCTGTGGATGATGTGCTGGTGTATGCTGAAGATGTCATGGGAGGGAAAATCTAGATTTAAGGAATAAATCTTGGAATCTTCTTCCAGGTCACTCTGAACTTGTGATATATGGGAAAGAGGCTGAGGATAGAGCAATTGAAGAGGGCTTAAATAATGGTGACACCAGGGCTTTGGAATTTGAGTACACATCCAAAGCTGCACATAGGGAATAGCTTTAAATACAGCTGAAGTCTTTACATTTCTAAAAAGGGTATGTTTGAGGGTATAAAGGAATGGATCCCAAAATGTGGTATATATACATATAATGAAGCTTCAGTTTGCCAGAAGAAGAATGAAATAATGGCATTTGTGGGTAACCAGATAAAAATGGGGAAAATCATGCTAAATGAAATAAGCCAGACTTAGAAAATCAAGGGTTGGATGTTTTCTCTCATAAGTAGAAGCCAGAGCAAAAGGAGGGAAAGAAGGCAGTGGGGAAGAGATCAGATATCATGAGATAGAAGGGAGATCATTGGAGTAGAAGAAGAACAAGAGAGAGAGAGGAAGGAAGAGAAAGAGGAGAAAATATGGAATCAATTTAATAAAATCATATTCTATATAATATGTATATTATGTATATATAATACTGTATATATGCTCATATATACATATGCATTATATGTATACACATATGCGTATATATTATTATACATTTATATACATAAATATACACATGCATATACATACACACACTACAGGGAATTTCACCTGTATATTGAAAGTACCAATCAAAAATAAATAAAGTAATTAAAGGCAGATCAGTAGAGGAGAGGATGGAGAATGGGGGAGAGTAAGAGGAGAAGAAAAGAGGGTAAATGGGGATTGAAATTAAATTCCTTGCATGTATGATTTTGTCAAAATGAATTCAAATACCATGTATGATTACAATACTCTCATAAAAAAAATCACTGTTACATTTGCAGTGAGTACATAAATACAAGATGTTCAGGATTTTTAACTCTTCTGATCATATTGCACATATGTTCATTTGAAATTATTTTCTAGTCTGGTATCTTTAAGAATAAACTGAGGGCTGGGGCTATAGCTCAGTGATAGAGTGCTTGCCTAGCATGGATGGGGCACTGGGTTCGATCCTTAGCACCACATAAAAATAAACAAAATAAAACAAAGGCATTCTGTCTATACACGGCCACAAAAAAAATTTTAAAAGAATAACTTGACCATTGATTTCTTTTTATTCTATTGATTTTCCTGTGCATTTAAGTTTCTATTTGTGAGGCATATATAATGCAGATACCATCCCAATAGGGATTGTCTTTGTCCATCTATAATATTTCCTTTGGCCTATGTTATTAGCAACATTGTTATCATGGTATTGACAAACCTTGGAGGAGGGGAGCAAAATTTATGGTTTACTGAATGGCTTCATTTCAAGACACAGGCAATGTGGGGAAGGCTTAAAGTTTTCTGTAAGTCTGTGACTACATAACAGCAAATAAATGCACTTTCCTGAAATTGCTCAGTAAAATACAAGTGCTCATTTTTTTCTATTGAATATTATATTCTAAAAATGAAAATGACCTAATTTGGCTCTCAGTTATTTCAATTCTCACTTGGACACAGTATTATTATGCAGTTCCCTAGCTCTCTTTAAATAATTACATTTAATCCTCAAAGTGTAAATTTGGGAACACGTGTTCAATTTGGACACACAGACCTGTTCTAAACAAGTCCTTCGATCCACTATTTTGGACGGGGTCTCTGTGGAGACAAAAGAACACAGCTACTCATAAAGATGATTCACTAGTATGTTTGTAAGATCTCTTTTTTCTCTCTCTCTAGCTTCCATATATAAGATAAAATATTCAAACCTTGACTTTCTGAGTCTGGCTTATTTCACTTAGCATGATGTTCTCCAGTTCTATCCAATAGTCAGGAAGGGGAATATATAGGGAAGTACTAGGGAACAAAATCTACCAAATGATGGGATGTGTGTGTATGAATTGTGCTTTAAAAATAATTATAATGCACTGATTAAAAGAATAATAACAGAAGGGAGATCAGTAGAGTAGAGCTGGCAGATATATAGGAGGGAGCCAAGGAGAAGGTATGGGGTTGAACAAACTGTTGTGTGCATGTAGAAATATGGCATAATGAATGTGACTATTTTTATAAGTATCATGTACAAAACATAAACAATATCCCTCCCTAAAAAAAAGATGGTTCCACATCTTTTTTTAATGATATGTAATAACAGTGCTAGGGAAGCTCTGATAACCGCATCTCCCCCACAGGTGACATATTAGAATGGAGGGTGGCATACTTATTAGGAAGTCCCAAGGAGACATGCTTTCTCTCACATTGCAAAAGGAACACAAACTACTGCAATGAGTTCTTGAAAGGAATCTGTCAAGATCTATTAAAATATAAAAGTACACACAGTTTTTAACTTAGCATTTCCCCTGTTGGTTATCTATCACACAGACATGACGGGAAAAATACATATGTATGTTCTTTGCTGTGACCAAAACACACACACACACACAATAAAACAAAACAAAAATAACTATCAAAGACTTAAAATTAGGGAAATCTGATGTATCATTCTGTAGGTACAGTATTTTAAAAATGAGTTAATTCTACAGCTATCAACTAGAAGGAATATTTTTGCAGTATAATTAAGAGGACAAACTCCAAGTAAAGGAAAAAGAATGTTGTTTATGTGCATTCAAAGAAACAAACAGGTATGTATATATCCCTCTACATCTGTACACAGAGACAGTGCTTATACTGACAGGAGATAGGATTGAGGTTTTCTTCTTTATGACGAGATTAACTTGATAGGCTAAGAACATATCAATGTGAAATTTAAGTGTATATTAATGAGAACACTAATCTCCATGATATTCTACCCTCCTTCCTCCACAATGCCTGTCACATTGTATATTTCTGGAAAGGACTGCAAATGCTTACAAGGCCATTTGTAAAAGAATGTAGGATCGGTCAATAGGACTAATGAAGAGAGGAGGCTAAAAGATCATTTCATGAAATCATCTTATTTTACAGATGAGGATAGAATTTTCTCTTTTTAGTCTAATAGTCTCAATTATTTTCAAGGCATTTACTCTCATATCTCTTCTCAAAGTTTCTACAATGGCTATCCTCCAGTAGCGTAAATCCTGACCAATCTTTTTTCTCTGAATTTCAGACTTTTTTACAATCCACTCATGTTACCTGGAACTCCTCAAAAGAGATGTCTTCTACCTCCCCACCACTTCTTTCTTGAACCCATTGATATCAGGTATTTTTCCTCATAATCCTCCAAAACATTACTATCATGAGCACTGATGACTTCTATGTCTTTAAATCTGATTGTCAGTTGTTAGATCCCATCTTGTGGGAGAGAGTTGGCCTGGGCGCTTCCACAGTACATAATGTGCAACGAATATCAGGTTTGTCAATCATGTGGCTTTGGCCATAGTTCCATCTTGTAACAAGTTCCGCATTCCTGTGAATAGCCACAGGATGCTAATAGAATAGTCACACCCTATGCACCCTGTAGTGCTTGGAGGACAAAGGGCCTCTTAGCATATATAAAGAGGGACCTGAGCTCAATAAAGAGAGTCTCTTGCCTTGTTCTATGGTGTGTGCGTGTGTAAGTTTCATCCGCAGCTCCCTCCCCTACCCTGGTTCCACTTTGTGCCGATGTGGGCGCTGGCACCATCTTTCTTTTTTATTTTTTGGTACTGGGGATTGATCTCAGGGGCACTCGACCACTGAGCCACATCCCCAGCCCTATTTTGTGTTTTATTTAGAGACAGGGTCTCCCTAGGTGCTTAGCACCTTACCGTTGCTGAGGCTGGCTTTGAACTCGCGATTCTCCTGTCTCAGCCTCCCAAAGTGCTGGGATTACAGGCATGAGCCACCACACCCAGCTTACATCCCATCTTTCTGAAACAGTGAATGACATTTAGTACAGTTTGTTATTCTAACTTCCCTAAAACATTCTGTTCCTTTGCTTTTGATATGTTCATCTGTGTGGGATACTTAGAACTACAGTTGCTATCGTTTAAATATGACACTATAAATCATCACATTGAATATGGTAGAGCAGAAAAACAAAAAGAATAATTTGGACCATGATGATGCAGATGAGTTGCTAAATTTTTTCAATTGGAAACTATTTATCTTTGACTTTCTTGTTATGTGTGAAAACAACATCCTGAGTTTTGGAAATCCTTTCAGCTAGTTCTCTTACTTGCAACTTAAGTTATCCTAATAGATACACTCCCAAACATATACTGTGTCCCAGACAGTTTTGCTATTCTCCACACTCTATATTCAGCTGTCTACTTGATATCCCCACATGGATATCTAATAAGCTTTTCATATTCCATGTATCCTTAACTCTTGTTTGACACAATCTCTTGAAATTTGTTCCTGATCCAGCTTTCCTCCATCTTAATAAATACCACCAATCTTTACTGAGTTCCTTCTTTTTCTTTAATGCCTCATGTTCAATTCAATGATCCTCTTTACTGTATTCTCAAATTATGTCCTGGGTCAAACCACCTCTCTATGTTCATTACTATTATTTTCAGTCAAATCTACACAGTCTCTTACTTAGACTGCTGAAATGGCTTCTGAATTCATCTTACAAGTTTTATCATTGTTATTTACTACATATTGTCTACATGGCAATATGTGAGTTTCTTCTCACTCTACTAATAATACCTTCCAATACAATTAGAACCAGAATAAATCCCCAATTCCATATCATTTTGTGGTACAATGAATTTATTCTTTACCTCTCATCGTACTCACATCCTAACCATGGTCTCATTGTGAAGAAGAGATTACTTCCCCATCTCTTCCCTTTAAGCATGGTCTTGTGACTTACTTTATCTAGTGATGGATAGTTAGAAGTACTAGTGTGCCATTCTGAAAACTCAACTTTAAGAGTCCTGATCTGCTTCTGCTCAATATTCTACTCCTCTGCCATCTCCAGAAAACATGTCTAGCTACTCCACAGGTCTCAAGGGAAGGATGAGAACCTTGTGAGGTGGAGCCACTCATATGCCACAGTCTAAAGTAAAGCTATCTTAGTCAACCAGCAGATCTACAGTCAAGAAGCCAGATCCATCTCATAGAGATCAATTTCTTTAAGGTTTTTGTTTGTTTTAATACTTGGGACTGGACCTAGGAGTAATCTACCACTGAGCTATATCCTGAGCCCTTTTATTCTATGTTTAGACAGTGCCTTGTCAAGTTACCTAGGCTGGCCTTGAACTTGTCATCCTTCTGCCACAGCCTCCCAAGTAACTGGGATTACAGGCATGTACCACAATGCTTGGCTCCTGGGGACCAAATTCAATCACACAGATGTATGGGCAATGGGAAATGAATGCTGTGATGAACCACCGAACTCAGGATGCTATTACATAGTAGTATCCAGTTGATATACATGGCTTGCAAGTGTAATAAATGATCACATTTTTGCTCTTTCCTCCACCTCATCCTGTTATTCACCTCTTTGCTCACTACCCATAAGCCTAAGTGGTCTTTTTGTTTCTGGTACTCAAACTTGCCAAACTATTTCCTGTCATAGGGCTTTTCTGCTGACCGCTCCCTCTTCTTGGAAAACCATTTCCTTTGTTCATCTCTCATCATTAATTTTTCTTACCTCAAATATTACTTCCTTGTAGTAACTTTCCCTAAAACTTTACCTAATATCATAGTCATTCATTTTTTATGGTTAAGTAATATTCCATTGCATATATATGCCATAATTTCTTTATCCATTCATCTGTTGAAGGGCACCTAGGTTGGTTCCATAGCTTAGCTATTATGAATTGAGCTGCTATAAACATTGATGTGGCTGTGTCACTGTAGTATGTTGATCTTAAGTCCTTTGAGTGTAAACAGAGGAGTGGGATAACTGGTTAAAATGGTGGTTCCATTCCAAATTTTCTAAGGAATCTCCATACTGCCTCTCCTCAATTTCCTAAACTGTACTTCAATCTATTTTTTCCATAGTAGTTATCATTACCTAAAATGATATTATTTATCTCTTTATTTTTTGCACACCCCAGCAACCAGAATGTGAACACTCTGGGGGTGAAAGTTTTGTCTCTTCCTGTGTTTCCAGCTCTTTTGGTGTCAAGTACCAAAATGGTGAGCATTCATGAAGTTGTGCAAAGAAGACAGTGAAGACTTTCACAGGCTTAATTTTGCATTGCCCAATAAGTCTTTCGTGTCAGCTAAAGAATTTTTAAATGTGAATCATTTTACAATTTATAATGCTTTTATAATTCATAGTATATCAGCAAAACTCTTGCTTTTCTTTATCATCTGGAAATGGAAGGAAAAAAGGAATACAGTGGGTCTTTCATATTCATTGACTTTATAAGAAGATAAATGTTTCAAAAGGTCAAGATATTCCTTGTAAATGTATAGGGCTAGTTTCAATAGCTGAAGTTATTCCTCACTGAGTTACATATTTTCCAGTATTATCTATGTTGGGGAAGAGCCATTATCATTGGCCATTCAGAATTTGATTTCTCTGGATCAGCAATGTGCAGGTATTGCTGCACATTGAAACCACCTAGAAAGCTAAGGAGAAAAAAATGCCCAAGTTCATGTCTAACACCAAGACAAATCAGAATCTGTAGGGTAGGGTACAGGCATTAGCACTTTTGGAAAATGATTTCGGTTAGTTTAAATTTAGACTCATTGCATAGATCATTTTAAAAGCAAATATATAGATATTATTTTAAGATTACAACTTCATATTTCGATATTTCCATCTGACTGATGCTTTTCTTGAAATTCAGCCTCAAAATGGCATCAGGCTGTGAAAGAAAACAAATGCATATTTCATATGCTGAACCATAAAGCTTTAAAGTAAAGCCTTAAAGGAATTTCCATCCAGTTTTAGGCTTATGAGTGATGTATGCATTAGTGGTTAAAATAGTATTTACTAATTGCAGCATTTGTTAGTGCTGCCTGTTCCTTTTTATTTATTCATTCTTTTCATACTGTAGAATCAAGCACTATAAACCAAAAGTAAGGTTATATTACTGCAAACTGAATATGGAAAAATTAAATTAAAAAAATCACTCCTTATAGATGCTCTCAACTGTGTATATTTTATGGCTACTTTGAGCTCTCTCTCTTCCTTTTTTTTTTTTCTTGTGTGTCCTGGTAAAGACAAGGACAAAAAAGGGCAGTTAAACACTTCCTGCACTATATTTCATCTGTTTCAAAGCAATTTTTATATTCATTTCTAATCCAAATACATAAATACATTTGAATGATATCAAAAAAGACTCCTTACCGGGGTGCCATGGCTCATGCCTGTAATCCCAACACTTTGGGAGGCTGAGGCAGGAGGATCGCGAGTTCAAAGCCAGCCTCAGCAACGGCAAGGCGCTAAGCAACTCAGTGAGACCCTGTCTCTACATAAAACACAAAATAGGGCTGGGGATGTGGCTCAGTGGTCGAGTGCCCCTGAGTTCAATCCTCAGTATCTTCAGTACCAAAAAAAAAAAAAAAAAGACTCCTTAAACAACAAATATAAATGTAATCAGTCACCAACTAGCCTTGTGTAGTTTTGATAGTGTCTATGCAAACACACACACAATGCACTTGCACACACATACTGGTTTGAAGGCAAAATGATGAATTTGGTCATGCAAGCCTTTCTGATTGTCAATTATTGCTATGTGCTTCCTCACAGGTGTTTTGTGAATTTCCTTCTATTTTCAGAATGTATGAATGGCTCAAATAATATTTTCCAAAATATCCTTGTGATGATAGATATTGTCTTGATTTCACTTAACGAATATGATTTGTGGTCCATTCTTCTTCCTTTCTGCAAATTGTAAAAGTCTGTGAGTTTGTCAATTATTTTCGCCCTCCCTTCCAGTCTTCCTTGCTACTCCTGCTATTCCCTGTCTAGAACTCGACTTGGAGTATAAACTGCATAAATGCCTGTTGACTGATAGGCAATGACTCATGGTCTTTATTGCAGAGTATGAGGGATAATGCAGTATACTGGCTAACAGCCCAGCCTGATCTTTGCTTGGGGATTTGAACTCCCTTATTCAGCAGACACGTTGGCTCTGAATCTGCATAGTCTTCTTGGCAGAAGAATTACATTGAATGTTAGTTAGAGCTCAGGCACTGAAATGAGAGTCTTGAGTGTGAATGCCTGCTCTGACTCTTAAGAGTTGCATGAAATATGGCAATGTGCTGTGCCTCCATTTGCATATCTGTAAAATACAAATAACAATAAATAATACTATATATCTCTGAGATTTCCTGTGAGAATGAAGTGAAGTAATGCCCTTCAACCATAATGTATCATAGTGCCCAACTCACAAAAAGAGCTTACAATAGTGGAAGTATCATTATTACTGCATCTCAAATCCAAGCCATCCTTCCTTGCATGAGTCACCTATGAATTTTGGAGTGCTCTCCAAGTGTTTGTCACCGGAATTTCTCCAATCATCTTCACAGAGAACCAAAAAGGTCAAGATCAAAGTCAATGAGTGAGGGGGCAAAACTGGACTTCAGACAATGAGTTGTAGTCTGTTTTTAAATTCTTATTTTGAAAGGTATAGATAAAAAGGAACTTGGTGTGATGCTTGGGTACTTTACTAGTCACATTTGGGACCCTTACAGACACAAGAGTATTTATTCTGGACACACCCCTTCCAAATTGCCAGTTGAGAAGATCTTGATAGAATCATTTGTATAAAAGTCTAATTAATTTGTTAAAGTTCAGGCCCATATTCATCAGTTGGTTACTTCCCCAAGTTCTGGATGGCTGTCATAGAAGGGAAACCACTATTTTTCATTTTGTGAAAAATGTATTTCTATATCTCATTTTTAGGTATAATTAGCTTATGTGACTAGCTTTGTATATTATAGTGCTGTATATTTAATGTGCTATGTCCTTAATAAGCTGAAAGAAGAATCCAAAGGTCATGAGGCTCTTCCCAGCTCTGTAACTACTTTCATAGTGATGTTAGACAAGTCAGTTCAACTTTCCTTGGCTCAGTTTCCTCATCTGTCAAGAGACTGATAATGCAAGCATCCCCCTACAAAGTGCTTTTCAGGGAGTTAATTAGACGTTGAACCAGCTTGTGCCAGTATCTAAGCAGCATTTTTATTTTCCTTGATTCTAAATCTGGGTTAGTTTGTTCAGTTGGTTGGATCCCAATGATAACGAGGGGCATGACAAGTTTTCTGCACGTAGGGGAATAATGCATTCTGGTATAAAGCCACAAACTGCATCCTTCCCCATCTGTTAAATGTATGTCTTCAATCACAAAGGCTAAGGAGGACCAACCCAGAGCACCCACATGCTTTAGCATCATGCAGTAGAAAGAGTAAAGTCTCCTGCAGCCATGAACCTCTGTCATGATCACCTGTAGGATGCTGAGCAACTTGCTAACCTCTGTGCTCCTCTGTTACTTCATCTATGAAATGAAGACAAAAATAACTGCAATTTAATGATTGTTTTCTAGATTAAAATGATGTACAACATGTGAAGAATCTTGTGGAGGTTCCCATGGCATCTGAGGATGCTTGGCAAATCTATGTTTCTCTCCTGTCTCACATTTAACACTATCTACAACCTCCTTAAAAGTGTACCTCACTAATGAAAGTAGAGACCACATGATGTGATTAATAACCTTATAATAAAAGGGAGAAAGAGCAGAGCATCACTCTCCTCCATGTGAAGACACAGTGAGAAGGTGGCAATCTGCAAGCTGGGAAGAAAGACTTCACTGGGGACTCAATGAGTTGGGGCCAGAACTATAAGAAATAAGTTTGTAAGTAAAAAATAAAAATGAATATACTCAGATTTTTCATCATTACAAATATTGACAGTGACTGGTAACACTACCTATAACCTGGTAATAGGAATGTTCGTAAACACTCAGCAACACTTTGAATATCATCACCATTCTTTTTCAAGAGAATGTTTCTTTTTTTTTCTTTGGTACCAGGATTGAACCCAGGTGCACTTAACCACTGAGTCAGATCTCTAAACCTATTATATTTTTTTTGAGACAGGGTCTTGCTGAGTTGCTGAGGCTGGCTTTGAACTCACGATTCTCCTGCATCGGCCTCCTGAGCGCTAGGATTACAGGCATGGGCTACCATGACTGGCCTTGTTTCTTAATATTCTACAAGGTAGCTTGCACCCTTTCTCCTTTCTAATGAGAAAAAAAGGATGAAGAGTGACTTTCTGTTTGGTAGCTTTGCCCATTCCGCGTTGAGAGACTGATCCCACCAGTTTTGAACAGTAACCTCATTGTTATTACAGTCAACTTTCAATTATCCCAGCTAATGGGAGAGATTATTAACAGAGATAACACAATTAATGAAATAATCTGTTTAGGGCTTTCTGCACTTTTACTCTGCTACCTAGGTTCCAGAGACCTCATTAATGATGGTAAAATCAGAGAATCAAACCAATACCCATAAGAAGGAGAGACAAGGTGTAGTGAATTCTGATATCTTCTTTTTGCCCTGCTTGATATGACTCTCTGAGGGACTTTCTTTGTGTAATTATCCTAGAAGCCTGTGGGAGCTAATTCAACCTTGTATTCAGTCTGATTCCAAAAGTATTCATTAAAGGATCATGCTGGTGAAATGAGAGAAATACGAACAAATGATCATCATGGACTGTGCTATGTGGCCTGTAAAATGAGAGGGGGACAAGCCATTGAAGGGCTGGTTTCCCAAAGATCGTATGTGGAGTCGATAACACAGCTGGCATCAGATGCCAGGTCTAGACTCTTGTCTTTACACCACTAATCTTGCAGAGTCAAAGTACTATAGGGGAAATGATACACAGGCTTTGTAAATGTTCAGCAAAACTTAGGGAAATTTTATAGCCTCTTATGTTAAGTTGTGTCAGTTTTGGCAATTTACTTGACCTGTGATTGTTAGTTTCATATCATTAAAATGGGCATTTTGAATTACTCAATGTATTTGTTTAAAGTACCTGAATAAAAATGTTTAAAAACTCTAAAGAAAGTGCACAGGAAGGTGGTCATGGAATTCTCAGGTGGACTGTATTGCTGTGGTCACCTTATCCTATGAAGACTCCACATCTGAAAGTCTGGCATCAAAGTAACTGCATGTGTTTGGACCCACAATACATCTAACTCAAAAGTGAGATGTTACATCTGCGACATAAAATACACTCAAGACACTGCCCAGTACCACAAATGCATGGATTGATTCAAGCTACAGCTCTTATTAAATGCTGTTTGCTGTGTAAATACACTTATAGGAACTGCTAATGGGAAGATTTTGCCTTTTTCATAAAAAATATGTTTCCAGGAGTTCAAACTATCAAACACCACAGTGCTCTTCTTTTCTAAAGTGCCCTCTTCTAATCAAGCTGGTTTTCTCTTGCCTGTGTATTGAAATGACAAGCACATGTCCTGCCCAGACATCTGGCACTTCTTGTGATTTTTCTTCATGTCAAAATGACAGACTCTTAATTACCAGGGCTACTTGATCCTTTGTTGTAGCGATGCATCGTGACATTTTTATACTCACGTCATTCTTCCCAAGCCTTTATTTAGTGTTTAATCGGAAGTGAGGATACAGGGCTATTCTCAAGCATTTTTACATTGTGGTGTTGTAGGTTTTAGTCGGCCAGTGAAATAGAAGTGATTCACTGCTCTCTGAGAACTATGCTACATTGTGTATTTTTAAAAGATTATTATCATCTCTATTTGATCATGCTAGCTGTGTTTGGGGTCTATTTGACCCTGCTAGCTGTGCTTAGGGTCTATCTTTTTAAACCCAGCACCTGTCGGGAGCTAAGTGATAACCCATACAGGACTCAAAAGTGTAATTCAATTGTATCTGTGCAATGAAGCAAGGTAAAGAGCATTCACAACAACCACAGATGCCAGGCAGGAAAACGTGTGCATGCATTTCTTGCTAAGCATTTACATTATTGACATTTTTAAGGCTGTCTACAAGAATCCATTCTCTCATGGCTGCTTACTTGATTAAAATGAACTCAATTTATTCTAATATGTCTTATGCTATTTGTGAGGAAAATAGTTTCTTTTTGACTTGGTATCAAGCACCTCTTACTGATAGGATCTTTAGAGATTTACTTCAATTAAATGAATTTCTTTCCATGAGATAAAACAGCAGATCTAAGCATTTTCAATGGACTTTGACTTAAAGGACTATTCATCTGTGCATCACTTTATCCATTTCAATTTTAGATTTTCAAATAATATTTCAAAGCTAAAAATGTTTTAGGATCCTAGTGCAGTCAGAATAGCACTGAACTCCTTCAAACACCCAGTAGCAATGTGATCCAGATGTCCTAACAGGGCAGTGGCATCACTCTGTGGGTCAGCCAGAATTAGGTCCTTATGTAAGGTGAACAATGTATCTAATAATCACCTTTTCTCCAAATGCAATTATTCCTAAATGCTGAAGTAAAAGAAACTGAGCATTTTAAAGGCTCTTGAAATATTTTGTCCTTTTTCCCAGAATCTGTGCATTGGTTGACATTCCCATGAGCAATGTAAAAAAGTGTCCTTCTTATCTCTTCCTTGGCAGCAAAGAGTGATGATATTTTAAATTTTTTTGGTAATGTGATGAATGAAAAGTGATTTGTTATTGTGATTTTAATTTAAATTCCTCTGATTATTACTAAGGACTGAACATTCTTTTCTATCCATAGTAACAATTTGTAGCTCTTGCTCTGTCAATGTTCTGTGAGGTTCCATTCCCATTTCTACATTTCCTGTCCAAGTGCAGCTATACTTATTCCCAATCTAAGGAGCTGAAACTCTCACTACTCTCCCTTCTTGGGATTATAGCAAACAAAAATGAAAATTCACATAGAAAAAAAAAATGGAGGTAGGACTTCCAGTTTCCAGTTCCTCAGACTCTCAGATAGGCCTTCTTCACAGCCCTAGAGACTTTTGGGATGAGCCTGCTCTCCTTCTGAGTCCTTAGATCTGCTAATAACTCACTTGATTCTTAAGGGTATTTCTAAAACTCCATCCCTTCCTTTTCTTCTTATGCAATCTGAATGCCTGCAAGCAGCAAATATTCGAAAGATCACTTCAAAACAGATATAGCCTAGAATAATATTTCTGTAGTTGGTGTCATGTGGAGAAGAAAAGAAAAATGAACAAGACAATAAATTGCTAAACTAAATGAAGAAAGGGCACTTTCTTATGGTGAATATTTACCATTTTAAGTTGTATTTATCAGTGAACCATAATTAGGAAATATCAGCTAGCCAAGTTTGAACTAGCTCAGCATATTATATTTTTAAACCACTTTCCAAAGTACACGTCTTTTATATTGATTACTTTTCTACATCCTGTGAGATTTCATGAGATTATCTTAGTTTCTACAAAGAAGTTGTATTTGAGAAGCAACCTACTAGAAGACCAGTACTCATGGATTTTGAGAGTTTAATACTCTATAAAGTTTTTGGTCAATCTTAATGGTCACCAAACACCTCATGCTTCTATCTGGAGAAATAATCTTGATATTTGGGTTTTATTAGCACAACAGGCAGGTAAAATCTCACTTTGTTTGTTATCTATAGGATAGTTATGTCCCTTGTATTTAGTATTCCTTGGTAGCACAAAGCAGGTAAAGATTTACCTTTCTGGGAAATACTGCTATGTCATCTCAGCAAAGTATAAGGTATCTGGAAAATCAAAGAAATAGAAAAGTTGAGGCTTTGTTAAATCTGTAAAAATGTATCAAATTTAATTTTAATTATATACTATAGATATTTAAGTTGTAGATATTATGTGGTGGTATTTAGACACATTAGACATTAAAGTATTAGAGAATTCAGATGACACATATTTGATGTATCCAGCCTTTTGAAACAAAATAAGGTTGCTTAGTCTGAATTGCATTTTAAGTTTCCATTCTGTAAGTGTATTTGAATGAATGCTAAAATGCCAACTATTGTGAATAAAAAATGATCTATCAAACATTTGATGGAAGGGTTAGAAGATGGTGGTAAATCTTACTGAGCTTACTAATCATCTTGGCTTTAAGTAGCTTTAAGCAAAAAGTCTAAGATTCCTAAAAAGTTTTGAGCTTTTATATGGGTGGACAGAAACAAAATGTTTCCTTGCTTGGAATTCTGTAATATGCTCCTAAAAATTAGTGCCTTATTTCATTTTGTCATGATGATTTAATACACATTGTACTCTGTGCCCTAAAGAACTATAAGATTAGCTGACTAAAAGGAACATTCCTAGACTTCCTCTTCATTCTTATTTGCCAATCACTGATAACAAAGAGTTCTAGATCTGTCCACCGAATCATATGGTATAATTCTAGATAGATAAATCACGCAATTTTCCATCTGTCAAGCCAGAGATACTGAAAACAAAGTGCATACATTAGGTGCTATCTCCATATTTGCTGAATTAATGAAATAAACGAAGGGGAGTGGAGAAGTGACTAGTATTTTTTTGTTACCAAAAAATCTAAAAGGAAGTATTAGCTTAGTCTTAATGATTGATGCTTGTATTTCCTTGAGCTGAGTCTTGTCTCCCTGGTTTGATACTCTTAAAAAGGCAAAGATTTTGTTGATCACAAAACATTTAGAAAAGGGTGAGCATTGTTCAGCATCTAGTAATAAGCTCATTCAAATCTTTCTCCTTGCTTTTGGCCTTACATTCTTTTCCTGGTCGTGAAATTTTCAGGTTGTTGTACAATGTGTTCTGTTCAAAAGGGAGTTTTGTCTGCTTGATTTTGCCTCCTGATAATGTGCAGATGGCATGATACTCATTATATTGATTGATTTTTAAATTTTTGCCACATGAGGTTGTGGCTTTCTTTTGAGAGTTTCTCATGCTGAAGAAGAGAGGCAGCGGGGATTCGGTGGTGCTAGCCAAAGCAACATCATGGATCTTATTGGAGGATAAAAGAATCAATGACATATTTGAGCAGGAACAATATCTCTTGGCAAGATTCCTTGACCCTTGCTTTTAAAAACCAGATGGAAAATGTTCTGTTGCCAGACTCCACAATATACCTCTGGAAAGCCATATTGTAATAGGACATGTCTAACCTAGCTCTGTCAGGAGAAATCTCCCCTCCCTCTCGCTCCCACACCTGTTCTCTGTGGCATTACTAAGTGAAGGGGAAAGTAATCTATTATCCTGAACCTAGTCTCCTACCACTGCTTTCTGTCTCAGTAAAGAATCACAATTCGTCCAGCTGTGCAAAACAGAAATCTAGGAGATATCCTTGTCACTTCTGTCTTCCTCACCAATTCCCTTTAATCAATTAAGACATAATATTACTAATTATAATTCATAAACAATATCCTGATTCAGGATACATCTCATCAGTTTGGTCACGTTTTCTAATCTAGAAAGCCATCATTGTACATCTGGTCTAATGCAATCACTTTATAACTAGTCCCTTCCCTTTCACAGTTGTTTCCTCACCATTCATATTTCATTCATCACCAAGTCTTATTTTTACTGCAAAACATGTAGCAAATTTGTGATTTTTGTTTCCTACAACTATCCACCTACTCTGAGTCATATCATCTCTTATGTGGTCTATTTTAATTGCATCTATTCTGCCTAACTTCTATCTTGCTCTTCAGCAATCCATTCACCAGGTAAAATCCAGAGCACTCTTTTAAAAATGCAAACCAACTTTATAAAGAGTAAAGCAGTAACTCTATAATGAAGAAACCCAGAAGATATCATCTTAAATAAGTGATCAAGGTTAACATCACCATTGATAAGAAGGGTCAACCTACTGATTTGACAAACGGAGATGACTATCATATTGTTATTTGGTATTCTTGTTAAAAATGCATAACCTCAACCTAACCGTGAGGAACTATCATATGATTGTAAAATGAGGAATAATTCTGCAAAATAATTGGCCAGTACTCTTGAGAAATGTCAAAGTCACAAAAACAAAGAAACAGTAAGGAAACCCCGCAGAATGCAGAAGAATACAGTGCAAACAAAATACAATGTGAGATGCTGGATCAAAAGAAGGGGGGCGGCTTTTAGTAGAACAACTGGTAAAATTCAAAGACAGCCTCTATAACAGTTAATATTATTGTTATCCAGATGAATTTTCATGGCTTTTATAAGTATACTAGAAATTGTCTGTGATGCTAACTTCAGAGACAGATGGGCGTAGTGTATATAAGGACTGAAGGGAGGTCAAGAGAGAGCAGAAGGGAAGTTGGACATGACCGAGGCACTATATATACATGTATACAATGTCAGTGAAACCCATTAATTTGTACAATTAATATATGTTAAAAACTATAATAAAAAGAACTCTGTTCCATTTTGCACTCTTTTGTTTAAAAAAATAAAAGTTAATAATGTATATAAAATTTAAAAATGTGAGAGAGATTATGACCATTGGATTATTGCTTTGCAATCACTTCCCAGGAATTGCAGGGAAACTAGGAAGTGAGGGGAAAGCATTCTTATTTGATGTCATCTTGAGATGATCCATTTATTTTGATGCTAAATTCCCGGGCATTGACTAAAGATGAAATTTTGGGAGGCCATTCACATTACATTGATGCTTAGTATTATATACTTGGAAGAAAAATGATCCCACAGATGGAATTTTTTTTCCATTTAGCTGGCCAATTACCAGCAGAGTAGAACTGTCCTATTTCTTTGAGTCTGTCAATAGTCATTATGTCCTAGTCCAGCCCATCAGGAACAACCTGACCTAGAACATCTGGGAAGAAAGGAATTAGATCAAAGTGCTCCCCATTCTAGATGTAATTTTTTGTGTGGTGTTGGGATTGAACCCAAGACTTCACACATACTAGGCAAGCACTCGTACCTCTCAGTTACACATCCCCAGCCTGCATTCTGGATGACTTTAAATAATGCTATGGGATTAAAAGCCTTAAAAAGAACATAATTCAATTAACTAGTTACTCTTTAATCATTTTCCTGAAACAATGACTAAATGGATTCATAAGCCTGGGGATAGAGGCACATCATTTAACTCTATTTGGAATTGGAATTCTTTTAATGGGGTTATTTTATGTTGGTACATTTCTTTCTAATCACATTTTAGCTGTTCCTAAACGTATCTGAACCTGGTTAGCATACTTACCCATCATGAATGGAAGGAAAGTGGAAGCAATAGAGATAAAGATACAGTCAGAAGAGTTTGGAAGGGGAGAAAATAATGTTATAGGTAGCAAAGCCCTTTCCTTCTAACATGTTTCTGTCAGAATCCATAAAACTACCTCTCCAATCAAAACTCACCCAAAATATGGAGCCTCAGTAAGTCCCAGCTCATCTGTCCCTCTGCTACAACATGCCCAACCTGCCAAGGACTTCCTCTTACTGTCTTTTTGTAAATGGTCATCATTAGCTCTATATCTTGCTTCATGAAACATTCCTTTTCTGTACCTCATGGCCTTGGGACTAAGGAATATGAATTCCAAATATATTTCCTATTCTAGTCATTTTCAAAGTTAAAAAAAAAAGCTAACCTCCCCTTGTTCCGAATAGTTTTTTCTTTTTTAAGGTAAAAGAGATTTTCTCTGGTTGAAGCAGAAGAGAGGCACAAAATTCCCATACTTCCCTATGTCCCCTACTGCTCTGGCAGCCTTTGGGAACTCTATAGAGAAGTCTGGCTTCTTAGAACACAATGTGAAATGATTGACAATAAACTGCCTGGCAGATGTGCTGATGAGATAATATCAAAGGCCTACTTCCTACTTCCCAGAGAGCAGGCCTTCCTTAAAATGCTCTCTGGAGACAGTCCAGGTCAACAGCTCAGTAACTATTTGAAACTATACAAAGATCTTATTATTTCTTCTCTTCAGAAACAACATCTATGTTCAAAGTTCTAGACTTGGGGTCAGAGGAGGAGGGAACCAAATTGTAGAACCTTCTGAATGCAAATGACTATGCTGTGAAAACCAGATATATTATCCTCAGAATCAAAACAAACAAACCTATAACTACAGGGATGGGAACTTTCTGTTGGATATTCTAGTGTTTTTGAAAATCAGCAATCACAGCTCTTCAAGTGAGGAGTAAACATTCTCCAGCCTCTTTCAAGATAGGTAAAAACAATACAATATCCATGGGCAAAACTAGTTAGGAAAGAGGCCAATTTCTGCTTTAATGCCTCCTCCCTAACTAAATCTCCTGGAAGAGTTGGGAATTATAGCACCAGTCAACCTCTCATCATGAGAGAATTTCAAGATTAAAAGAGAAATAGGATAAATGGCCAACAATTTATATAAAGAAATAAAGAACTAATACCTTCTGTCCAGCCAAACTCAAATGTTCTAGAAGTAGATGTGTGGGAAAGCTGTGATACTGTATCAACCCAAATTTCTCCTCCTTCTGAGACATATAGGAATGCAAATAATTTTTAAATGTGCTTTACATAAACATACATAAATAATCTGATTATACTGCATTCCATTCTTACCACATCTGAGTCACAATGGCATCTTTCTGTACTACTCTGTTCCCAGTCCTGGCTTTCACATGGTTCTATCTACTTCAACTCCTTCCCCACTGTACAATAACTTTTACCATACCTAGTAGCCAGTAGAATCTATTAAAAATAAAAAAATGTGATTATGTGTCTCTTCTACTTCAAACCTATCATAGATTCCTGCTGTGCTTAGAATACAGTTCAAGCTATTACCATCACCTAGTAGGCATAGCAAATTCTGACTCCTGCCTACCTCTCCAGCCTTATTCAAGCCTCTGTTCCTAGCCTAGTACTATTTCCACTCTGTTCATTTCACTTTATCCAGATAACTCATATTAATCTTTCAGTTCTCACACAAAATTGCACTCCCTGAAAAGGCTTTATTATGTGTAAGGTGAAAACAGCCCTTTTGTAATTAATTTTCACATCCCCTCTCTAGAAGCACAAGGCAGTTCCTACCCCAGGGGGTTCCTCTCCCAATCTTCCACCTGGGAAACAAATAGTTTCCACACCCCAGTCCCTGACCCAGGGGGTTCCACTCCGGAATCTTCCACCTGGAAAAACAAGGCCTAACCGTTCAGGTTAGCATATCAGAGAGAAGGCCGCCACTGCTTACCTGCCCCCAATTTTAAAGTGACCAATCCCTAGCTCGCCACGCGGTTTTGTAGCGGGCTCTATAAAATCCCTCCTGCACATCCCCTCTCTCTCTTTTCCTCTTCGCCTGGGCGCCCACTCCCCTGAATAAAGGATTTCCTGGCTGTACAGAGGTGTTTGTGTCTGGCTGGCCGCTACCCTAACATTATGCTCCCTACCAAATCTGGGGAATTACTATGCTCCCTACCAAATCTGGGAATATGCCCCTAATGTTTACTCTCACAGCTGCTTTTATTTTTCCATCATAGCATGTATCAACTCTAATGTAATGTTTTATAGGGTTTAGAACAGATGTAGAAGTACAACATATATCAATAATAACACAAAGGCTAGGAGAGAAGAAATGATAGTACACATTATTATAAGGTTTTTAAACTATATGTGGAATAGGAAAATATCACTTTAAACTAGTTTGTGATAAGCCAAAGATAGATAGCAAAGCATTCCAGCTTCTGCTAGGGGATAGAAAGAGCCGGAAGGAACATCACTCATAGCTTTTCAATGAGAAAAAAAGACAATGTGACAAAATATGAAAAGAAAAGATGATTCATCATAATCTCTTGCAGAAAACTAAACAAGAGAAAACACTTCCCATTTCCTTTTAAGAGGTCTTTATTATCCCAATGTCAAACTAGTCAAAGATTGCAAGGAAAGAAAAACTATATACAAATGCAATTATCACAATTCTAGCAAATCAAATCAGAGTAAATATAGAAAGGACACTCTGTCAACATCAGGAGGTGTTTATCCTATGAATACAAGGTTGGCTTAATATTTGACAGCCAACAAGGTAACTCACCATATTAATGAACTGAAATGGAAAAAGATATTAGATCATCTCAATACATGCAGGGAGAAAAAAATTACCATTTGACAAAATCTGATAGCTTCTTTGTGTGGTTCCTGTGAACATGGCCCACCTTCTCTTCTCTGTATAAACCACACCTACACTGCATCTCCTTGAGTCTTACTGGGTGCTGCTAGATGGATTGAAAATTCAAGTAAAGCAATATGAATCTGAAATCTGCACTATTTTTACTAGGTCTTTATAGTTGTCTAAAACTGCATGTAATTGGATAATTTCTTTTTCCTAAAATAACTCAGTTTTGTAAGATTTTCCCAAAGAATTCTATTCATTTCCATAGAATCAATCCTTTTCATAAAGTTAACATAATAATGCATTAATGTACATAATTACCACAAAACAACTCAAGCATGTTCAGGATCGAGCACAACTGACACTTTGCAGTCCATAGCTGAACAACAGGGAGCTAAAAGCATGGGGCAAAATAGAGACTAACATGATAGATACACAAGTACATGCTCTGGGCATAATCAAGAATTGGAAGGTTTTTCGGTGCCAATGACAAATAGTTACAACCAAGGAGTTGAATAAGTAAAAGAGAATATCAATACTATTTTAGTTATATTTTCATTGTCAATTTTTAAGAATTACTTCAGTGTTTTTATTTTGTTTTATGATTTCTTTCTCACCTCTGTTTCTTACATCTCATTTATTCTTTAGAGATTTTGGGGGGGGCAATTTTCTTTTTCTTTTTTTTTTATTTTTTTTTATTATTATTCAATGGGGATTGAACCCAGAGTTTTACCACTGAGCTACATCCACAGCCCTTTTTATTTTTCTGCTTTGAGACAGGGTCTTCCTAAGTTGTTGAGGCTGTCCTCAAACTTTTAATCTCTCTGCCTCAGCCTCCCAAGTCCCAGGGATTATAAGCATGTGCCACTTTGCCTGGCTAAGAGTTTATTTTTCCTTATGTTTAAATAAAACTGTCGTTATTCATTTGTTTTGGTTTTTTACTTTTCCCCAGTGAAAGTTTGTCTTTGTGTATCATAAAATTTTCTTCATTTTATCTGAATATAAAATTCTATTTTTTGAGTTATTTTCCCTCAACAGTTAAAAGAAATTATGTGACTGCCTTCTGACATTTATTGCTGCTGATGAGGAGTCTGCTAATAGTCTGAGTGATGTTTCCTTGGAGTTAATCTCTTTCAGTGTTCTGCTTGCTTTTAAAATTTTCCATGTGCCCTTATTTTGCCACCTAGAAAAAAAGTCTACATTATTTTTTATGTGCTGAAAGTTATAAACAAATAGTGAAAAAGTAATAAAATAATTCACTACCTGCAATGACTTCTTTTAGTCTTTTCATGATTTTACATTGTATTAGAGTCAAGATCATACTGTGTATACTATTGTGTGTTGTAATTTTTGGATAATAGAGTAACAAAAACATTTTTCATGTTGTTACCATCTTTTTGGAAATACCATGTGAATGCTGAGTAGTATTCTACCATACAGTGTATTTAATATATGTAATGGTTTTCTTATGTTTAGTACTCCATTGTTTCCTGATTTTTTGCTTTATGAATAATGCTGTAATACCGAATTTTGCCTGTAACTTTTTCTTTTCATGTCTAATTATTTCTCTTAAGTAGATTCTTAAAATGGGACAAAACTGCATCTAGTAGTGTTCGTATTTTCAATATTGTTGACATACTGTGCTATAATGTTTCCCATAAACATTTTACCAATTTATAGTCTCACACGTTACGCAAGCCTGTGCATTAATTAGGCTTATTGTCATCCTCAAAATAATCCTTACTGTTTTTATTACTGAAAATGGAATCATGTTGTTTACATTTGAATTTCTATATTATGAATGAACAATACCACTTTTGGTAATTATTATATCTGAGTCTACAACTACGGAGTTTCTTTGCAATAGGCTTCTGGACATCCCCATAATCCACAGGTCACTGAACAGATCCATGATTTAAGATCTGATTGATCAATTTTTATCTTGTTTTTCTGTGCATTGGCATATTTTTGATGAGATCTGACATTTCTTCTCAGTTTCACAATTTATAAGTCTTCACAATTCTAAAAATTCTTAATGCTTCCACCAGAAAGCTGTACTAAATTTTTAAAAATTGATGAAAATCATGCCTTGTGTTTTTCAAGTATATACTATTTGGAGTATTGAAATAGACTTCTACTACCACTTGAACGTTGGGAGCCACTGATCATTGCATACCATTCCTTGTTATATTTTTGAGTAGCATATAATGTATATTTTTGGTGCCTTTGTCTAGTATGAGTTTGTCTCTGTGTCTTCTACTCTATTCCATTCGTATTCCTGCCTGTTTTGGTGCCAATATCATGCTGGTAAAAATGATTTTAAAGAGGGTGCTTTAGTTTTCTTCCTGTGCTAGTGGGACAGGAAAGGAAAGGAAATGGACAAGGTAGGTTAGAGAAATAAAGGCTGTTTGAGAAATGAGATTCTTTAATTTATTGTAAAATTTAGCCAGTTCAGATGCCTAAGGAGATAACTTAATGAAAGTCAATTAAGATCTTAGTAACTGGATCCATATGAAATAATAATAATAATGTAGAAATTAAAATCATTTCCATGGACAGGTTAGCTGTAAATTTTAAAGACAGTCTTTATGTTCAAGGCATTAAAAAAAATTTTTAAATGAGTAAGTTAGGATGTGGGAACAGTTTTGTTGATGCCTGGCCATTTGATGCTTGATAAAACTTAAAAAGGAGGTACTGGTTTGTTGCATGCAGGTAGCCAACATGTTTTCTTTTTTTTTTTTTTTTGGTACTGGGGATTGAACTCAGGGGCACTGGACCACTGAGCCACATCCCCAGCCCTATTTTGTGTTTTATGTAGAGACAGGGTCTCACTGAGTTGCTTAGTGCCTCGCCGTTGCTAAGGCTGGCTTTGAACTCGCGATTCTCCTGTCTCAGCCTCCCAAAGTGCAGGGATTACAGACGTGTGCCACCACGCCCGGCTCCAACATGTTTTCTTAATATTAAATAATTAGAGAGGAAAACAACTAGTTAGCATTGAGGTTAAAAGCAAGACTTCTGAGTTTAAATCCTGTCTCTACCATTTAATAACTTTGTGACCTAGGACAAGTCGTTTAACTTCTCATTATTTCAATTTTCTCATCTATAAAATGGATGTATAGATGGGCTGGGGTTGTGGCTCAGTGGTAGAGCACTTGCCTAACATGCGTGAGACACTGGGTTAGATCCTCAGCACCACATATAAATAATAAATGAATAAAATAAAGATCCATCAACAACTAAAAAAATATTTAAAAAATAAAAATAAAATGGATATATAGAGGTATTTTAAGGAATAAATGAGTTATTATACATAAAACACTTAAACTAGTGCTTAGCATATGGAATTGATCTACAAATAATAGCAACCCACACTGCATACAGGTTGAAAATAGCAGAGGCAGGTTCTCAAAACATATCCAACACCCAAGCTGAAGCTGTGCACACACCATGGGCTTTCTGCCTCTTGAGTCCCTCTCTCTTAACGGGAAGTGAGTCATTTATAAAACCATCCTTTTTCATGATGTACAAAACACTGGTAAGCGAGTGTCCAAAGAGACGAGAAATAAGCTGAAGATTAGTAGAGGTATATTTTCAGATTTTGCCTCTTCCCCTGCTGTTTGCTTGCTCCTAGTCCTCCAATAGTTAACATATTTGGAATGTCTCTCCTGGCCTCATGGAGGCTATGTGCAGTTGTCCTTTAGATATAAGATGGCTTCCATATAGAGCTTCCCAATCTCGGCTATTGAGTTACATATAGATCTAATATTGTACACTATTTACGGTTGCAATCAGTGTCACAGTGCTGTTATTATCTCTCTCCAGGTATTAATAGTAGTAGTAGTGGAGGCAATAGGTAAAACCTAAACATTCTTTAATTAGCAAATCTCTTCACTTGTTCAAATGCCAACTTCAGATGGCTTCAGGCCTTCTTATCTCTTCAGGAGAGTGCTCACAACTACAGAAAGTGTCTTGAATACTTGAACTGGATAAATTATGAAAGAGGCCAGTGAATTGCCCAACCAAATACAGATAATCCTTATCATTTAAAGAATAAAAAAGATAAAGCAGTTTCAGATTTAGGGAAGGAGAGCTTGTGGAGACAGAAATTCTAGGTTCCAGCCCCAGCTCATCGTGTGTTAGGTGTGTTACCCAAGCCACTTCAGAAAATGGCTTCCCTTCTTTTTGTGTGTTTGTTTGAGATAATTTTTTCCTCACTTATCCTTTTT
This sequence comes from Xerus rutilus, assembly GCA_028644305.1. NCBI lineage: Eukaryota > Metazoa > Chordata > Mammalia > Rodentia > Sciuridae > Xerus > Xerus rutilus. The sequence continues at coordinate 10,734,282 of CM053417.1, forward strand.
TTCATATTTTTATTGGTGCATTATAATTATACATAGTAGTAAGATTCATTGCTACATATTCATACTGACACACAATATAATAATAAGCTTCTCCTAATATAATTAGGTTTCTTCCAATGAACCAGGAGGATCAATCCCAATATCTGCCTTAACATCCAGAAAATTTTGTTGTAAGGATCCACTAGACAAGTGGTAAAGAATTATATACTTGTAATGTGTGATGTATGATGGGTTGTAAAAGGGTTTATTATTGTTCTGTAAGAATGTTTTGAGAATAGAAAAATGGTTTGTTTACTTTCTTACTACCAGCTCATAGGCTGTTTTCTTTTGAAAAATCATCATGCAAATCAAAATTGTGTATTGAAATCCTAAGTAAAACTTAAGGAAGAAAAAGGCAATTCAGAGGAATAGAAGTAAGATTAATTTTCAATCAGTACTTGCATTTTCTCCAAAGATGACTAATACTATATTATTACTTTTCAAAAGTCTCCTGGGAGAAAAATACATAGACATTTCTCTGGTTAATTAAAACTAGAGTTGCCAAATCAAGGGGAAAAAAGGAAGGTGGAGGTAATTCAAAACGAAGCTAATTGGACTGCCCAAGTAGACAGAAATGTAAGGTGATAGACAAGAGGAACCATTTTTATAATAGGCAAATGTGATTCTGGCTGGCCTTCTGTTATATTAATTATCCTTCTCTGACATATCAGGTGCAATGTCCTTTAATAAAATTTTCTGGAATACACTTTTCTTTTTCTATTCCATAATGGAAATTGTACATGTTTTTATTATTAATACATTTTTCCTCCCTGACAATAGCAGTTAAAAATGCTAGTATAGGCATGGTACATTTTCTGAATGCTAGTGTAAGTGTACAGCAGAATTTTCTTCTTGATTTCATCAAATGAATTCTACATTACAAAAGAAAAAAGAAAAAAAAAACATAGCATTGGCAACAATAACAAAAAGACCAAATACCCTGCCCTATCAAAAGCATATTCACTTTATAATTAGGCTCTTTTTCCATCTTTTGCATCTTTCTTATGTTAGCTGAGGTGTTCTGAATTTAATTGAGCTCAAAAGAAATTCAGAATTAAAGCAAGGAGTTTACCCTAGAATTGAGCTGTCCCATCCCCATGTTTTCTTATAGATTATCACCTAATTCTTTAGAAAACTCTTTTGACATTCTTAAGCTTAAATTCAGAGATGTACAGTCAACCACAAGAGATACTACTAGTGTAAAAGACTAGGAGCATTAGACTTTATGGTGATAGATGGCATATATCCACCAAGCATCTCAGTAACTTTAACTACGAGCTGCCAAAAACAATTAAGCTTAGTATTTATTGGACTTTCATCATATGGTGGATATTGTTCATTCAACACCTGCTATCTGTCTAAGCCAAAGAACAAAATCACAGTAATGCTGTATTTCTGAGTAAACAGAATCACAAGGATATGCTATAAAACATTACTGAAATTTAAAGTCTCCATTTCAAGATAAAACCTCAGACTTTCAAAAAAAATTCTTTTTTTTTAATGTAACTCATTCAAAGATAAACTCTTCTCCAGTAAGAATTTCAGATCAGTTGGATTTTGGTGGAAATATGAAGCCCCATGTATAGTGCTAAAAACAAAACAGAGCCAAAAAAAAAAGATCTTTATCTTCCAGCTTCAACAACCCTGTTCTACCTCGCTGACTGCTGTGCCTTCTTCTTCTGTTAGAAATGTAAATGTTAAAGTTCTGCAAAGTTCTATCTCCAACCCTCTTTGTTCTCTTTGCCACACCAACACCAACCTCCATACAAGGGGTTTCCAAAAGGTTCTCTCCTAACCAGGTTTCTTTTCTGAGTTCTAGACTCATTTCTATCAGCCAATGGGGATGATTAACAATTTGATCTAAGTAGGAAAACAAGAGGTGGCTTTTGGGTTAACCCAGAGCATATGATCGCAAAGCAAAAGACATCTACAGTGATAAGAACAAAATCAAAGGATTCTCTGATGCTACTAAGTGCATACACTGTGCAGAAACTAAATGCATGAATCAAATACTGGAAGGAAGGTGCATGGATTGTTCTGCAAAAGTCACAGGACTGCATCTACAGCCTTTACGCCAATTTCTGGGGATATTATAAAAATCTTTGTTTGCATGGAAGAAATTCTTCACAAATACATATTATTGAATACAATGGTACTTAGTAAATTAAAATTTTTTATAATTATGAAAGAGAAAATACATAATACACAAACACACATGCACACATTTGCCTTGCATCAGACTTCTTAATTTTTCTGTGGCATAAAATATTTTAATGTAAAGCACCACCAATGAAATGTCATTCACATAAATCAATAGGCCATTTATAAAGATAATTTTAAAAAGAGTACAGCCCTGTACCAGGCACTGCTCTAAGTAACTTATATGCAGTTATTTATTTATGCTCATAACAATCCTGTGACCTAGGTGCTATTATTCTGTTCTTCATTCTGCTGATGGAAACATCAAGGCCACACAAATAGTTAAGTAATAGAAGCAAGAATAGAACAATATTAGCTGGCAGTGTGCTGAGGTTATAGCTCAGTGGTAGAGCGCTCGCCTAGCACGTGTGAGGCACTGGGTTCAATCAGCACCACAGTAAAAATAAATCAATAAAATAAAGGTATTAAGTCCATCTACAACAAAAAATACAAAAAAATATTAGCGGACAGGGAAGTTTATACCCTTAATCATGACACTATGCTGTTCTATAATATGTAAATACATAAAGAATATGAAAAAAGAAAGTTTTCACAGTTCATTTTTATGAAACTATGAAATAACATAATGATGGCAAACACTTATTGAGCCTTTGCTTTTTGCTAGACCCTGAACAATTCACATGTGTTGTCCCATCTAATCATTATCAAAAATGTATGAAATGGCAGTATCTGAAAAATAATTTTTGATTAATATGTAGTTATTGAAAAAATGGAGTCGGTTATTACCCCAATTTACAAATAGGAAAACTGAAGCCTAGAGAAGTTACATAAAATTATCTAAGGCAATACAGCTAATAAGTGATGGCATCCCATCTATTATAGGTTCTCCTGACACTAGTAATCATGGTGATTATAATTTGCTAGTTGTGAGTGATTGTGGGGAGTAGTGTGTATTTGTGTGTGTGTATGTATGTGAGAAACAGAGAGTGAGATTATTTGCTAGTTGCCTCTTCTAATAGTAACTCCCATTCCCAAACTGACACATTTTCCCCCAATGATATTGATAATAAGTCTTACATTAAACAAAAATAATTTCCTAGTTGCTGTGCTAAGAGTGTGATTAAGAGTTAAAATGATACAAAGGGATTAATATATACCAACAAATTAGGGATTTGCTTGATGAATTATAAGCATATTTATGGGTGTTAAAAATATGATTCTGGGGGGGTGGTTCCAAGATGGTGGCCTAGTCGGACACCGCAGTCCATCTCTCCAGAGCCAGAGATTGAAGTTTTGGAAATATCATCATCGTACAGCTACCCTCGCAGGAATTTCACTTGCGCGAGTAAGCAGGGCCACCAGGCAGCAGCCAAAGCCACAATCAGTGTGACTTCAGCAGCAAGCCGCCGCGGTGCTCAGCGGGGGGCAGCGGCGGAGCTCACCACCCAGCAGCTCTGGGCTCCAGCCCAGGGCTCGCCCCGGGCTGAGACTACTTCTACAGGGGTTCCTGGCTCCAGTGCCCACCCAACCACGCAGGGCCCCTAGCAGTTGCTCCCGTGGACACACAGCCCCAGCCACTAAGCCGCTGCAGAGCCCAAATTCAAGGTAAGAGTCGCTCCAGAGACATCAGCGGAGACAGCCCCGTCCAAGGGCAGCCTGGGCCCGCCCCAGTTCCGCTCCAGAATTCTTGTGGACCAGCAGGAGCTCCAAAGGACCCTGACCCGCCCTCAGGATCCTCCACGGTTGTCCAGCCAAAGGGAGACCAGGGTCTGCTACTTCTAACCATTGGGGAGGCCAAATTCAGGGCAAAATTCGCTCCAGAAACACCAGTGTGAGGCAGCCCCGCCCA
>CM053417.1:10738829-10794146 GCA_028644305.1 Xerus rutilus
GAACTGCAAATTGGTACAACCAATCTGGAAAGCAGTATGGAGATTCCTTAGAAAACTTGGAATGGAACCACCATTTGAGCCTGCTATCCCACTCCTAGGTCTATACCCAGAAGACTTAAAAACCGCATACTACAGTGCTGCAGCCACCTCAATGTTTGTAGCAGCTCAATTCACAATAGCTAAACTGTGGAACCAACCAAGATGCCCTTCGATAGATGACTGGATAAAGAAACTGTGGTATATATACACAATGGAATATTACTCAGCAATAAGAGAGAATAAAATTATGGCATTTGCAGGTAAATGGATGGAGTTGGAGAATATCATGCTAAGTGAAGTAAGCCAATCCCAGAAAACCAAATGCCAAATGTACTTGTTGATAAGTGTATGCTGATCCAAAATATGAGGAAGGACATGGGAACAATGGTGAATCTCTGTGCACTGGGATGTAAGGGGGGAGAGGGCAGGAGGACAGCAAAAGTGGTGGAATATAATGGTCATAATAACCCTAACTTTATGTATGACTGCATATATGTTGTGATTCTATACAACTTACAACTAGAGAATTGATATATTATCCTCTATCTATGTACAATGAATCAACTTGCACTGTTAATGTGTAAGCCTAAATAAAAAATTTTTTAAAAAAAATATGATTCTGTCACCTCATCTGATCATTACAATAACTCAGAGAGGATCTATTATTTTGCCCATTTATCAGATGCTAAAACTGAGGCTTGGCAAGTTGCCCAAGGTTATACCAAAACGGTGATGATTTTTTTTTTTTGGTACCGGCAATTGAACTCAGGGCCACTCGACCACTGAGCCACATCCCCAGCCCTATTTTGTGTGTTATGTAGAGACAGGGTCTCACTGAGTTGCTTAGCGCCTTGCCGTTGCTGAGGCTGGCTTTGAACTCGCGATTCTCCTGTCTCAGCCTCCCTAAGTGCTGGGATTACAGGCTTGAGCCACCACGCCCGGCTGGTGATGATTTTTAAAAGGTATTTCAAATATTTCATAAAAACACTCCAATTAAAACAAAGTCATCAGTGTATTAACATGGTTTTATGCCAGGATTTCATCTCTATTATCTGGAAATGTAAAGTTGGTTTCATATGAGAAACTAACACATATTATGTATATATTGGACAATGGAGGGTGACATATCAATACTGAAAAATAATAAAGGCATTAAGCTTTTAATAAAATCAAGAATAAGGTGACTTAAAAATTAATCTTTCTTTTAAATGATTGAAAACTATCTTTTACACAACAGCAATAGTACCTATAATATGGAAACACTAGAGACATCCCTATGAAAGTCAGAAAAAAACACAAGAATAAATACTAGAACTCTATTAGTCCATTTTCCATTGTTTTTACAAAATACTTGAGGCTAGATACTTTATAAAGAAAAGAGGTTTATTTAGCTTGCAGTTTGGGAAGCTGAGAGTCAAGATCAGATGGGGTTGTCAGATTAGCTTCTGGTGGGGCCTCATGGTGGATGCCATCAGATTGGCAGAAGCAAAAATAACCACTTGATGAGATAGGATGCCCCAGACTGAGGAGGGACCAGTTTTACTTTTTGATAACACTCCACTCTCACAGGTACTAACAAGTGTTTAATAAGAAGTATGTCTGTCCCTTCCATGGGCAGTGCTCCTGATGACCTCATTACTTTGCTCTAAAGTACACATGTTTTAAAGATTCTTCCGCCTCTTAACATCACCATGTTGACAATAAAGCTTCCACCATATGAATCCTGAGGGGACATATTCAAACCACATCTGGACCATAACAAGGACTAAACTTGTTTGGTATCACCTGTAAGTTAAAGCAAATGTATAAAGAAAAGAAAAATTTAATTGTCAGATATCTGCAGTCAATATTATTAATAACTCAAGGTTATTTGACTGCTTACCAGAACAGAACAAAACAAAACCCAGAGAATTCTTGATAAAGCATAAGAAATAAGAGTTCCACTAAGTCAACACTGTAATCCCTAAACCAGCAGCATCAGTAATAACCTGGGGGCTGTTAAAATGCAAATTCTTTGGACCCACCCAGATACACTCAGAGACGCTGGACTTGAGGCCCAAGAATCTGTATTATAAGAAACCCCATAATGTAATTCTGGTTCATATTAATGTTTCTAGAAATATTGATCTTAGGAAATAGAAATTAAAATAAATAAGGAAAGCCTTCTCTATTTCCTTCAGATAGTTAGTTAAAAATAGAATGGGAAATATCACATTCTCATAGCAATGCCGGATTTAACCAAAAGAGAAAAAAAAATCACTCAAGCAGCCCAGTTAAATTTGAATTTCAGATCAACAATAAATAAATTTCTTTTAGTGTATGTCCCAAATAAGTATTGTGTGGAACAGAAATTATTCGTTGTTTTTATGAAATTCAAATTGAACTGGATGCCCTTCATTTTATCTGGCAAACTTACCAATAAGAGCAAAAATGAAATTTCAGTAGAAAACAACAAGAAATGAATACAGCCTATGTGAAGAAAACTATAAACTTTACCAGAGGAAGTGAAAATAGCATAGTGTTTGAACATATACTATGTGCTAGATGCTATTCCAACTATTTCATATTCCATGTTTTTGAGAGGGGACACTGGGGATTGAACTCAGAGGCGCTGAACCACTGAGCCACATCCTCAGCCCTTTTTTGTGTTTTATTTAGAGCCAGGGTCTTACTGAGCTGCTTAGAGCCTCACTGTTGCTGAGGCTTGCTTTGAACTTGTGATACTCCTGCCTCAGCTTCCCCATCTGCTGGGATTACAGGTGTGCACCATGGCGCCTAGCTCATATTGCATGTTTAAACTACATTTATTAGCTTGTTAATCCTCTCAACCATACTAGGAGTGGGTGCAACTTTATAGTTCAGGTAATTTAGTCACAGCAAATTTAAATATTATACCAATGAGTAAAAAGAGTGGCCCTTAGTCCAATTCCCAGTGAGTCCTTATTTCTATCCAAAACCTCATAAGCATAAGCTTTATTGTCCACATTTCTATCAGCATTCTGGTCCTGTGAGCCCTCACCATAACCACCATTAAGCTCTGCTTATAGAATTCTAGGCTTACTGGAGTCTAGTCCTCCAAATTTTTCCAAATTCTTCCTACAGACCAGTTTCATAGGCTTCTCCACATCATCTCAAGTACAATCACAGCAATAACCCACTTGTCAGAACCAATTTTCTGTGTGAGGCAGCTAGATACTCAACTGATAAAGAGGAAAGATTTATTTTGGCTGACAATTTTGGAGGTTTCAGTCCATGACCAGTTGGTTCTATTGCTTTGGGCTTGTGGTAATACAGTACATCTTGAAAGGGACATGTGATGGAGGAAGCCTGTTCACCTCATGGCCAGATATGAAAGAGAGAGAGCGAAAGGAGTGGGAATGTCCACAATGGCCTATTTACTGGTAGGTCCCTCCTCTTAAAAGCTTTAGTGTCTTCCAATAGCTTCACAAGCTAGAGACAAGTGACTCTTCAGTAGCTAGAATCTCCACATTCTACAGCAATGGGTCTGTTGGTACTCTCCTGTTGATCCTTCTCCTACCATGGGGAGATCTCTCAACCAGGGAGCAGTGATCAAGTATTCCAGTGTGCTCTGTTCCTCTTTCTATGAGCGCATCCCATGCCTCTGTGTCTTAATCACTGTGCTGTGCTTACTCAAGCACCAAGTCATTCCTAGCTAAAGGAATGACTGGTTTTAGGATAGCAGAACTAGGCATTCCTTAGTGTCTCACCTGCCACTAAAGGATTTTGAATCCAGCCAAATGATGAGGTCTCTAACTACCCATGAGTCAACATAACTGATCATAAATATATCTGACGATAACCATTAATCTATTTAACAAAACAGGGTAAAAACTGATGCTACAAGAGGACCTCCTGGAAACAAGAGAACTTCCCTAGATTCTTTCTCAGAGCCAGGCCCAGTACCAAAGTCCACAACCAGTCATATGACCAAAGAGCACTAGATGGCCTTTCTACATAAGAAAATAACCTCATCAGTGTATAAGAACAAAGGTCTTTAACTTGTTACCATTCTGAGTAATGAGTACAGTAGGTGAGGCAGACAGATCCTGCAAAGTTGATGCAGAAACCATCTCCAGAGGAGGGAGATGTTCGTTGTCCAAGTTCTATGACGGATAAATTAAAGAGGGTGCCAGAGGACAGCTTGCTGGGTTAAGAACTGGTAGGATGTGGGGAGGGATATAGGAAGTAGCACAGTTTGGGGGCTTTAGGGGTATTGAGTATATTAGGAAGGGGTCTGGGATGTAGTTGAAAGTGTTTCAACTTCTATACAGAAGTTCTACACACAGTTCTACAGAGAACTGTGCACCTGTCTGGGAGGGAACCATTAGAAAAGACTTTTTTCCCCTGGAGTAAATATAGTAAATATTTGGCAGAGACTGGTAAGGTTTAGACCTTAAAGGGATCAGAGAGCAGTTATAGTTGTGCCATCCTTAGAAACCAGCATTAAGGTCTTGGAATCTTTGAGACAAAGTGGCCTGTTGAGGAGCCATTATTGAGCTGGAAGGAAATAAAGTGTTTCTTGTCTTTTCCTCCCTGCTTCCACCCCTGAGCTGTAGATCTATATCTTCAGTCTGAGGAATCTAGTACTTCAGGCTCCAGCTTGCACACCAAGTACTAGGGCCATTTAGGATACAAAGAATTATGAGTGGTGGGGAAAGTTGCAGGGCACAGTAGGAAGCTCAGCATAGGACATCTGGAGGCATCACCTTTCCTAGCAGATGCTGTGTTGGGGAAGAATAGAAACACAGGGTTGGCAGTAACTCAGAAAGCTGGTACAGCAGTTGTCAAATCTCCTGGATATAATTTAGAAGCATCTAGTGGAGACAGTAAGGAGAAGTGACTTCAATCTCCTTCTGAATCTACCCTGGTCAAGACTACTGTGCAAGTGGCCCCTGAGGAAAGATGTCAACCTGGTGGGAATGGGAGCTCTGCTGAGCTACTCAAAACACAAGTATCTGCAATTATAGCAACGTCCTTGGCAAGGCATGTGGAGATCAAGCACATATTTGCAAAAGAACAATATGATACAGGGCAGGCTCATGAATAAAGGTCCCAAAGGACCCTGTAGAAGTAGACATCACAAGCTTAGTGGGATTATTTAGGAGTTTGATAATTTTTTAAATAACTTTATTTTTATGTGGTGCTGAGGATCAAACCCAGTGCCTCCCGCATGCTGGGCAAGTGCTCTACCACTGAGCCACAACCCCAGCCCCATAGTGTGATGATTTTAATAGTGGAAAGACAAGGAGGAATGGATTGGTGGAATACAGAGGAACTAGAATGTGCAAAAACCCACCTGCAGGAATGAATAAACTATTTGAAACCAGTTCTAGGCAGAGGGAAAGCATTAAGAATTGAATACTGAGGGGCTGGGGCTGTAGCTCAGTGGTAGAGCGCTTGCCTCGCATGCATGAGTCACTGGGTTCGATCCTCAGCGCCACATACAAATAAATAAATAAAATAAAGATATTGCATTCATCTACAACTAAAAAAATATTAAAAAAAAAAGAATTGAATACTGAGAGTTTTCACAGATGATGGGAATCATGGCCTAACCTTTAAACACCAGGCTTAATTTGGAACCGGTGAGAGCCAGCACATAAAAGGTGATGGAGTTTTACTCAAAAGGAGCTCGAGCAAAGGTCTAGAACAGAGAATAAGTATCCCTTCCTGAAGGAGCAGTAACAAACCTGTGCTGATCAGAATGAAGGATGCGGAGTAGAGAAAGTGAGAAGATAGACACTATTGCATGGATAGGATGGGGTCGGAGTAGGTAGGATCTTGAAATTCATGGATGCCTGAGTCAAAGGGAAAGATGATGAAACTGCTGGGATTGCAGAGTGAAGAGCCTCAGGTTGGTGTGGACTGTTTTAGATGGCTCATCGATCTGAGATCTAAATGTATTCTAAAGGAAATCCCCAAAGGTCTAATGAAACTTTCCATTGATACAATCAATATCAATGCATGCATATTTATTGTTTCCTTTTGTTTCTGTAGAGTGATGCTTCTAATTAGTGCTTTCAGGTTATGGTTTAAACAACTATCAGGCTATAGCTGCAGTAACCTGTATTTCAGTAACACAGACAAGAATGACATGGGGACAGAATGTGAAAAGTTAGAGAGCAAAGGTTTAAAATTGTGTAATACTTCTTTCTATGGCAATTCAACTCTGTGATAAAGCTTGAAGAGCTAAGTTCACAGCTGCAAACATTGGAAGAAATTTAGATAAAAGACATAATAAAGGTCAAGTTGCTATTAGCACATATGTTTCAGTTCCAGCCTCTATGGAATCAGTCTACTTCCAAACATCACTTTCCCTTAAAGCAACAAGAAAACTGCCAGCACTTTGTATCTCAAAGATAGGAGAATGACTTCCCACTTTCTGGAGTGGATACAGAAGGATGCATAAAGTGGTGAGAGAGGTAAGGGATATGGGCGTACGAACTCAAGTCACTGAGTCCAGGATTCTCATCAATGGATAATGAACTTCACAATATATTCTTAGCTTAAACAAGGCCAGCAAGTATTTCTGTAAGTGAAATTCATCATACTATGCACAATAATAATCAGGCCAATGTTTTTTCCTTCCTATTTATAATTTTAAGGATTGAAGAAATTGTGTTAGGGTCTGTTAAACTACCCTGGGCATGATGACTTGCTAGAACTGCTCATGGGACTCAGAAGTTGTTCCACTCACAGTCCAGTTTATTATAGTAAAATGACAGAGATCAAAAGGGCAAAGGGAAAATGTGCCCAGAGCAAAATCCAGGAGAGCACACGTAACTTCAGATGTCCCCTGGAGTAGTACTGAAATTCAGCTTTATGATATTGCCTAGGTAGTACATCTTCTTTTCCCAATATCTCTGGATAGGATGAGCTATAAAGATGGTCAAAGAAGTCATAGGGCATGAAAGGGAAGAGATGCCAATTTCCTAGCTGTTCTACTTTCATGTGTGTTGGCTTCTGCTACTTGCTCTGCTTGAGCTCTTTCTCTCACCAAGTTCCACTTTCTGTCGAAGGTTTTCTAGCAATATTGTCTCTGTAAGTTAGTTGTTCCTACTTCTGATCTTCCATAGCACTTTAAGGTCCTAATCTTGTTTGACATGTCATCATTAGTTGTGATCAAAACTCAGGTCACTAAGGTCCCTTTCTCCTACCTCCAGAGAAGTTAAGACTTTATTTTTTCCTCACGCTGATAATAATAATAGTAGTAATAACACTTAAAAGATACATACTATGTGTCAGATACCACTCTTGCCATTTTACATATAATCACTTAATTTTCACAGGGACCTTAAGGAAGTACTGCTGTCTATTGCTGTGGAAACAAATTGCCACCAACTAAATTACCAGAAAATAAAACAACACAAATTTATTTGCTTACAGTTCTGAAAGTCAGAAGTCTGAAGTGGATCTCATTGGACTTAAATCCAGGTATTGGCAAGCCACATTATTTTCTGGAGGCTCCAGGGGATAATCCACATCTTTGCCTTCTCTAGGATTTAAAGACCTCCCATTACTGCTTGGCTTGTTGTCCCTTTCCCATTTTCAAAGCCTGTGATGGTGGGCCAAGTCCTTTTAGCAATGCCATCTCTCTGGTTCTCTCAGTGATCACAACCAGGAAAGACACTCCATTTTTAAAGAACTACAGAATTATACTGGGCCCATCCAAATAATCCAGTCTAATCTCCTCATCTCTTAAGGTCCTTAATCATATCTGCAATGTCCCTTCTGCTGTGTAAATGTAATATTCACAGGCTTTGGAGATCAGGACAAGGATATGTTGGGAGCGGGTATTATTCAGCATATTGCACAGTATTTTATAGATGAAAATCTAGGGCTTAAAGAAGTTCGGTAACTTGTCCCAACTAGTAAATGTTGAGGCTGGAATTCAAACGCAGTCTGGCTCCTGTAGATGTTACCACAGTAACCAGTTGGAAGTGGAGGTTTAGGAAGCAAACCATTAACTCTGTCTACCCACTCATTTTTCCCCTGTTCCCAATTCTCTTTGCCACCATAAGAGTTATTTTAGTTGCCAACAGATTTCCTTGTACATCACCATTATAGCTGCAGGTGAATTTGACTCTAGCATGACCCCAAAAATCTGGGTAAATTCAGTCATTCTCAAGGAATATCTCCCATGCCAAGCAGGTCTAGAGAGATATGAAGACCCATGTCTTTTCAGGGGATTCAGAATAGGTTTCCAACTCTCCAAAGATCTAAGAGACTCTGAGGGAGGGAAGGAAAGAAGGAAAAAAGAGAAAGAAAGAAAGAAAATAGGAATGTGGGTTCTGGCTCTGAGATTCCTAAAGTCCTCAGATAATATTCTTGGCTCTCTTGCAGCTTTAACACCACCCTAAGCTCCCTGTTTGAACCCTGAAGCAGAGGGCAGAGGTCTGGAAAACCTTTTCCTCATGCAGAACTTTAAAAATATGTATTATTCTTCACATGTATCTCTCTACTTAGTATTCTTCGGGGTCCTTTTACCAGCCAAAATACAAGCTCTTGGGTGTCTTCTGCATAAAAGCTACAATTAGAATATTTATGTATTTTTAGGGCAATAAAGGAATCACTGAACATCCATATTTGGAAAACACAACATTTGCATAATGAAGGCTTGTCTTTCTTGCGGTCCCCGGACAGCCTTCTTTGTGTCTTGACAGTTGCATTCCCTGGAGGTCAGTCATCATTATAAATTTAAAGTGACTTTTACAAGAACTCAATTAAGAACAAACTCAGAAGAAGTTAGTGCACATGTAATTCATGTATTTACTTGGTTACACAAGCAGCATAACAATGACTAGTGATGTGTAACTTCAGAAGATTCAGTATCACATTGTTGTTAGCAGTTCAAATAGCTGAACAAATGTAAGTAGAAATTAATCATGAACTATTTATCTGCAGAATGCATCTCAAGTTTCCTTTCTCACCTTTATTACAGGGCTTAAATTACGTAAATTCTCAAAACCAAAAATATTTTAATCATTTAACTGAGTACTCATGTAAAGACACAGTAGAAGGAATCTGCTTGGCCCTCGGGACTGGCAGAAGAAATGTAGTAACTTGTAGTTAACATATATGATATCTGCACACTGAGAAATATATTTTCAAAATATCAGTGAAGTATTCTATGGGGAAAAGAACCAATGAGTGAATGATATTTTGGTTTGGTTTTAAAATATTTTTAATGCCAAGGAAGGCATAGTTCCCAACTTGTCCCTCACTTTTTCTCTGAAGTACACTCAGAATTGGCAATACTGGATGAAAAATTCTCCTTTACCATCTTCTCATCCCCCTAGCACTTCTACAAGAAGGGAACTAAACTCAAAAGAGTACTGATACTTTTATTAGCATGGACAGAAGAGATTTTAATAATGGGCTAAGTGATTGACTAAAATGAGTTATGTGGATTTTAGTTAATTATTGTTTTACCTCACTGAAAGAAAAAAAAGTCTCTGCAAGATAACCCAATGCCTCTCATACATAAGAATTGAGATAACCCAATGCTCCCCATACATACGAATTGCTTTTGTAAAAATAAAGACTCTTAAATCATTTTGATATGCATCTCATCATGCCACATTTTAATCTAATTAACTGCATAAAATAAAGCAAAACTGTATGGAAGAAAGCTGATATATGGAATTTCCTTTTGAACATAAAAGCAAGAAATATCAAGGAGGTTTCCCTAATATTAATGGCTTGCTGCTTCTGCTTTTTATCTTACCATGGTGATGAAATAAATTGCAGCTGGAGAAGTTAAGATGAAAGAATCTGACTGCCTGAAAAACTAACCTTTAAATGTGGAGTTGGAACATCAGAAGGACTGTCGGGAGCACTTTGCCTCCTACAGTCTACCAAGGGGAAATGCAATGCCTGGATGTGTGCCCTGCATATATTTGGTATGTCCATTGCTCCATGATGATTTTTCAGATTTTAATACTGGTGTAGAATGAAAATCCTCCTCAGTTTTTTTTTCCCAAAGAGAATCATAAAGTATTGGAAGGCACAATTAGCATTCAGGATAGATTGACTGCTAAAAATAGTCTTAGCATTTGAATCTGCACTCTTCAATGTAGATAAGTATTTAGCCTTGGATCATACCATCACACAGAGATTTGGAGAAGTTAAAGACAGGACTACTGGACTCCTGACCCCCTCTCCATTAAATGATGCAGTTGTATTTTACATTTGCTCTTTTCTTAATCAGAAGGACTAGTATAGCATTCTCTGAGAGAAATGATTTATTTTACTCTAAGTTTTTTTAAAAAGGAAAACCTGTGGGGCTGGGGTTGTGACTCAGTGGTAGAGCACTTGCCTAGCATGTGCGAGGCACTAGGTTCAATTCTCAGCACCGCATATGAATAAATAACATAAAGGTCCATTGACAGCTAAAAAAGTATTTTTTAAAAAATTTTAAAAAAAGAAAACCCGTGAATAATAGTTTCCTAAACATGGAGATAGTAAGTATCCAATACATTTTTTTAAAATAAATGAATGCTTTAATTTAGACACTGAGCTAAAAACTGTTTTCTCTAAAAATATTAATTACAAATAATTTTCCTTTTGGAAATAATATTTGATAGAAAAGCTTGCAAAATAAAACTGAGGGCATGAATTGTATTCCTGCTGCTCTTTGTTTACTCCTAAGTATTTCTCAAACCAAGCAGGGATGGCAAGTGGGTATTCTTGGTAGTTTTGTTTGATGCATGTGAATTTTTTTTATGAGCACTCTTAATTCCAACCCACTTTATTGTCCAATCATGATGATTTTATTAAAAATCCAATGTATACTGATTAATATACTCATTGGTAAGCTGACCCACATAACCTCTAACCAGAAAGCATAGAGTGACCTGCTCTTCATAACATCACTATTTTTTTTTACTGCTTGTGTTTTATGACTAATTCTTTGACTCATACCCTACAGTCTTCCCAACTTACCAGACAGACCCTCATCAGTACCCTTTTCTGGTTCTTCTTCCACTTCTTAAATGCTCAAAGTTCAAATGCCCCAGGGCTCAGTGCTTTATTCTTTTCTTTGCTCTCTGTACCATAACCTGTATGGTTTCAGATGCATAGACTTAACTCTCCTCTATGCTGCTACTGCTTTCCAAATTCGACCTCTCTTTTGAACTCTTTACTCAGAAGTGCAACTGCCTTCTTAACATTTCTTCTTGTCCAAAACTGAACTATGATTTTTTTTTCCCCACCAGAACTGCTTCTTCACCTCAGCAAAGGATATCACCATTCACCCAATTGTCAGGACAAACGTGTTGCCAGGCTTGATTACTCTCCTCACCAGCACCACCTTGCTGTGCATCAGCAAATCCTACAGGCTCTACCAAAAATGTATATCCATAAGTATACTACATTACCCAAGATTAGAAATTTATCTAGAATTTAACTCTCCTATAACCAGTTCTGTACGTAGCTCACTGGTTGGAACAACCATCCCATTTTCTTTTAAGTATTGTAATATACCAAACTGGGCACTTTATCAGCGTTAGCTCAGTCTTCCAGTCAAGCCATTATAGGGCTGACAACTTCAAGGATGGCATGTTGAAATGGAATACAAGACCACTGGAAGCAGGAAGGCTAAGGAACTAAAAGACTAAGGTATAGAGGGTGTTATGGTTTGGATGGGAGGTGTCCCCCAAAAGCTCATGTGTGATACAATGCAAAAAGGTGCAGAGAAGAAATGATTGGGTTATAAGAGGCTTAACGCAATCTGTAAATTAAACCCCTATTCGGATTAATTGAGTAGGAACTAAAGTAGGAGGGTGTGGCTGGAGGAGGTAGGGTATTGTGACCGAGGCTTTGGGGTATATATTTTGTATCTGGTGAGTGGACTCTCTCTCGCTCTCTGCTCTCTGATCATCATATGAGCTGCTTCCCTCCACCACACTCTTCCACCATGATGTTCAGACACATCTTGAGCCCCAAGGAATAAATCTGGCTGTCTATGGATGGAGACTTCTAAAACCATGAGCCATCAAATAAACTTTTCCTCCCCTAAAATTGTTCTGGTCAGATCCTTTAGTCACAGTGGCAAAAAAGATGACTAAAACAGAGGAGTCATCTTCATGGATTTCAAAACTGCCAAACTGAGTACAAGCACGTGGCTAGAAAGCAGCACAGGAAGTTGGGTGGTAAACTGAACCATTAAATGAATTCAGGGGTAACATTTGATTCCATGTATTTCTACTTACTTTATAACACTACCTATAGTTTGTTCTTTCTCATAACTCTCATAAACTCTCCCCTATTAATGGATCTTCTGTAAAAGATTTTCAGATTTAGCACTTATTAATGGCCTCATTCCCTGCATTTTTTTCAATCCAAATTCCTAAGAATAAGTAGCAGATTGGCTCAGCCTTTTCCTGTTTTGGTAGTCATTTATTTTTCTGCATGTGGCAGGCCACATCAGAGTTTACCCTTTTGTTCTTGCTCCTACCTCTGATCTGATCTACTGACCAGAAGGTGTGCAAGGGCTGAGAGAGAAGGGATAAAGGGATCATGACTACCTAGGATTGTCCTTTGAGCAAAAACTGGATTGAGTGGGTTTTGTTATATGCTAAGGGTTTGAAAACACTTTAGACATGATTCTAAATGATTAAAATCTCTATATCACATGGTTGTGCTGGAGATTGAGGTAGTGAACAGCAGAGAAGAGGAGTACAGAGAAGTCATTTCAAAAATTTCTACCATAAATGTTCTGTCAAACAAAACCAAAGGACTGATAATATATAAAACACATGTGCAAATTATAAATTTTTATTTGTAAATTATATCTCAATAATACTAAAAATAAGAGAAAGAAAAACAGTACATGCATGATTTCAGTTAGGATTTGATGCATCCTACATATAAAAATGTGCTTTGTTTCTTCTTTCCCTTCATTCACCCAATATTACTAAGCGGCCACTTTCTGCTGGGTAGTGGGATACAAGGCACTGGTCCATGTCAGAGTAGCTAAGAATTCTGTGTCCCTGAAACCAAGACTCTACATGCCTACTCAAAACTCAGACCATTTTAACTAGCTTCTGAGTCCTTAAGAAGGATCTTGCTCTGTAAATGATTTCTTCACGTTACTTTACTCTTTCTCAATATCAAGTTAGAAAAAGGAAAGCACATTTACTTCACTGAAAATGAGAAAGACTAATGAAATCATTAGTGCTTTGAAGATGAAAGTGGTTGCTAAGTGTTAAAGTGCTAGATAAGTATCCAACAGTCGTGGGGATGATGCAGTGTGCAGCGCTGTGCCAGGAACTGAAGGCACACCATAATGCTTTAGAATTACAAAAGGTCTTTGATGAACATTCAAGTGATACAATGAACAGCTTGATGCCTTTGGATTCCCAATAAAGTGTTACTCTATTATCAAGTATATAGCATCTCACATAAAAATACAAAGAAACATTCAGGATACAGACAGGATTTAAGTGCACAGAGTGAATGAAGCAATGAACCCCATCATGATGGATACCCCAGTGTTCATAATGTGGGTATGGTCCCAATCCTCTAATACACTGTTTGGTCTTAAATTATAAATATTAGAACAAAGGATTTTGGAAGCACAGTGCATACACATCAACAATGTTCCCAGGATCTGAGGAATTAGGTAAGATGAAGGTGGAAAGGCTGGGAACACTGATTTGGAGTACTATAGATATTTTTGCATGATTAATGTTTTGGTAAAGGATGGAGACAATAGATTGAAGAATGATATAAGATTATATGTTGTTTGTTTATGTGTTTGCTCACTGTTTATCTTACCAATAAAACTTTGGGTTGAATTGTGCACTCTCCCCAAAAGAAGATATGTTGAAGTTCTAACCCCTAGTAGCTGCAAATGTGACCTTATTAGGAAACAGTATCTTTGCAGATGATCTAGTTAATATGAGATTGCCCTAATCCACATGACTGGTGTCCTTATCAAAAGGCAAACTCAGTACACTGA
Source organism: Xerus rutilus (assembly GCA_028644305.1). NCBI lineage: Eukaryota > Metazoa > Chordata > Mammalia > Rodentia > Sciuridae > Xerus > Xerus rutilus. The sequence goes on from CM053417.1 coordinate 10,752,853, forward strand.
GACAGAAATACTCATTCAGGGAAGAAATCATGTGAGCATGGAGGCAAAAATCAGGGTGATGCTTCTACAAGCCAAGAAACACCAAAAACTAACAGGCAACCACCAGAAGCTAGGGGGAAGTCATGGAACAGATCATCCTCCAAGTTCTCAGAAGGAACCAACCTTGACCAACACCTAGATTTCAGACTTCTAGCCTCCAAAACTTTCAAACAACATACCCCTCTTGTTTTAAGCCACCCAGTGTGGTACTTTGTTACAGTGACCCCAGGAAACTAATATGTTAAACATAATGAAATTTCCAATTAAATATATGTACATACATTTCATTATTCTTTCAAATGAATCTATGTTCATGGGCTGCATGATGTACAGAAAATTTCTGTAAAAAATGAATATTTTGGACCTTGCAAGTCATGAGATTCTCAGTCATAACTAATAATGAATGGGTATGGCTGTGTACCTATAAAACATTTATGGACATTGAAATTTGAATGCTATATATTTTCAAGTGTAATGAAATATGATTTTTGTTTTCTTTTTGACCAATTACAAATTTTTAAAAAACACTCAAGTTGTAAATTGGATTGGGCCTGTGGACCAGTGTTTGCCAACTTCTAGCACAGGGGAAAGATCAATTTATTACTCAGATACACCCAGCTCTATCATTTCCTGAATGGTTAATATTTGATGTATTCTTTTTCAAAATATATTTTTTTAAGTTGTAGATGGACACAATAATTTATTTATTTGTTTGTTTATTTATTTGATGTGGTGCTGAGGATCAAACCCAGTGTGTCACATGTGCTAGGCAAGCACTGAGCCCTTGATGTATTCTTTACTGATGTATTCTTTTTTTCACTGAGCTTTTGTTTCCATCCTTGAGAAATAGAAATAATTATGGCTTCATTAAGGGGCAATAACAAAAATAAAGTAGCTCTTAGCAGAACTGGCCTGTGGGTACATTATCAGTGTAGTCACTCAGAACCCTGCACTTACAAGGGCCCAGCATTAATGCTCCACTGTCACTAACTTGAAATTCCTAGTTTTGAACAAGTCCCACATTTTCATTTTACACTGGACTTCACAAATTACATAGACTGTTCTGGCTCCTAGTATAGACCAAGGGCTCAAAAAGATAAGTTATTTTTATGACTATGCATGGTAGTATGTTTTTTTTGGTGGAAGGAGTACCAGGGATTGAACTCAGGGGCACTCGACCTGTGAGCCACATCCTCAGCCCTATTTTGTGTTTTATGTAGAGACAGGGTCTCACTGAGTCGCTTAGCACCTCGCCATTGCGGAGGCTGGCTTTGAACTCGCGATTCTCCTGTCTCAGCCTCCCAAAGTGCTGGGATTACAGTCGTGAGCCACTGCACCCGGCTGCATGGTAGCATGTTTTAAGTGTAGATAAATGAAAAGTTCACAGCCAGCCATGGCTTCATCAGAAGAGGGTAAGGATATTCTTGCATAAAACAAAAGCACTGATTACTAGAAAGACCAGCATCATTGGAACAGAAGAGCAGATTGACACGGGAAGTAAAGATATACTGCTTTTATTCTGTCACATGCAAATTAGTGATCAAAAGGAGATGCTTCCGCAATAGCCAATTGATGTGAAGGACCTAACAACTCCCTTACAATGAAGATTTGTGCTATGAAATAACTTTGGAAGTGTGCTAGCTTCACACGGGTATGTGCACAGAATACTAAACATATCCTTGCAGTCAGGTCTTGCGGCAGTCTTTATTTTGAGCAGTGACATCAGAACATTTATCCAAGCACTTGTTTAAATAGAAATGCAAAAGAGGTGCATTGCAGTGGCTGCTGAACAGTGTAAATCTTACATTGGAAGTGAAATCTGGGACTCTGAGGCTGTATTGCCAGCACAGCACAGAATCTGACCTACTATTAGTTTCTTTGCTCATCGTACGTGACCAAATTGAAAAGCTCAGCTCCAAAGGAATTAGATGATCACTGATTTTTTTACTTCACTTTTCAGAATTGCTGCTTAGGTAGAGTCAAGCAGTATGAGATTCATAAATAAAGCTATGATACTTTTTCCTTTAGATCTGAGAAAGCACTCTTATTGGTTAGAAAACCCTTCTTTGACAGTTTTCCAGCATGTTTAGATTTATGTCAAATAGTATCTCAAAATCTTGCCTGGTATAAGAGCTCCAATTCCAGGCTTCTAAGCTAAATTCAGTTCTTGTCAGCTGCTGTGAGTGATGGGTAGGGCATATGTAGTACCAAAGGATGGCTAGCCCAAAAGCTTCTACTCAGTGGCCATTCTGCCACTGTGGGGAGTGACTTCAGGCATTGGTTATGTCGATCTTGTTTAGGATTAAGCAAAAATAAATCATTGTAAAATCAGTTTTAGCATTTACTAAGCACTTTATATGGGACTGATCAGAACTTCCCTCTTCCTCCTCTCACTGAGGTATTGATGAGGCCCTGAGCTCTTAGGTGTAAAGTCTGTTGATCCTAAATTTGGACAATTTTCTTTGTTTTCTAGGTGACTGGGCTGGCCTTGAGCCATTTCTCTATTTCTCACTAATTTTCACTGGGCTAGTCGACTGTATCTGCACATATTCAGTGTTAAATAAACCAGGGCTTACATCTTTATAGTCTTGGCCAATAAAATGGTGATGAGAAGTACAGACCATAATACCCAGCAAGTTCAGGATTCCTGCTTTGCTCCTCTTAGCCTCTTGCGATTGACTGTGCATTGAACCACTTTGTTGCTCATTAGTACATCCAAACTACACTGCTCAGGGATGAAAAGAGAAGGTGAAGATCAAATTAGTCAGTTTGGCTTCTTATCAGTAGCTCTGGCAAAAGATATGGTGGAGGAGAGTTTGCAAGTAATGGTTAAATGAGAGAAAATCATACATGCTGTTCCTATTCCCGAATCCTGAATGGGCAGAAGGTTGGCTAATTTTGTCTTTGCTAAATGGTATCCTGAGGGTTTGGATGCTTTGTAAAGAGGCCTGCCTTAGATTATGTCTCCAGTGGGACATTAATCAGCGAGCTGGGAGTGAATGGATTTGCTGGAGAAGCTTAAAGAACAAAATATATTTAAACTGATTTGCCCCTTCCACGTACATGACGGGTTTTCATTTTTGTTGTGGTTGTTTCTGCGTTTTGATTTGGTTTGTTTTCATTTTAGTTTTCTTTTGTTACATTAAAGATGCATGACCTTTGGGAGTAATTTAGCACAGATAATAGCCTAGTGGAAAATGAAGTAAATAAAATACAGGAATTTTAGATATGGGTAAAGACTAGGAAGAAAATAAGACAGGAAGAAAAGTCAACAATTGGATATGAACAAGAGGCTATTTTAGATAAGTGGTCAAAGAAGGCCTCTTGGGGAGATGACACTTGATCACAAATCTGAGCGATGAGAAGGAGAAACTGTGAGTTCTGCTGGGAGAATCTTCCAAGAAGTGTTGAAATCCAGGGGCAGTGAAGAGTTTTGGCGGCATGAGGAGTTGCAATTAGGCTGATATAATTGAAACTGTGAACAAGAGAAAGAGTACCAAGAGATTAAACCACAGGCAGAGCCAGGGATCAAATAATACAGTCCAAGACTCTGCTGAGGAGTTTGAGTTTGATTCTAAATTTCAGTGGGAGCCACTGGCAAGAGTTATGCAGGGAACTGGCATGGTCTCATTTATGATTTCAAAGTATCATTCTATCTGTGTTTTAAAGGGGGAAGGTAAGAGTTGAAGCTGAAGTTGAGGAACCAGTTAAAAGACAAAGGGAAGGAGGGGAAGGCAAAGACAAGACACTGGAGAAATAAGTTGATCAAATTATCTTACATGCATGTACAGATATGGCATAATGAATCCCACTATAATGTATAATTATAATGCACCAGTTTTTAAAAAAGGGCTATTGAAATAAGCCACATGAGAGATAAAGTATGAGACATTGACCAGGGTGGTTTGGGCAGAAATAGTGACGAATGGCATGATTTCAGATCACAGTTTAGGGTAGAACTTGCTAATGGATTAAATCCTAGGAGAGTGCAGGATTGAAGGAAGAGGAGAAATCAAGGGTAAGTCTTGATGGCTTGAGCAACTGTATGACCTTGAACAAGTAACTTGTCTGAACTTGTTTTATTATTTATAAAATGAGAATTTAGCTGTCTCTCAGAGTCATTCTTTTTTTTTTTTTTTTTTGGTACCAAGGATTGAACTCAGGGGTACTCGACCACTGAGCCACATCCCCAGCCCTATTTTGTGTTTTATGTAGAGACAGGGTCTCACTGAGTTGCTTAGCACCTCACCCTTGCTGAGGCTGGCTTTGAACTCGCGATTCTCCTGTCTCAGCCTCCCAAATCAGAGTCATTCTTGCATTTATATTTTCAACAAATATTAGTTGAAGTCCTTTTATATGTCAGACATTTTGTAATTGCTCCACTATGTTTTAAATCTTGAGTTGATCCTCATTAGGCTTCTAGAAAATGATGATAGCACAGTATTCCCATTCTACAAACAAGAGAATTCATTTTCAACATTTTTTGGGGGGCTACTGGAGATTGAACTCAGGGGCACTCAGCCACTGAGCCACATCCGCAGCCCTATTTTGTGTTTTATGTAGAGACAGGGTCTCACTGAGTTGCTTAGCGCCTCGCCCTTGCTGAGGCTGGCTTTGAACTCGCGATTCTCCTGTCTCAGCCTCCCTAAGTGCTGGGATTACAGGCTTGCGCCACTGTGCCCGGCTTCATGTTCAACATTTTAAAGTTTTACATCACGTGGCAAATGCACACCAGATGCAAAATTTAAATACAAGTCTGTTTGCTTCAAAACTCATGCTTTCTGGTTAAGTGGTGCCCAGAACTGTGGTGAACTCAATCTTGGAGATATGATTCTCTCTTAAGGTCCTTCATGACTACAACTGAGAACTCTAATAAGAATCAAAATCTCCAAACATTATAGAAAGCAACAGGTTCATAGTTTGTCATGGAATTTCCTGGATCTCCTTGTAGGAGATTGGATAGGAAAAAGGTATTTTAATTATTTATTTTTTTATGGTTTGGTACTGAGGGTTGAACCCAGGGGCACTTTAACATTGAGCCACAAACGTATTTATTTTGAGACAGGGTCTTACCAAGTTGTTTAGGGTATTGCTAATTTGCTGAGGCTGCCTTCAAACTCTCAATCCTCCTGCCTCAGCCTCCCAAATCCCTGGGATTACAGGCTTGTTCCACCACACCCTGCTGAGAAAGGCATTCTTAAACTGTGTCCAGGGAGGCCCCGACTTGTCAAAATTTTGTATTTTTCCTAATTTAATTTCATATTGAATGTTACTAAACAAATGGGATTCCCACCAGCAATTGAGCTTGAAAATGCAGAATGCTAAAAATTAATTAATCCAAAGCACCCACCGGTAGGGGTCACCATTGCAGGGTCAGGATAGTACAAATATCATGCATAGAGATTTTTTTTTTTAAATGTGAGAACAGCAAACATCAGGAATAAAGTGATATAAAAAATCAGAATTATATCCTTTTCAAGACAGAGAGTTTCCTATTTATAAACCTTCATGTGGAATTTAAAGGAAATTTAAAAAGGTAATGTCTGATCAAACAAGTTGATCTTCATTTATAGAGAACTGCAATTCAGCCCTTGGTTGCACAACCATTCCTCCAAGAGTCTATGAAATATATCACAGGTCTTTTACTCCTTTACTGTATGTTTCCAGGTTCTAGAAGATAAAAATAAAAGCTATTAATCTCCACCAGAACCTGGTGCTACAGAAGTTTGTAGACTATGGAAGCTCTTAAATGGCCTCATGTTCTTCTTCATCTGCAGACCCACATTCCAACCATCCCAGAAAACAATCTTTCTTTCCTTTCTCCTAACATTCTCCTCTGGCAGAGGCTTTGCTGAGGAATGTGGCCCTTTGCCTCCCATGCACATTTTCATTTGCATAGCATAAATGCCTGTACCATGTAATTACTTTCTGCTTTGCTGTGCACTGGTGTGTTGCAAAAAAAAAAATAGCTAAGAGCATTCCATAGGCTGTTAATGGTCAAGTGTATGGATCATTGGTTGCAGCTATCAGCTTCTGATTTGCTAGTAAAAGTCTACAGGTTGTCTGATTCAACTGCTTGACTCAGCTTTGGAAAAATGAAAGACAAGTGAAATGAAAGGATGCTTTTCCTTAGAGCAACAACCCAGAAACTGGTGTTGAAGCTGCCTTAGTGGAGATATTAAATCTATCAGAACATTTGTTGCAGGTAGCTATTTGTGCTTTTCTGGTATCCTTTCGGGACAATAAACATGGCAAAATGAAGACAAGTGATCATTCCAGGGCAGAAATAACATCACAGCAAAAGATTCAACAAGACTGCCTGTTATTACATCATGTTTTTTTTCCTCTAAAAATGAAATACTGTAGTTTAAAAGTCTATTTAGCTGCAATTTGGAGCTGTGTTAAGGAAACATCCCATATTTAACTTAAATCAGTCTTCAGTAACTGAATTTTAACTAAGAGACCATGAAATTTGGTATAATAGAGCATCAATAGTCTCTGCTAATGAAAAAAGTTAATGTAAAGGAAATTTACAAAATAAATGAATTATGCAATCAATTTATATATTATACATTCTTATCATTACTAAGATAGAATTTAAACTCCTCAGAACCTTATAATGCTTTCTGGTATAGGGGCTACCTAGATAGAAGATGGATTTCTGAATGATTCCAACTTTTGAGTTTGTTCATGCAGACACTTGGCATTTGTATTGGTGTCAAAAGTTTGTCTTGGTTTCTTCACAGTAACTTTTTAGCTCTCCAACAGTAAAAGGCCAGAGCAGTAAGGAGGTCCACAGGCTATGCCTGCCCCACTGACCTCATAAAGTCTACTATGGATCCTGAGATCTCATTTTAGTATCCCTTCATGTGAAGAGGAGTTTGAGGTTCAGAAAAGTATAAATTCAGTGCCCATAGATCCCTATCCCCAACCCTATATAGATTAAGTACCTCAGTCTTTCTTGGCCAGGTCTAGCAGACAGAAAATAATTGATTGATAGCACTTGTGTTGTTATAGGAAGTAGGAGAGGACAAAAACCTTATAGTAATGTGATCTAGTAAGGGTAGAAAAAAGAGACATTTAACAAGGCAAGCAGGAAAGGTAGTTCATCTTTTGTTTTAAAGGCATTGCTGTATACCATATGTATAATAGATAAACACCTTGTCTTCAAGAATGCAATAGTAACAAGCATTATTTTTTTAAAAATTTCATAATTGAGTAGCTTTCAAAGTCAATGAATCACTAAACAAACCTTGGAACCTCAAAGGGTAAAAATTCAGAAGGAAATCTGTTTAAAGGTGCAGTATTACCAATCAGATATTGAAAGGTATGTTAGATATTCCATTTCTATAATTCTAGGCCATGCTACAAAACCAAACCCAAAAGTGACTAGCAAATCATAAAGTAAGACTTAATGGTCATCTCAGATATTGCCTTTTTCTAAATGAAAGTACAATCTTGAAGAAGAAAAAAAGAAAGTAACCCACACACATTTTGTTAAAAATTCATGAATTAACCTTCATTTTAAAAAGACTGCCCCAATTCTGTAAAGCTTTCTTCTGCTATATTTTTCCTACTTTAATTACTCCCAGAAATCCTATAACACAAATGCGCTAAGGACCTGAAGTGGCATTTTTACAAAATAAAAAATACAAATAATAAGCAAACATATATAGCATTATATTTTTAATAGCATTCAAGAGAAGCAAACTGAAATAAAATAATAATAGTGAAGTAAGAGCATTAGTACATTAAAAATAAAGTGATATTAACAGAGACTCCTGCAGTTAATGCAGAATTGGGTCACTCAGATTTTACTGGTGGGCAGGGAAAGTTGATACACCATTTTGGAAACTAATTTAGCAATACATCAAGAACCATACAAAGACTTTTATTTGTCCCATAAATTCCAATCCTGGAAATCTGTCATGAAGAAATAATCTAACTGGAGGAACAGATATATTCTAAGGCAGTGATACTCATCTAAAGGCATTTTTGCCCCCAGGAGATATTTGGCAATATCTGGAAATGTTTTTGTTACAACTGAGAGGGTGATACTGGCATCTAGTGGGTAGACTTCAGAGATATTGCTAAATATCCCACAATGCACAGGGCAACTCTCCACAGCAAATAATTGTCAATGGTGGTAAAGGTGGAAACCTTGCTGTTAAGTGCTCATTGCAGAATTTTAACTATTGAGATGCCCATCTCCCACAAAGAAATGGATGTTTAAGAATGTGAAGATGCATCTATACATGCAATAGACTATTACATGGGCATTTAAAATGTTAGGATGTCTTAAATAAAAGATTTTCAAATGCAAAAGTAAGTGGAACCAAAAGAAAAACCTAGCAGTTAGGAAAATGAGTGGACTGATCCTGAGTGGGTATTGAGTAACAATCAGAAACTAGTTGATATAGTTTAGATTTGCTGAGAAAAACTCAGTCTCTTATTCAAATAATACCATAGACTCTCCCAAGGGAGTCAGACATGTCTAGTCAGGTCAAATGCATTAGGGTTGTCTTCTTGCCTATCTTCTCTCCTACAAATGTCTGGTTCGAAAAACTGCTGATCAAGTAGAGACAATGCTCCAAATCAAGGAAGACACCCCAAGAATATTTATGGATTTTGTTGACATAAAATTTATCCCCTTGGATTGCAAACTGAAAGAAGCTCACCTCATTCAGTCTGTTCAAAGAACCAATTAGCAGTAACTCATCCTCAGCGAATTGAGGACACTCAATTTCCTGTCATTTAAGTTTACTTTTCCAGGTAGTACCAGGTCAGAGAATGGGGGAAAAAAAGACACACATAATTTGGAGTGACATCTGCATAGTATTGAAAAGTAAAGATGCTGAAGGTGAAAACTATTTAGACACATGTGTGTGTGTGTGTATGTGTGTACATGTGTGTGTAGACACCACATGTCAAATAAAATGAGAGAAATGCTCTGTGTTTTCATATTCTTAAATTGAGCATGGGCAGTTAAAAAAAAAAAAAGCACTATAGTGGACAGAATAATTGTCCCCAGAATGCCCACATTCTAATCCCTGAGCCTGGAATATGTTGTTACATGGCAAAAAGTAAGGTCGTAGGACCAATTCAGGTTGTTAATCAATCAATCAAGCTTGAAATGGAGAGATTATCTGGATGGGCCCAATGTAATCATAAGACTTATTATAAGTGAACTAGGACAACATAAGAGAGAGTATGAGAAGACAATGTGATAATGTGATGATGAAGTACAGGTCCAAGTGATATGATTTCTGGCTTTGAAGATGGAAGGGGGCCATGATCAAGGAATGAAGGCAGCCTCTAAAAGTCAGTAAAGTCAAGATAGTAGATGCTTTCCTAGAATCTCCAGAGGGAGTACAGCTTCCCATATCTCTTTTTAGCCCAGTGAGACCTGCATGGGACATCTGATGTTCAGAACTATAAGAAAATGAATTTGTGTTATTTAAGCTACTAAATTCTTGGTAATCTGTTACAGAATCAATAGGAAACTAACATAATTTGACCCCAATCAAAGCTACAAGCTATTTGTGTACTGTGCCTGCCCATGTACATGTGTAGTGGGGAGTGCACAGGTGCAAATCTGCTTCTTTTTCTCATGAAGGGCCATGTTCTAGAAAAATGCCACTATTTTTGTCCCAGTGACTGATGATATACTTGCCCTAGAAATAAACTGCCACTCTGGTCTCCAAGGCACTTAGGATGAAAAGGTGGACCAAGCAAAGGAAGAACAACTTTTTAAAGACTTCTTTATTAATAGAGTGACTTTTCTAATGTCAAAGTGAAGGGAATATTGTTTTATAATGAATAATCAAAGGACAAAAGTACAGTGTGCTGGGAAACATGGATTTTGGAGTCAGATATATCTGCATGCAAATTCTGGCAAGAATAACTTGAGTAACCAAAGGCAAGTTCCTTCACCTTTCTAGATCAAAGTCATGCTATTTTTTACTGGAAAAAATGACCCACCTACTACAAATCTTGTTATGGTCTAGACATATTTAATGTTTATGATATATAAAAGGGTGTTCTTCCAAATATAAAGGGTGAACAGCATGATACCCTGCACACTCAATCTTTCCCCACAGTCATGAAGAGCCCACCTGGAGTAATATATCTTGACATTAAATCTGACCATGGCCTTGTTGCATTAAACCTTTCTGTAGCTTTCTATCACCTATGGCAGCAGTTTTCAAACTTCTTTGCTTTAAGATCCCTTTATGGGCTGGGATTGTGGCTCAATGGTAGAGCGCTTGCCTTGCATGCATGAGGCACTGGATTTGATCCTCAGCACCACATAAAAATAAATAAAGATATTTGTGTCCATCTATAACTAAAAAATAAAATTAAAAAAAGATCCCTTTATACCCTTAATAAGTATCAAGTACCAAAAGAGCTTTAGTTTCTGTAGGTTCTTCTGTCCAGATTTGTCATATTATGAATTCAAATGGAGGTACCAATAATCAATTATAAGTTAAAAATAAATATTTTACTAAAAATAAATATGTTCACCAAAACAAAGCTGTTTTTTTTCTACCAATTCCCTTAATGTCTGGCTTAATAGGAAGACAGTAGGATTATCATATTTACTCTGACATTCAATCTCTTTCAACATATCATTTTTGCTGAAGTATAGGAGGAAAAATTCAACTTTCCACAGATTTGAGTTGAAAAGAGAAGAACTTATTGCTTTCTTCAGATAATTTTGGTTTTTCTTCTTAGATACTACACCAAAACTAGACAAGTGATAGTTTCTTAAAAGGCTAGCTGTAATGTGGAATGTGACATCACATCAGTGAACTTTTGGTCCCCTGTTACATTAAAATCTCTTGCTGTGTCTTTCACTTTGAATAGATGCTACCCATGCAAGATTTTCTCAAAACATGCACTGGTCATTTTGAAAATGTGGATTCACTAACTTATGCAGATTTCAAATGTTGGAACATTTCATTATAAATATCAAAAAATTCACATTTGTCAATATCATCACCAATCTCATCAGAAAAGTATTTAAGTATTTGGAAGCTGTCAAGCTCACAGTAGTAGACACAAGTTTTCCAAAATTTTAATTCTCACTGAAAGCTCGAATTTAATGATTGGCAACAAATACCGTCAGTTGTTTTCCTTGAAGCGACAGGCTCACTCCATTCATTTTTGAGAAAATATCTGTGAAATATCCAGTCTGTAAAACCAGTTTGTCTTTCAGTTATTCTTTCAAGCAAAAAACAGGATTTCATGGGAAAAATAGCTAGTTCAGCTCAAAACCCAACCACCTCACAAGTGCTTTTCCTAGAGAACTTCAGTTTGCAGCAGAAATGATTTAAGTGCCCGTCTCAGTTCACCACAAAGAAGTTAAAATAAAGATGTGTTCAGGGTTGAGCTTTAATAAACTTAATAATTGTTGCTATTTTATTAACAGCATTCCTAAGAGAAACTGACTTTTTTTTTCCAACTGTAAGAGCCTGACAATAAGAAAAACAAGATGACTGTATGCATTAATTTGGAAGTAGTTGTGGCCTTGCAGGTCCCCTAAAAGTGTCCTGAACACCCATATGTGACTGAGGACCACACTTTTAGAAATACTCCTCTGTTAGATAAATTGCAAGTTCCTAAGCAGGCCATGCACAGCTTTCCATATGTGATTTCTACCTTTATCTCCAGCCATTTAATGACTGGTTACACTTCATATGCCAGTAATCCATAAATGCATCTAGCTCTGAATAGACTATAGTCATTCACATGTGTGCTTTCTAAGACATATTTCAGGCCACTCAATGCACTCTGATACACAATACCATCCTCCCTACCCTTAAAAGTGTCTTCCATAAACTCTGCCCACTCAGTCTTCTTTCTCTGGGCTCCATTTTTCCTCCTGAACATCTCCATTAGTCATATGCTCCTATCACTTTCTACATCATTCTTCCTCTTCCCTCACAAGATTAGGAGATTCCTCAGGGCAGAAATTTTGCATGAGTTGCATGCAAATGGTTGTAACTATCCTATTGCCTGTGTGGGTTTTCAATAAACACTGTTTGAATGGATGCAGTAATCAATGTAAACATACTCAACAAGACAAGCTTGGGGGAAAAAAATGAACATCCAAAAAAAAATGTTTTGGTTTAAATTTCACCATCTGCACCACAAACAGAATTTCAGCTTAACATAGTGATCCACTAAGCAACAAAATGGTAGTTTTCCTTTTATTGAACATCTATTCAATAAACATATCCAATGTCTATTTTTTTCCTGTCTCTATACCTCCCGCTAGTGATGAGAGTCATGGTTATACAAAGATAATTGTGTTGCCATGGCTGAACGTAAATTGGACATGGAATCAAATGATTTTTTTGATCCTATATCTTCTACTTAATAGCTATATGACCTTGGACAAATTATTTAATCCCCTGAGACTCAGTTTCCTTAGCTGCATAATAGAGATAATAGTTCCTGTTTAAAACAGATGAGCTAGCTGGTGAGGACTCATTTCCTAGTTCATAGTTGGTGGCTTTTGACTGTGTCCTCACATGGTAGATGGGGGAAACAAGCTCTCTGTAGCCTCTTTTCTGAAGGCACTAATCCCAATCACAAGGGCTCTGCCCTTGTGACCTATTCATCCCCAAAGTTCCTACCTCTTAAAACCAGTATCTTGGGGGTCAGGATTTCAACATAGGAATTAGGAAGAACACAAACATTGAGGCCATAGCACTTGTCTGGAGGAAGCTTAGGACCAGGCAAGTTTTCCTTATGCAAAAAGGAAGAAAGTAATTTCTAGACATTGAGTGCTAAATGAAATATACATGTCATTTTTCAGTCTCTTAAAGGAGAAATCAATGCAGAAAGATTCTTTCTTACACTAACGTAATGGAATTGGATTTCCCTGTTTGGTTAGGGATTTTGTCTGTTAAAACATTTCCTAAATATTTAATAAGCACAAATGAGTATTTATCAAAGATAAACTAGCATATAGATGTCCCTACGTAGCAGAAAAGATAGGCATAGGAGACAAATTTAATGTAAGTAATTTCCCATTGAGGTAAGCCTTTTTAAAACTACCTGTATCCCTTATCATGAGATATTACAGAAAAGTGTAGTGATTCTTAAGCTTTGTTGTTCATAGGAACATTTAAGGTGCATAATAAATTCCAGAGTCCTGGTCCCTATCCCTGCTGATTCAGCAGAAATGAAACAGACTAAGATGGTTTCATGAAGGTCTCTGGTTAAATACTTATAGAGTGTCCTTTTAGAAATGCAAACTCCAACCAGGTCACAATGCTGAATAAGAACACAGGGGAAAGGAAAGAGGCAATGGGAATTGTCTGAATATTTAGTATGTACAAGGTGTATTCACATAACATTTTTTCTTTAAATTGTTATACTATTAGAGATCTGTTGTCTCCATCATACATATTGGAAACTAGGTCACACAGATAGTGGAACCAAGATAGGCTGCGGCATCTCCGAGTCCCTAACTTATCCTCCTCTTACTACCACTTGGTCTTTTCCCTTAACATAGCTTGAAATCTTGGCTGTATCACCATTCATTTCTGTGGCCAAAAATAAGATACTTAATTCCTTTGAGTCTTTGTTTTTCCATCTGAAGAACAGGGATAATAATAGCAGCTCCATCAACTTCTTAGTATTCTTGTGACAAGCAGAGATGGTGTTAGACACAAAAGTTTCTTGAGTTCTCAAACATTAATGTGTAAAATATATATTCCTTGTTATTGGTTGGTCATCCAGCAGCCCAACCCCAGTTTGAACAAGAGATTAGAGTGGAAGTATTTTGTTTGCTTTTGTACTATTGCTTGCTTGTTTCTGATGATAAATAAATGCATAATCATTATAGACATTTAAAAAAATAAATACAGGAAGAATTACTTAAAATATGACTTCATTTCCCTCCAGTTGACACAATTTTGTCTCCAAGTGCTTTTTCCTCTGTGTTGGTAGAAAATGCCATAGATTATGAGTCCCATTCCTCCTTCCAGAATAATACCAGAATTCAAACAGCTGCTGAAAAAAGAAACACAACATTGGCCTTTAACCTGTCCTTTGGCCCATATTGGTAAAAGAGGCTGTTCTTCCAGATGGGGGTCTTGCCACTTTCATAGAGCTTTTGTAAGAGGCACTCAGGTCCCTGCTAGCTCAGGACCTATAGATCTGTATCCTTCCCGCCCTTCTCAACTTTCAAAGGCAATTTTCTTTCTCTTTTTTATTGACTTCACTTACGAAAACCTAGTCAAAGCACTTCAGTGGATTTAGGCCTTTATTGATGGTAGGGCATGTCCACAACTATAAACTATAAACTGCTTTGGTACTGAATTCTGAAAAAATTCAGGAGTTACAAAGGCTAGGAACTACAAAGGCCTGAACTACCTGCTTGGATTCTGGAGAAAAGAAAAACAAACATGGAAAGAGAAAAGCTCAGATTAATATGACTCTAACCTCTATTCTTACATTTAGTTTTCTAAATTTATATAATTATAAATAATGTAATAAATGTCTTAATATATAATTGCTTGTATGCATTTTCTTAGTCTATATTCTTAGGAAATACACTTCACAGTGAAATTACCAGGCTGTAAGTTATAGAATTTGTATGATATAAAGATTCTATTAATTCAATGAACAAAGCTTTGAGTGCTTAATGTATACCAGTATTGTCTCTTACTATTCACTCCCAAACTAAAGAAAAATTATGTTTTCTATTAATATACTATATGGCTAAATTATATGTAGCTTAAGAATTTAATAAAAGTGCCAAGGACAGGCTGGCCTTGACTGGTCTTATTCCTCCATAATGAAGAAAATGTGGGAGGGAAATATTTACAATCTGAATTGGATAAGTTTTGATTCCCCTCTGGTTTTGTCAAAGCCAAAGGGACACTAAAAATCTAAAGGTGTCCCTTAGCCAGCAAAAGTTAAGCATTTGTAATATGGCTGTAAAAGGAGGGAGTGGAGGCAGGGCTAGCTTCATGACTATGTGCTAGCAGAACTGCACAAGGCCCTACACTTACAAGGACAAAGGCCCTGCACTTGGCTTAATTCTGTGCTGCCTCCATCTCACAAGTGGTAATGATTTTTGAATAAGGAGCCTCACATTTTTTATTAGTTTCTACAAATAAGATATTACTACCATAGAAATGACGCAAATATCATATAGATCAAAGATCTTTATGGCTATTTCTGATGCTTTATATACTATACCTCATAAATTTGTGCAATTAAAATATAAGAAAGACAAGACAGCAGCTATTCAGAAAGAAGACACAGTGCTGTCTATTCATTAAAACCCTTTAAATGGATCAGGCCTTTGGCATAAGATCCCCATTAGGAATTCTGTAATGATCAGCCATAGGTTAAGCAGTAACCCTAAGTCAAGTATTTGCCTACACTGTCCACTGTCCTGATCTTATTGTTTTTCACTTTTATTTTGCCTTGATCTCCGATCTCCATATTATTCCCAATTTCCAGGTGTTTTCTCCAAACAACTGTTTTTAGGTTCCATTTGAAAAAGTTTGATTCTCAGCACTGTTTGTTAGATATAATATGGAAACTCCTTTGGATCTACTCACTTACAGTTGCAAATAAGAAGCATTCATGTACACCTCTTACCTTCGATTAGGTCAAATCTGGAGTCCCAAAGGAAAGATAGACTGGAGTTTTGGATAGGGAAAGACATAGATTGATTTAGTTGAGAAATGACTGTCCTTAAGTTACTCCCTCCAGGAAGCCTTCCTTACTTCTCCAACAATAAATTAGCTGAATCTTCCATATGACCTCAGAGCATTCTCTGCTCACTCTTATGCAGCACAAACTGGACGGCAGTCTGAGAAAATGCTTATTTGAAATATCTCCACACTATAAGCCACTTGAAGGCACGCACCATGTCTTATTTGCTTATGGAAACCCAAACTGGCTATAGTGTCTAGCACATAATATTTGCTCAAAAAATTCACTGTTTGTATTAATGGTTGGATAAACTAATAACATAATTATTTCATTTTTTTTAATTGTAGTGTTTATTTTTTGAGTAGTTTCAGGTTCACAGAATGGGGTTCAAAGTGTAGAGAGTTGCTCTATAATCATTCACTATCCTCCAGTTTCCCTTCTTACTGACATCTTGCTTTAGTGTGTTATATTTGTTATAATTGATGAACCCACATTAACACATTATTATTAAGTGAAGTCCACAGTTGAGGGTTCACTCTTTGGATAGTTCATTCAGTGGGTTTTGACAAATGTAAAGTGACATAGACTTATAATTACAATATCATATAGAATACTTTCAGCTCCCTGAAGTCCCCTGTACTTCATCTATTCATCAGACCCTCCCTCCGGCACACCCCCCTCTATGTCAATCCTGAGCAACCAATGAGTTTTCCACAGTCTCCATAGTCTTGCCTTTTTGAGAATATCACATAGTTGGAATCAGAGTAGGTAGCTTTACAGATTGGCTTCTTTCACTTACTAATGTTTTTTTAATTAATTTATTTATATGTTTCTTCCAATCAGTTGCACATGACAGCAGAATGCTCTTCAATTCATTGTACATAAATGGAACACAAGTTTTCACATCTTTGGTTCTACACCAAGTAGGGTCACACTATCAGTGCAACCACACATGCACCTAGGGTAATGATGTCCATCTCATTCCATCATCTTTCATCTCCTCATGCCCCTCCTCCCTTCCACCAAATCCAAAGTTCCTCTACTCATCCCATGCCCCTCTCCCCATTATGGATCAGCATCCACTTATCAGAGAGAATATTTGGCCTTTGGTTTTGGGGAATTGGCTTACTTCACTTAGCATGATATTTTCCAATGCCATGCATTTACCTACAAAAGCCATGATTTTATTCTCTTAATGCTGAGTAATATTCCATTGTGCATATATTCCAGTTTCTTTATCCATTCATCTATTGAAGAGCATCTAGATTGCTTCCACAGTTTAGCTATTGTGAATTGAGCTGCTATAAACATTGAAGTGGCTGCATCACTGTAGTATGCTGTTTTTAAGTCCTTTGGGTGTAGACCGAGGAGTGAGATAGCTGAGTCAAATGGTGGTTCCATCCCAAGTTTTCTAAGGAATCTGCATACTGCTTTTCAGTTTGGCTGCACCAATTTGCAATCCCACCAGCAATGTATGAGTGTACCTTTTCCCCCACAATCTCACCAACACTTATTGTTGCTTGTATTCTTGATAAGTGCCTTCTGACTAGAGTGAGATGAAATCTTAGAGTAGTTTTGATTTTCATTTCTCTAATTACTAGAGATGTTGAACATTTTTTCACATATTTGTTGATCAATTGTATTTCTTCTTCTGAGAAGTGTCTGTTCAGCTCCTTAGCCTATTTATTGATTGGGTTGTTTGTTTGTTGTTGTTGTTTTTGGTGTTAAGTTTTTGTGTGTGTGTGTTAATTTTTTTGAGTTTTTTATATGTCCTGGAATTATTGCTCTATCTGATGTGCATGTGGCAAAAATTTGCTCCCAAAACATAGGCCCTCTCTTCACTTCATTGATTATTTCTTTTGCTGAGAAGAAGCTTTTTAGTTTGAATCCATCCCATTTATTGATACTAATATGTTTTTAGCAATACTCTACATCTTCTTGTGCCTTCATAGTTCATTTCTTGTCACTGAATAATGTTCCATTGCATGAATATGCCAGAGTCTGTTTATTCATTTATCTATTGAAGAACACTTTGGTTACTTCCGCATGGTGGCAATTTTCAATAAAGATGCTATAAACAAGCTGGGCACCATGGTGTGCTTGTAACCCCAGTGACTCACAGTCCCTAGACAATATAATGAGATTCTTTCTCAAAAAATTTTTAAAAAGGTCTGGGGATGTGGCTCAGTGGTTAAGTGCCCCTTGGTTCAATTGCAAGCAAAAAAAAAAAAAAAAATCCATAAACATTCTTGTGCAAGTTTTTGTCAGATATGTTTTCAATTCATTGAAGTAAATATGAAGGAATGCAATTGCTGGGAAAGAGGTAGGAAAAGGAACAGGTCCTGATAATATAACATTTTGGTGCCTCTGAATTTAGCTCTGCTTGTGTATGCAGCCAGAAATACCCCTGGGCATTTCAGTTCTATCAATCAACAATTCCTCCCCTCCATTTTTTTTTTCTTTTTTCTTTTTTTTTTTTTCTTGCCTAAAACATTTTAAGTAGCTTTTCTGCCTCCTTATATCCAGGAGTTATAACTAATGCATTAGTGTTCTCCGAATGACTATCAAATGAGCTAATTTTCCCCAATGTAACCTGTATTTTCACCACAGCAAAAACCAAAAGAGTTTCAGAAGTTAGTTTTCTGAGAAAGTCTATGACTTTGTCTTTCCTCTCCCTCTAAATGCCTATGTAGGAAAGCTATGTAATTTATCGAAGTGTCAATTTTTTAATCCCTATCTCACAAAGTGATTGCATTAGATAATCCAGAATACATCCACATTCTTCTCTCCTATTACAAGCCCACATTTCTGAAAGTGCCCTTGCCAATGACCCAAACTCTAATTCCAATGGCACTTTTCAGACAAGTATCTGTTTGAGCTCTTGACACTATTATTTATCTTCTTTCCAACACACATTCTTCCACTGGCATCTGTGACTTACTCCCGGGATTTCCTCTTACCTTTCTGGTACTCTTTCTCAATTTCCTGTGAAGGTTCCTTCTGAAGATAAGAAAACTAAATCTTAGACTTGGCTTACTCTCAAGTATCTGACTGAGGAGTAATAACGATCCTAATGATAAACACTGAGGAGTCGGCTACTCTTAGGTTTTTTAAATTTTTTACCTGTTTTATCTCCAGTATTTATAACAACCCTTTTTTGCAAGGGATCTAAGTGAAGATAGTCCAGGAGGTTCTTGTATATATGAGATCTTGCAAAGATAATCTAGGCTTTAGTTAGAGATTAAGGATCCAACAGATGGATGGTGATTACAACCAGGAGAAAGGATGAAATCAGCTACAGATGGAATGGACGCCATTGAGAATCACAATAAGGCCAAGATTCTGAGAAATCTGATGTATGCAGGAAAGGATTCCTCAGAGAAGAACCTCTTTCCCCTGGATTGAAAAGTAACTCACCAGAAAGGATAATTAAAACAAAATCTCAATATTGACAGACTTGGGAGAGTTGTAGCAGTGGGAATAATTGCCCAAGGTGAAGGTAATATGGGCTGTACTGTCTGTAGAGAATTTAAAACCAATTAAGTTGACTATGAATCAGTTTCTTTTTTACTATCATCCTGTACCAGCAATTCTGAACAAAATCAGTGATAAAATACTCTTCTTGGAAAAATAGTTTGGCTTAAGTTCTAAACAGTTGCTGCAGGGTATAGTTGTGTTTAATAATGTATATGTGAACTTCATTTTTATTACCTATTTTTAATAAACATTGTATTCTATGGAGAAGTTATTTTGGAGCATTCCCAATCATACAGACTTAGCTATATGCATTCATTTCATGAATAAGTAACAACTTGAATGGTTCAAGCTCCTTCAGACAGTTCTTGTCTCCAGATCCTATGGTACTATATGTTCTTAGGTTTAAAAATTACACTGGAAAAAACGAGAAAGGCATGGTGGAGGCAAGAAACACATCTTGAGTTATTAAAGTACTGTCATTTGTGTGACCACCTGGAGTTTTTAATGTTGAAATTTTCAAACAGTGAAACATGTATCAAAAGGAATTTCTATTATTGTCTTGTAAGTTTGAAGTTTAGACCATACATGAAATATTCTACTTGATTTGAATACATCTTCAAATTGCAATGTATTCTTTTTCAAAAGTTACTAAGTTTAATACTAAAAGACAAATAAAAAATAATGAATATTAATAACACATACATGAATGTTGCTAAAAATGATTTTGCCTTATAGAGGAAGAGTTGTTTAAAATAATCTGAATGCTAAGTGCTCTTGGTATGTCCCTCTCTTAACCATGGGGAATTACAAGAAAATTCTAGAATGATATACTGTCATGCCCAATGCTGTCTTCACATTAATCTCTTGGTGCCTTTCTCAAGACAGAGGTTTATGTTCTAGTATCTTCTGCATGGGTTAAATTGATCCAGCCATGACTGTATTTCTGTGAGCTCTCCACTTTTATTCAGAACTGAACATTATAATGCATTACTACTGTAACTTATGAGGAGGCTGCTATGATAATGGAAGAGAACACTGGCTCTCATGTTTCCTAAGCACTTCTCTCTGAATACAGGATTTTTGTTGGCATGTTGGTGCTTAGTATCTTTGTTGTTTCTAGGCAATTTTCTGTTCCTTATTGGTCAATTCTTATTTTTTTCTTTTCCATCTCTGTTTTTTCTGGTTTTTATATCAGCTTTAAATATTTTCCTTAGAGAAAAAAAAATCACATGTAAAATTATTTCACTCAGTATTCTCATTTCTTTCCCTCCCTTTCTGAAAGAAATCACTTCTGTGAAGACTTTATTATAAGTATATTCACTAAATATGTATGTGTTCATTTTACACACACACATATATAATTATCTTTTCTACCCATCTCTACTATGTAAACCTAGCTCTATTTTCCTCCTGGTTTAGACAAATAGCACACTTTAAACATTCACCAAACTCTGCTCCCCAACTCCCTTCTCTGTCATCATCCTTTTTATGTGTTTAACTTTTTGTTTTAGCACAAAAAATTAGCGGGAGAGGAGTCCTATGTGGTCCACCATCCCAGAGAGGAGCACTGCACTGCGGTTCTCTATTCAGCAACATGTGGCTCCACCCAAACTGCCTCCATTTGGAGGCACTAAAGCCACCACCATAGTCCTCCCTACACTGTAATCACCACCTTGGGACATCGGACAGGACCAGAAGGCAGCTGCCCATAGCAACACTGCAGGCCACACTGCAGCATTGCCAAATAGGTTACCCACCACAATTCTACAGCCCATCCTTCCAGCCTCACCTCTGAAAGCACTTGCCTCCATATTGGGACACTTCTACTGCCATTTTGGGTTACTTCTGCTGCCGCTTCTGCCATCTTTAGTTATGGTGTAAAATCCACACTCAAAATGGAGTCACTCTGGCTCAGGCCTGCATGTATCTGCTAACCTGCTTTTTGTGCTTCTGTGATTAATGCTTTGTTATGCTTGCTTCTCACAGATGGGGCCAAAGCACAGGCTGCCAGACCCCCTGGCCAGTTACCTAAAGTTCCAGGAACTGAAAGGGGACAGAGGAGGCGCCATCACAGTTGAACTGTAAATAACTATAGACTGAATATTTGCCAAATCCTGTTTTCCTGAGTCATGTAGCTAGCCCACTCTATAATAACCTCTGAAACCCTCACTTCGGGGTCACTCTCTGAAGGAAAGGAGAGCTGACCTCAATCAATTAGACTGTGTGACTATTTCCTCAATAAACTTTGCTGCTTCTGCAGAGTTGTCTGGGCTGCACTTCTTGGGAAGAGATGCAGGTTGGATGTAACAATGGCAGCTTCCACCTTGAGTCACTGACTGCGGCCTAGAAGACCAACATCAAGGTACCTACAGGCTTGACACTATTACTGACACCAACTAGGGGCATGGCTGTTTACATCTAGGGACAATAACCAGGACCTGGAAAAACAGTCACATAGGTCCCTGTGGGTCCGGTTGCACCAGAGGTAACTAGGTGTACTAACAGACACCATCTTGTTGCAGAGGCAACAGGGAGCCTTGCATGGGGTTGCTGCTCTCTCTTTTTTCTCCTCCTAACAGCCAACTTCCTTTGATTACCCTTTCACTAGTTCTATAATCTAATACCTCTATATTTTTACATCTGACCTTATAAACATCACAGCCTAACCCCCCCACACCATTAGAAACAGTAAACCCGTATACAAACCTATTGGCTATATGGTAGAAAATAACTAAACTTATCATTCCTGTTTATAGCTACAAAACTGTAAATGTCAAAATAGAAGCTAATTGATCCATGGTTGCATACTAGTTGCATTGGGTGCTGTAAACATTGATATCCTCCTTAAAGGTGAGATATTGGTAACCTGCAGGGACACTATAACACTATAGGGTAGAAGATGCAATACCTCAGATCTGCACTGCAAGAGAGGAAGACACATAAACAACATGAAAAAGCAAGGGAGAAAAGTGCCCCAAACAAACCAAGATACTACAACAATAGAATCCATTGACACCACAGTAGAAGAAATGTCAGAGAAAGAGTTCAGAATGTACATAATTAAAGTGATCTACAAATCAAAGAATGACCCAAGTGAGCAAATACAGGCAAAAATTGGTCACTCTAATAAAGAGATAAGAGAGCAAATACAGGTAACAAAGAATTACTTCGAGAAAGAAATAGAGATTCTGAAGAAAAAAAACACATGAAAATCCTTGAAATGAAAGAAACAATAAACCAAATTAAAAAAAAAACTCAATAGAAAGCATCATCAACAGACTAGATCACTTGGAAGACAGAACCTCAGACAAGGAAGAAAAAATATACTATCTTGAAAATGAAGCTTACCACACAGTGAAGAGGGTAAGAAACCATGAACAGAACATACAAGAATTATGGGATAACATCAAAAGACCAAACCTGAGATTTATAAGGATAAAGGAAGGCACAGAGATACAAATCAAAAGAATGCACAACCTCTTCAATAAAATATCAGAAAATTTCCCATGTATGAAGAATGAATTGTAAAATCAAATACAAGAGGCTTACAGGACACCAAATGTACAAAATTACAACAGATCTACACCAAGGCACATTATAATGAAAATGACTAGTACACAGAATAAGGACAGAATTTTAAGGGCTGCAAGAGAGAGCAAAGAGATTACATATAGGGGAAGATCAATTTGAATCTCAGCAGACTTTTCAACCCAGACCGTCAAAGCCAGGAGATCCTGGAAGAACATATACCAAGCTCTGAAAGAAAATGAATGCCAACCAAGAATCTTATGTCCAGCAAAACTGAGCTTCAGATTTGATTATGAAATAAAAACCTTCCATGCTAAACAAAAGTTAAAAGAATTTCCAGCAAGAAAGCCTGCACTGGAGAACATTCTTGGCAGAATATTCCATGAGGAGAAAATGAAAAACAACAATGAAAATCTGCAAAAGGAGGAACTACTAAAGGAAAAGCCAATCAAAGGAGAAACTAGTCAAGTTAAAAATCAAAAATAAACCAAAATGGCCAGAAATACAAACCATATCTCAATAATTACCCTGAATGTCAATGGCCTAAACTCATCAATTAAAAGATGTACACAGGCAGATTAGATTAAAAAAAAAAAAAAAGGAGCCAGGTGTGGTGGTGCAAGCCTGTAATCCCACCACTTAGGGAGGCTAAGACAGGAGAATCATAAGTTAAAAGCCAGCTTCAGCAAGGGCAAGGTGCTAAGCAACTCACTGAGACCCTGTCTCTACATAAAACACAAAATAAGGCTGAGGAGGTGGCTCAGTGGTCAAGAGACTCACCTCACAGTAAAAGACAGCCACAGACTAAAAGTGAAAGAATGGGAAAAAAATGTATCAGTCACATGGACCATGTAAACAAGCAGGGGTTTAAATCCTCATATCAGATAAAGTTGACTTCAAACCAAAGTTAGTGAAAAGGGATAAAGAAGGTCATATCATACTGCTTAAGAGAATCATACATCAACAAGACATAACAATCATAAATATCTATGCCTCAAACAATTGGGTATCTATGTATATCAAACAAACCTTTCTCAACTTCAGGAATCAAATAGACCACAACACAATAATACAGGGTGATTTTAACACACCTCTCACCACTGCATAGATCTTCCAAACAAAGAAACCATAGAACTCAATAAATCAATAATTTAGACTTAATAGATATAGAGTATTCCATCCATCAACAAGCAAATACAATTATTTCTTAGCAGCACATGAATCCTTCTCCAAAATAGATTGTATGCTATGCCACAAAGCAAGTCTTAGCAAATACAACAAAATAGAGATAATACCCTACATTCTAGCAGACCATAATGGAATGAAATTAGAACTCAATGATAAATTAAAAATTACAAGCTACTCCAATACCTAGAGACTAAATAATATGCTATTGAATGACACATGCATAACAGAAGACATCAGGGAGGAGATAAAAAAAATTCTTAGAGGTAAATGAGAACTCCAATATAACATATCAAAATCTCTGGAGTACTATGAAGGCAATACTAAGAGGAAAGTTTATTGCATCAAGTTCATTCATTAAAAGAATAAAATGTCAACAAATAAATGACTTGACATTACATCTCAAAGCCCTAGAAAAAGAGGAACAAACCAACACCAAAAGAAGTCGAAGACAGGAAATAATTAAAATTAGGGCTGAAATCAATGAAATTAAAATAAAAGAAACAATTCAAAAATTGACAAAACAAAAACTGGTTCTTTAAAAAACTAAATAAAATGGATAAACCCTTAGCTACCCTAACAAAAAGGAGAGAAAAAAAATTCAAATTACTAAAATTCATGATGAAAAAGGAAATATCACAACAGACACTATTGAAATATAGGAAATAATTAATAGAAACTATTTTGAAAATTTATACCCCAGTAAAATAAAAAACCTCGAAGACACCAACAAATTTCTAGAGGCATATGACTACTCAGATTGAACCAGGAGGATGTACACAACTTAAACAGATCAATTACAAGCAAGGAAATAGAAGATACCATCAAAAGCCTACCAGGGGCTGGGATTGTGGCTCAGCGGTAGAGCGCTTGCCTCACATGCATGAGGCCCTGGGTTCGATCCTCAGCACCACATACAAAGCAATAAAATAAAGACATTGTGTTCATCTACAACTAAAAAAAAAAATCTTAAAAAAAAAAAAAAAAGCCTACCAACCAAGAAAACCCAAGGACCAGACTAATTCTCATACAAGTTCGACAAGATATGCAAAGAAGAATTAATACCAATACTCCTTAAATTATTCCATGAAATAAAAAAGGAGGGACCTCATCCAAATTCATTCTATGAGGCCAGTATCACCCTGATACCAAAACCAGACAGAACACATCAAAGAAAGAAAATTTCAGACCAATATCCCTGATGAACATAGATGCAAAAATTCTCAAAAAAATTTTGGCAAATTACATACAAAAAAAATATTAAAAGAAGAGTGCACCATGATCAAGTGGAACTCATTCCAGAGATGCAAGGTTGGTTCAACATACAGAAATCAATAAATATAATCCACCACATCAATAGACTTAAAGATAAGGATAATATGATTTTATCAATCAATGCAGAGAAGGCATTTGACAAAATACAGCACCCTTTCATGTCAAAACACTAGAAAAACTTGGGATAGTAGGAACATACCTCCACGTTGTGAAAGCTATCTATGCTAAACCCAAGGCCAACATAAGAAATGGTGTATTCCCTCTAAAAATGGGAACAAGACAGGGATGCCCTCTTTTACCACTTCTATTCAATATAGTCTTTAAAACTATATGTCTGTATAACTTGCCAGAGCAATTATACAGACAAAAGAAATTAAAGAGATATGAATAGGAAGATACGAACTCAAATTATCACTATTTGCTGATGACATGATTCTATAGGTAGAGGATCCAATACATTCCACCAGAAAAGTTCTAGAATTAATAAATGAATTCAGCAAAGTAGGAGGATATAAAACCAATACCCATAAATCAAATGCATTTTTCTACATTAGTGATGAATCCTCTAAAAGAGAAATTAGGAGAACTACCCCATTCAAAATAGTCTCAAAAAAA
The DNA here is from genome assembly GCA_028644305.1 of Xerus rutilus. Taxonomy (NCBI): domain Eukaryota; kingdom Metazoa; phylum Chordata; class Mammalia; order Rodentia; family Sciuridae; genus Xerus; species Xerus rutilus. The sequence goes on from CM053417.1 coordinate 10,778,656, forward strand.
AAATACAATACTTGGGAGTGAATCTAACAAGAGACATGAAAGACCTCTACAGTGAAAACTACAGGACCCCAAAGAATGGAATTGAAGAAGACCTCAGAAGATGGAAAGATCTCCCATGCTCTTGGATAGGCAGAATCAATATTGTCAAAATGGCCATACTACACAAAGTGCTATACAGATTCAATGTGATTCCAATTAAAATCCCAACATTATTTATATAGAAATAGAAAAGGCAATCATGAAATTCATTTGGAAGAATAAGAGACCCAGAATAGCCAAAGCAATCCTTAGCAAGAGGAATGAAGCAGGAAGCATCACAATACCAGACCTTAAACTATACTACAAAGCTATACTAACAAAAACAGCGTGGTATTGGCACCAAAATAGACATGTAGATCAATGGTCCAGAATAGAAGACACAGAGACAAACCCACATAAATACAGTTATCTCATAGTAGACAAAGGTGCCAAAAACATACATTAGAGAAAAGATAGCCTCATCAACAAATGGTGCTGGGAATACTGGGAATCCATATGCAGCAAAATAAAACTAAACCCCTTTCTCTCACCATGCACAAAACTCAACTCAAAGTGGATCCAGGACCTAGGAATTAGACCAGAGACCCTGTGCCTAATAGAGGGAAAAGTAGGCCCAAATCTCCATCATGTTGGATTAGGCCCCTACTGCCTTAACAAGACTCCTATAGCACAAGAAGTAAAATCAAGAATCAATAAATGAGATGGACTCAAACTAAAAAGCTTTTTCTCAGCAAAAGAAACAATCAGTGAGGTAAACAGCCTACATTTTGGTAGCAAATTTTTGCTACACACACATCACATAGAGCACTGATCTCCAGGATATATATGGAACTTAAAAAACTTAACACCAAGAAAACAAACAACCCAATGAATAAATGGGCTAAGGAGCTGAATAGAAATTTCTCAGAAGAAGATATACAATTGATCAACAAATATATGAAGAAATGTTCAACATTTCTAGTAATTAGAGAAATGCAAATCAAAACTACTCTAAGATTTCATCCCACGCCAGTCAGAATGGCAGTTATCAAGAATACAAACAATATGTGTTGGCAAAGACGTAGGGGGAATGGCACACTCATACGTTGCTGGTGGGACTGCAAATTGGTACAACTAATCTGGAAAGCAATATGGAGATTCCTTAGAAAACTTGGAATGGAACCACCTGACCCAGCTATCCCACTCCTCGGTCTACACCCTAAAGACTTAAAAACAGCAAACTACAGTGCTGCAGCCACTTCAATGTTTATAGCAGCTCAATTCACAATAGCTAAACTGTGGAAACAACCTAGACATCCTTCAAAAGATGAATGGATAAAGAAAGTGTGGAATATATACACAATGGAATATTACTCAGCATTAAAGAATAAAATTATGGCATTTGCAGGAAAGTGGGTGGAGTTGGAGAATATTATGCTAAGTGACATAAGCCAATCCCAAAAAACCAAAAGCCAAATGTTCTCTCTGATAAGTGGATGCTGATCCATAATGGGGCAGAGGGATGAAGGAACTTTTATTGCACAAAGGGGAGGGAGGTGTGGGGAGGGGCATGGTGGCGGGATAGATGGTGGAATGAGATGGACATCATTACCCTAGGTACATGTATGACTGCACATATGGTGCAATACTATGTTGTGTAAAACCAGAGAAATGAAAAGTTGTGGTGCATTTGTGTACAATGAATGAAGATACATTCTGCTGTCAAAATAAATACTAAAATAAATGTTAAAAAAACAAAAAAATTGGCTATTATGATATGCTATAATCAGTAATACTACTTACATATCTAACCATGTTATTTGCTTATCATTGTTTCTCCCATTCTGCTCCTTTCTCTGGTTGAAATCCATCCTTTCTTATGCTCTTTCTATCTCACGCTTTGGTGGTCTCCTCCACACAGCCTCCTGGGAACTATTTGTCCAGGAATGGGCCTCACTCTGGCAGCTTGGTGGTCCTGTCCTCTAGGAATCTTGAGGATGGCCAGGCTCAAGCCTGTGGGGCCAAGGCCTGCCTAACTCCTGATTCTACAGCTACCTGCCTCCTTCAGCCACTGAGATATACATTCATAGCCCTATAGTGTAATTATACTTTTGGCTTTTTTTCCTTTGGGTGATGGTAGGGTCATAAGAAGTAACGTGGCAAGAATGAGGGGTTTTGCATATTTGGGCAGGTGGAGTCCAAAAGCCTGCATGTTCTATTGCATTTCTGCTTCATGGAGATGTGTATCTTATTTTTAGGAGTTATCTGGTGTTATTATAATCCATCCTTCTTTATGTTTAGAGCCAGCTGGGGGGTTTTATTAAATATACTAGACAGGAAGTTGCATTTAAGGTTTTGAGCCTCTTTCCAACAAAGCAGTGGAGTTGGAAAATGTTACCAAACAATGTACTCACCTGTATTGAGCCCCTTAATGACATCACTAATACTATTGGGGATCAAAAACATCCTGTTCAAATTTGTCTTTCATAAAACTAATACTGTGATAATATTATGAGAATATAATGTAATCAAATCCCCCTCAAAATTTTCCAAAGACATTGTTTTAATTAAAACCAACATTTTTTTTTTACTTACAAGTCTCTTAGACTCATAGATATTATGCTCATAATACACAGCAAGTAGCTGAAAAGAACATAATTAGAGAAAGACAAACAGCACTTGAAATATCATACTTTGGGAGTTTGCTTCTAACTCCCAAGGTACTATGGAAATCTGCGGTGGATTTGAGTTTAAGTTTTGTTTTCTTTTGTTTCTGAATTTTTAATAAGATGTAATGCTTGAATATATACAGCCCTTGCCATTTTAGCACCATGCGTTCCTTGAGACTACAAAAGAGGGAAATGTCTCACCTAGGACACTGAATAATAAATAAGTCAGGGCAGTAAAGCTGCAGTATTATATAAACCTTTATAATATTCAAGATGGAAAAACCATACCCCAAATTAGAGAGGCAGAACAATATGAGTGAAGTTCCAGCCTTACTTCAAATCCTGCCTGCTATCTTAGGAAAGTCAACTTATTCCTTTGACCCCTATCTATAAAGGAAGTAAAGTGAGTCACTTCATAGGCCTTGGGTGAGATGTAGAATATGAGTAAAGCTTCATGCAAGAGTGAACATTCAATTATACTAAGAGTAGCATTGTTTGCAAGAGAGATTTTGGCAATCAGTACTTACATCAGTGTCCTCTAAACATCATAGGTCAAAAGAATTGTTGAGAAATTAAAATAAACTACATAACCTCACCATTCCACTAGTGAGTGCACTGTTTTGAAGGGTTTACACTGCCAGTTATTGCCAGATCCAGAACTCATATCCACGTTTCTGGTCTCTTAGACCAGTAGATTGGATATGCAGCAAGTGAGCAATGTTTGTTCTGCAAGAATTTAGGCAGTGTTATGGTTTGCATGTGAGGTGTCCCCCAAAAGCTATCATGTGAGACAACGCAAGAAGGTTCAGAGGAGAAATGATTGGGTTGTAAGAGTCTTAACCCAATCAGTGATTTAATCCATGATAGGGATTAACTGAGTGGTAACTGAGGGCAGGGAGGGTGTAGCTGGAGGAGGGAATTGTGGCGTGGCTTTGGGTATATATTTGTTATCTGGCAAGTGGAGTCTCTCTGCTTTCTGATCATATGTGAACTCCTTCCCTCTGCCACATTCTTCTGCCATGATGTTCAAACTCACCTTGAGCCCCCAAGGAATGGAGCTAGCCTTCTGTGGATTAAGACCTCTGAAACTATGAGCCTCTGAGTAAACTTCCTCCCCTATAATTGTGATGGTTGGGTCTTTAAGTCACAGAGGCAAAAAAAAGCTGACTAAAACAGGTGACTACTGAATGTGAGATTCTAGATTCAAATCATTTATACACACACCCAAATTTACATACATTGCATGCATGTTATGCGGATTTATATATAATAGACAAAATTAAATATATATACATTATGGTTTGGATGTAAGATGTCCACCAAAAACTCATGTGTGAGACAATGTAAGAAGGTTTAGATTGGGTTATGTGAATCTTACCCAATCACTGAATTAATGCCCAGACTGGAATAACTGAGTGGTAACTGAAGGCAGGTATGGTGTGGCTAGAGGAGGTGGGTACCTTGGGAGTGTGCCTTTGGTATATATTTTATATCTGGCGAGTGGAGTCTTCTCTGCTTCCTAATAACCATGTGAGCTGCTTCCCTCTGCCACTCTTCTGCCACGATGATTCGCTTCACCTTGAGCCCCAAGGAATGGAGCCTACTGTCCATGCACTGAGACCTCTGCAACCATGAGCCCCCAAATAAACTTTTCCTCTTCTACGATTGTTATTGTCAGGTCTTTTACTCATAGCAGTGAAAAGCTGTCTAAAACAATATGTCATATTTATTTTTTTGTCCAGTACTGATAATTAGCAGCTCTTCTTATTCTGAGAGTAAAGACGGAAGACTGAGGATGAAGATACTTCATTAGTAAGCATCATGAACAAATTCTCCTTCTGACTACCTACTAAGCTGCAGCATGAACACAATAAAGTTGTCCTTCAATTCTAAGATCTGATGTGTATTAGAGGGCTTTGTAACACTTGCATCAACAAGTGACCATGACAGTCCTGCAGATGGGGCTGTACCTTGGGATAGCATTCTCTTGTTTGTGTTTATGATCATGTCTCCATTCAACCTAGGGGCACAGAGTGTGGGCACAATGAATGGGATCAAGCAAAGAAGACAGGTGAGGTTTCTCCTGGGCTTAGTCTCAACTACTGTTCCCTGTGGATTTAGAGTTTTCCTACTCTCCATTACCTTTTGTGGCTCTCCATATTGAGGTACATAGTAGTATGTATTTTTCTTTTCTTTTATGGTAATTGGATATACCCTCTCCCCTAGGCTTGAGATCTCCCCCCACCTTTCCTCTATTTGGGGCCTTGTCCATCAAGTATTATGCACATATTCATTCTTTCCCTTTCCACTGAATCATAATTCATACTCTAAAACATTTTCTGATTCCTAGCACCACAAGAAATTAGTTAATTAAAAATTCTCAAGGCTGGTGTCTAAATGCACAATCTAAAAGTAGGGACCATTGTGAATGTGACTTATTAAAGTTATTGTCTTTAGTGAACACCTGTAAAAAGAGGGGGTGGGGCTGAAGGAGGATAAAGAGGCAGAAAAAACTATACAAAGTATCAACACATATAAACTCATCACCTAGCTTCAATAATCATTAGTATATTGCCTTTCTTGTTTTTTCTATACACTTATGGATTCCATATACCCTATCTGCTCATGTTTCACAGTTACTGTCTATGTCAAATTTATATACATTAAAATGTACAAAATTTAACTGAGCATTTATTTCAAGTTGATATTCTCAGGTAAATGCAAGCCTCTTACTACATGGAAAATATGCACTTTTGCCTAAGTGTCTCATATCCCTTTCTGGTCAATGCCTTATTACTGAAGAGAAACTATTGTTTTGAAAGTTTTCACTTGAGATTGGGTTCTTTGTTCTAGCAGTTTGTATATATTCATTTATATTATATTTTATAGTTAAATTTTTTCATTTATTGTTATGGATATGATTTTTATCCATGCTATTGATGGAGTCATTCTTTCCTCTTTATTGCAAAGTCCTATCATTTTGGATAGATATATTACAAATTATTTTTCTATTTCCTGTTGATAAATATGTGAATTGTTTCTAGTTTTTGGTTATTGTTAACAAAATCATAAACTTTTTTTCAGAACTTTCTCTTGAGTGTTTTGATTTCTCTTAGACATAGTGAAATTGCTTGGTTGAAAACAAATATAACTTTAACTTTATATAAAAAATTACCAAAACTTTTCCTTAAGTGGTTTTATGATTTTATATTCCACTAACAATGTAAGAGAATGGGCTGAGGCTGTAGCTCAGGGGTAGAGTGCTTGCCTAGCATGCGTGAGGCACTGGGTTCGATCCTCAGCACCACATATACATAATAAATAATAAATGAATAAAATAAAGATCCATCAGCAACTAAAAAAATTAAAAAAAAAAAACAATGTAAGAGAATTCCTATTGTTCCACAATTCTGTTAACATTAGCTGCAGTCATCTTTCAAATTCAGGACATTCTACTGAAGATAAAATAGTGTCTAATTGTAATGTTAATTTGCATTTCCATGATGACTAATGATGTTGAATACTTTTTCATATGCTTATTAGATATTTGTACATCATCCATTATAAACTACCTGTTCAAGTATTTTGCCTCTATTTTCAAATAGGTTTTTGCTTTTACTTACTTGTTAGAGTTTTTATATATATATATAATCTGAATATAAGTATTTGTCAAATCTGATTTTTGAATATTTTCTCTCCATGGTCTGACCTTTCATTTTCATCATGTTACCTTCTGATGGACAGAAGTTTCTGAATTTGAAAAGACTGATTATTTTGTCTCCCACACTTATACATTTCTTTAACCCTTTTGACAACTCTTTGCCATTCGTCTATGAAGATAGTCCTTTTTTTTTTTTTTGGTTTTAAAACTTTGTTAGATTTTACAATTTGTTATATAAATCCTCTGGAATTAAATTTTTTCATGTGGTAGGATATAACAAAGTTGATTTTTAAAAATATAGATATAAAATTATTTCAGTACCATTTACTAAAAATGCTTTTCTTTCTACGTCAAGTTGCTTTAACGCTTCTGCCAAAAATCGATATATGTGGATCTATTTCTATGCTCTGTATTCTGTTGCACTGCATTTATGGCATTGCATATTACCTTTTTTTTACAGTAGATTTAAAATAAGACCTAAATTTCAATAATGTAGTCATCCAGTTTTGTTGTTCTTAAAAATGTGTTTTGAGTACTTTAGGTGCTTTAGATTTCATTATGAATTTAATTCAATTTTAAAAAATGGGATTGGTGACAGTGAACATCTCTGCCTTGTTCTTGAGTTTAGGAGCAATGTATGAATGATCACTGATTATATTAGATTTAAATTGCTCATATATGTTCTTCATCTAATTGAAGCAATTCTCATTTCTTTGCTGAATTTCTATCGGTAAAGAAATGATCATATGTTTTTACTTCTTTATTCTGTTAATGGATAGGATTATATTGATTAATTTTCATAAGTTAAATCACCTTTGTACTCCTCAGATAAGCTCCAATTGGTCATAATATGTTATGCTTTTTGTATATAAATAAAAGATTTGCTAATATTTAGTTAAAACTTTATCCATACTCATGTAATCTTGCCCTGTAGTTTCTGCCTTTTTTTCCTTAATTATATTTTGTGTGCCTCTTAAATTGAGGTTAACATGATAAAATCATTTGGAAAGTATCCCTTCCTCTACTTTTTGAGTTTATATATGATTATTATTAATTTTCCGTAAATATTCATGCAATTCACCAAAAACAACTTCTGGGAGAACAGTTTTCCTTGTGGGAACATTTTTAATTACAAAGTCAATTGTTTTGTATATACAGTTCAATCAAATTTCCTATTCTTTCTTTTCCTTAATGGTAAATTAATACCATATTAATTTTAAAAGACTCTTAATTTGCTTTAATAGCTTTATTGAGAAATAATTTATATGCCCTTGAATTCACACAAAGTGTACAATTCAATAGTTTGTAGTATACTCACAGAATTATGCAACATTAGCTACAATCTCATTTTTGAGCATTTTCAATATCCTAAAATGAAATGCTGAAAACACTGTTGGATAATACAATATTATTCTCACTTTCCCCACCCTCCATCCCTGCCACCTCATTCCACTGGTGACTAGTAATCTACCTCCGTTCCCTATGGGTTTACCTATTATGGCTAGCCTGTGTGTCTCTTTATGTGGCTTTCTTCACTTAGCTCAATGTTTTCAAGATTCATTCATGTTGCAAAATGTATCAGTATTCATTTTTAGTATCCATTTTATTAACATATATTAATTTGCACATATTAATGGTATTCGCTACAATCTTTCCCTACACGCCTACAGTGCACATTGATCATATCCATCCACACTTCTTCCACCTTTGTCCCACCTCCACCAGTCTTCCCAGTCCCTAGTAATTACTATTCTACTTTTAGGTGGACTTTGTTCTCCCTCCACATATGAAAGAGAATGTGTGATAAATGTCTGAATATATCACATTTTATGTATTCATTCATCAGTTCATGGATATATAGTTTCTTTCCCCTTCCTGACTATTAAGAATAAAACTGCTATGAGCATCTGTGTTGATGTTGTAGTGTGGGTATATGTTTTAATTTTTCTTAGGCCTATGCCTAAGAGTAGAATTGCTAGGTTATATGGAAACATTTGTTTAATCTTTTGAGCATATGGCAGACTGTTTTCCCAAGCAGTTGCTTCATTTTATGCTCCCACAAGCATTATATGAAACTTCCAATCACTCCACGTCTTTTCTAACACTTGTTATTATTGATCTTTTAAATTTTAGCAATAAGAGTGAGTGCAAAGTGGTATCTCATTATTGTTTTGATTTTCACTTCCCTAGTAAATAATGATGCTGAGCATCTTTTCCTATGCTTTTAAGAAATTTGGATACATTCTTAGAAAAAAAAGTCTAAATAATTTGTCAACTTTTTAATTGGATTGTTTTTCTTTTGTGTCCAAGTTGAAAGAGTTCTTTATCTACTTTGGACACAGAAGTTTATGTGATATATGATTTGCAAACAATTCCACATATTTCATTGGTTCTCTTTTTACTTCTTAATAGTTTTGATGCATCAAAGAGCTTAATTTTGCTAAATTCCAATTTATCTGCATTATTTTAGTCAGCTTTTTCATTACTGTGACCAAAATACCTACCAAAAACAATTTTAGAGAAGGAAGTTTATTTGGTGCTCTCTATTTTAGAAGTCTCAGTCCATAGATGGCTGGCTCTATTGGTCTGGGCCCAAGGTGAGGCAGAGTATCATGGCAGAAAGGAATGACAGAGGAAATCAGCTCAGGGAAATTATGATGAGGAAGCAGAAACTGCTATGCTCATTAGGGACAAAATATACTTCAAAGGCATACCCGCAGCAACTCACTTCCTCCAGCCACACCCTACCTGCCTACAGTTACTGCCTATAGTTACTTAATCCATTCAAGTAAATTCACTAATTAGATTAAGGCTATCATAATCCAAGCAGTTCATCTCTGAAATTTCTTGCATTGTCTCAAATTAGGGCTTTAGGGGGATACTTCATATCTGAACCATAACATGCATCATCACCATGGGTCACATATTCCTGCTTCTCTGCATGCCTTGTAATTGTTATTGTAAGCTAGGCATTGTGGTTCATGTATTATAGATACGCTGGATCTGTTGTCTTCTTTTGGAGAATGTTGATTTTTGTTCTTTCAGGCAGTTAAATTGTTGACATCACTTTCATCTTGTAAAAGATTCATTTTACATTCTGTTAAGGTTGGTTTATGAAAAATCCAAGACTTTAAACCATGACGTTTTAACTTTTCAGATTTAAACACCAAACTCCATGAATTCTGCAGAAAGTCTATGTGCTTTTAGCCTTCCAACTGCACTTCTCTATTGGACTTTTGGAATTTTTCCTGTGAATACACAGTTTAGGGTTCAAACATCTGAGGCAATGATCACATTGGCTTCCTTTCTTATATACCACTCCTTAATTTCTATCAACTCTGGGGGTTCCCATACTCCATCTGTTAACATTTCAAGCCAATAGACGGTGACTTTGTGCTTAAGCAACTTCTGTGATGATCAGGAGAAGCATAGGGGAAAAATCCTTTGATCATCAGCCAGTGTACCCCCTTCTTTCAAAGGTTGAATTCCCTCAGTGTCTGCTCTCATTTGCATACTATTATTCAAACACTGTATTTTTAAAGTATTTGCCCACAGTGTACAAGTAGTCTCTTCTGGAACATACCATACTACCATTACCAGAACCAGAATTACAGATAAATATGTTTAAATGAAAATACTAATAAAATTATCTCATGTGAAACTTTTATTTAAAAAGCCCAACCAAACTTAGTTTGACTATCACTATGTGCAGTACACTATTAGCAACATGAACAATCTAATAAAATGTATAAATTTATTTTGGCAAGATGGTTTCAAGAAGTTAATTATATATATATACATCAGACAGAATTATTGTGAAAAAATCCAATAAAAAGTTCAATTAAGCCTCTAAATTATACACTTAATCGTAGTTTTAAACTGCACAAAACTGATTTGCATATATTTTCGTTTGAAAAATGTTTAATGTAAGATGAATATTTCACTTATGTGCAGTCTCAATGCTAGTATTTTTGCTGCAGAAATGGCAATGCATTAATTTATCAAATTTATTTTTGCTGAACTTGCAATTTATTTAAAGTCTCAGACTTTCCTTTCTCAAAACCTCAGTGCTTAAAATGAAAGAAGTTCTTTACTTTTCAATTTGGATGTCATATTCACTCAAATTGCACCTGGAATCCTAGTGTTGATGTATGTTTTGTTTGCTCAGGGAGGTGCTGGTAAGAATGAGTGCCAAGGGCTTTTGAGATTCTCATTACGGATTTATTGGTTTGGAAAGCCCCATGTAAATCACTAGCTCCTTTTTTTTCTTATCACATTAAAGTCAGAGTAGCAACAACGTGCTTAATAATATGAAGAGAGAAACCTGAAAGACATAAAACTTATGAAATCTTATTTCCACCTAACCACTAAAGTGACCCTTAAGCTCATTTTTGTCCTTCAACTAAATTACAACATATAGGTAATGGTATTTACATACTCATTGCTATTACTTAGGATATAAGTTCTTATCTCAGTAGTAAAGTTGCACCTGTTCTATTTTTTTCATACATATTAATAGCATCACAAACCAAATTGTGGTTTTAATTACTTGAAAAAGTAGATGGGAAGAAATATTCCATTTTGTATAAATGCATATGCCTTGTTCTGACTGAATTGCTTGCACTCTAGGTCTGGAATCTTCTTCATGGAGTTGGAGATTATTTGAAATAGCATTTCACCTCTTGGCAACATCAAATGGAAAAAAAATTAAACCACTTGCTTGCAAAGGTATATCCTAAGCTCCTACCTTCCCTAAAATTCTCCAAACAGAGAGGGTGTCCTTATTCAATGTTACCTTAATCCTATCTCATTAGAATCCAGTTCAAGTCACATCTCTTGCCTCCTACTTTGATCTGATTTTAAGTTATGTTTCCAAACCTAAGGTCAACTACATCTTTTTCATTATACTTAGTTATCTTGTACTCATGCTTCATTGCTTCTTTAGACATTTCAGATAATGTGGTTCAAGGAATTGCTCATTTCTCATTCACCTTTGAGTTTTCCTTGCTAAACAGAAAGCTTTCCAGGTTGGGATTAGGCAGTCTTTTTCACCTCTATCACCATCACCTAACACAGTGCAGTGTGTGTACAACAGTAGGCTCTTGGTTAAATGAGAAAAAACTCTTGTCTCAGGTTGAATAAATGAAAATGTGCATGTTTGACACACAAATATTAATTTCTTTCGTACTTATTTATTTACTAGCTGACCAAAATTTTGAAAACAAAAACTCAGGTACTGACAGATTTATTCCATTGATTATGAATTCAAAAGCAGAAAACCAGTACTATAACTGCAAAATGAACTTTCTTTTAACAACTATCATTACTTTAATTTTTAATTATTTTTGAGATAGAATTCATATAATCTAAAATGAACCCCTTGAAATATACAATTAAGTAGTTCTTAATGTATTCACATGGTTGTGCAGCCATCACCACCAATTCCAGAATATTTTCATAATCTCAAAAAAATGAAATCATACAACCTGTGTTTTATTTATATGTTTTTTTTTATCATTTAACATCATGTTTTCAATGTTCATCCATTTTGTTGCATATATAAATATTTCATCCTCTTTTGTGGCTGAATAATATGCTATCATATGGATATACCATGTTTATTTATCCATTCATCAGTTGATTGACAGATTTGGGAAATTATGAATAATGGTGCAATCAACATTCGTGTACATGTTTCATTGTGAAGATACGTTTTTAATTTTCTTGTGTATATAACTGAAAACTGAATTACAAACTCATATGGTAACTCTTTGTTGAACTGTTTGAGGAACTGAAAACTTTATTCCCAAACTGGCCTTACCATTTTATATACCCACTGGCAAGATATAAGAATTCCAATTTCCCTAGATCTTTGCCAACACCTGTTATTGTCTGTCTTTTTTATAACAGCCACCCTTTTAGGTGTGCAAGTGCATCTCACTATGGCTTTGGTTGGCATTGTTCTCATTAATATTGTTAAGTATCTTTTCATGAGCTTATTGGATATTTGAATATCTTCTTTGAATAAATGTTCACTCATATCCTTTGCTTAATTTTTACATTGAGTTATTCATTATTTATTTATCTGGATACTGGAAAATTATCAGATAAATGATTTGGAAATGCTTTTTTTATTTGGTAGGTTTCCTTTTCTTGATAATGTCCTTTGCTGTAAAAAATGCTTTAATATCATGACATACAACTTTAAAAATTCTTTCTTTACCCACTTGCATTTTTGTAGCAAGATCTTAAAAGCCATTTCTTTACCCAAGGCCATGCAGATTTACACCTATGTTTTCTTATAAAATTTTTAGAATTTTAGTTCTTACATTTAGGTCTTAGCTCCATCTTGAGTTAGTTTTTGTATTCTATGTGAGGTATGGATACAGCTTTATTCCTATACGTGTTTATATACATTTTCCCAGCAATGCTTCTTGCTATGACTAGTCTTGGCACCCTTATCAAAAGTGACAGACCATAAAACTGAAGGTTATTTCAGGAATCCCAATTCTGCTTAATTGGTGTATATATATGTCCTTACATGTATATCAAACTATTGTAACATTGCTTATTTGCAAATTGGAAAGTGTGAGTCACAGATCTATTTCTTATTTATTAAAACTGTTTTGGTCATTCAGGGTCCCTTGCATTTCCATGCAAATATTAGGATCACTTTGCCAATTTCTGAAAATTTCCAGCAACTATTTGGATGGAGATTGTATTAAATTGATAAACCAATTTGGGAGTATTGTCATATAAACAATGGTAATTCATCCAATCCATAAATGTGGTATATCTTTCTATATATTTATGACTTCTTTTCAATTATTTTAAAATATTTAACCAATTTTTTGTAGGTTTGCATTTATAAATCATGCATGTCTTTCATTAAATTTACTTTTAGGTGTTTTTCTTATTGATGCTTTGTAATTCAAAGTGTTTTCTTAAGCTGATCTGTGAACTGTTTGTTGTTAGTTTGTAGAAATAAAATTAATTTATTTATGATATTCTACAAAATTTTTAACCTGTTTATCAGTTCTAGTATAATTTTGGTAAACTTCTTAGGGATTTTTAAAATATAAGATCATGCCATTTGTGAATAAGCATACTTCTTTCCAGTCTGGATAACTTTGATTTCTTTTTCTTGCCTAACTGCCCTAGCTAGAACCTCCAATATACAGTTCAGTAGAACTGGTTAGAATGAATATTCTTGCCTTGTGTCCAATCTTGGGGAAAAACATTCAGATATTCTCCATTGAGCTGTCGGCCTTAGGATTTCAAAGATATCTTTGGCCATGTTGACAAAGTTCCCTTCGATTCCTTTTTCATTGAGGGTTTTTAAAAATCATGAATAAGTATTGGATTTTATCAAATGCCTTTTCTGCAGTTATTAAGATTATCATGTGCTTTTTGTAATTTGGTGAACGTAATGTTTTTACATTAATTGAATTTTAGATGTTAAAACACTCTTCATTCCTAGAATAAATCGCACTTGGTTATGATGCATAATCTACTATTTATGCTCCTGGATTAAATTTGGTAGTATTTGTAAAGAATTTTTGTCTATATTCTTGAGAGTTACAAGTCTGTAATGCCCTTTTTTATGATTTTGTGTTTGACTTTTTATTAGGACTTAGAGAATGAGCTGTGAAATGTCTCCTACTCTGGAAGGATTTGGGGAGAATTTATGAAGAACTGATATAAACTCATCTTTACATGCTGGATAGAATTTCACAAGTGAGGCCATCTGGGCTTGGGTTTTCTTTGTTGGATTTTTAAAATATTACTAATTTGATCTGTCAATATAAAATGTGTCAATAATCTTATATGTACTATACTTCCTAATAAATATGATTTTAAAGAAAAAAAGCATAATTAATTCATTGTCATAAAGTAGGAAAATGGTATATTAAAAAACAGAATGGAGGCCTTGCACAGGCTAATAATGTTCTGCAGGTTGAAATTTCTGTAGTTAAAAGTCTTTATTCACTTTGAGGAAATGCATTAAATATATGCTTATAATTTGTGTCAGCTTCCTATATTATTATTACACTTATAAGAAATGAATTTTAATGTCAATAACAAATATTGGCAAGGATGTGGTAGAAGGAATGTTCTTAAGGTACTATTACAAACAAATTATAAGGTCTTTGGAAAATGATATGGTCTCTAGAACACATAAGACATATATAATAAGCTATAGCTCTTAGTCATATACCTAATAGGGGCGGTTCCAAAGTGGCGGCCTAGACAGTCCACTCTGCACTAGGCTCTCAGGGACCAAGGCTGGAAGTGGTGGAGGCGCCGTTTTCCAGCCAGCTTCCTGGCATCATTCTGCGGCTCAACATCCCACGCGGGAATTTCACTCGTGTGTGTGTGTGTGTGTGTGTGTGTATGTGTGAGCACAGGATCACTGGGAGGCAGCGGTAGCCAGGAGGCGTGGCTTCGGCGCTGGCCGGAGAAACGCGGTTGCAGCCCGGGCCTCGGCCCAGGGCTCCAGCTCTCCGAGACCGAGACTGGAAGTAGCAGGGTGCCATTTTCCAACCAGCTTCTTGGGCAGCCCTCTGCACCTAACCGCCCCACGCAAGAGTCTCGCTTGCGTGTGTGAGCGCAGGACACCGGGAGATAGCGGTAGCCAGGAGGCGTGACTTCAGCACTGACTGGTGGAGTGCAGTTGTGGTGGGGGATCCGGCCAAGGGCTCCACCCCAGAGTTTACCTCGGGCGTGCAGGGCCTGCTTCCACACAGGGTGCCTGGCCCCAGCGCCCACCCAACTGCAAGAGACCGCTAGCAGTTGCTACTGTGGACTGACTGTCTCCTGAGCGGAACACCAGCTATTGTTCTTTGTGGACCACCTTCTAACACGGCGGAACTTCCTACACACCAGGGGGCGCAGGTGAACACCTGGGAGCAAACCTTGGCCACGGTGGAACAGCGACTCCACCAGCGGCCCAGAGTTTCACCTTGGCCTGGGACCAGTACCAAGGATACCAGCCGGGAAAGTCCAGCAAACAATGGACAACGCCACCTACTGGAGGAGAAGTAATGAAACCCTGCAGGGAAACTATAACCATATAGGAGTTAAAACTGTAACACCTAGGATCAGCAGAGCTAGAAGGAAAGACACACAAACATCATGAGAAA
>CM053417.1:10794646-10840755 GCA_028644305.1 Xerus rutilus
TGTAACAATTTTTTTTCTATTTGCCTCAACAAATGTTTTCAGTGAACAGTGTGTACAGCTTCTGAAAATTTGTTTTTTTCTGTTATGTTTGATAACATGTATTAAAATGCAATTTTTGAGAAAAAATAAAAATAAAAAAAATTTTTAAAAAAATCATATACCTAATAGTTATGTAGAGTTGTACATACATTTGCAAAGATTTATTTATAAGAATGCATACAGAAACAGTATAATGAGTAGTTACAAATTCAAAATAAGCTACATGGTTTTTTTAAATTAAAAAATAGCATTATAAACCTTTCTGAGGAGTCTAAACGAAAATGTTGTATACACACAATATAAATTCTTGCTGTGCAGGTTGGAGAACCTAGAAGCAATATCATGTTCTAGCAATGAACACACCTAGCATTGCTCTTCAATATCATTTTTCAATAAAATAAACCGTGGATCCTTGGAGAAAGAGTTGACTCTAGGGCTAAGACAGACAACACTGGCATAGTCCATATCAGAGAAAAAGGAAACACTCAAACAAAAAACCTTCATGGGAACATGGGAGCCAACTGAAAGAACTCCCAATGGCCAAATATAAAACAATGTGAATGATAAAATGAACAAGAATTTTTGGATTATAACCCAGAGTTTAAAACAAATATTCTTAAGCCTGCATTATACGAATGAAATATTGAAAAACATAGTAAGTACAAACTATCCCATGTGGAAAAATCCAAATGATTTAATAGATAATTTCCTACTTATCAGGCATGGGTTGCACATATGACTCTCTTCCAAAGAGTGTGTTATGGAAAAGAAGAAAAAGTTACAGTCTTCAAGAAAATATCCATAAATCTAATATCCCACAAAGTAGCTATATCTAGAACACACACAAGGTCTTAAAGATTCAAAAATTAGAAAACCACTCAATTCTGAAATAATAGGTAAAAAACATAAATATGTGATTCACTAAAGTGAACAGATGTTAAATAAGCATTATTATCCATTAGAGAAATGCAAATTAAATGCATAATTCATATAGTAAAATAATGATACAAGAGACTTCCTAAATATTAAAAAAATATTTTCTCCCTATAACTTAGAGTAAAGACAGGCTGGACATTGTGAGGTCTCTGGGTACTTTGAAGGGAGGTAAACTCAGTTGTCTTACATGCACTCATATTACTCCTACCAAGAACTGTATGATGCCCTCTCTTCTAATGATCTGACGATACGTCCCTCAGGCTAAGGCCACCATCTCCCTGAGACTCCAGAAAAGGAAGACAGAAGGATGGAGAAGGTTGCCCTGTCTGATATCAATGCAAGGGACCTATAAGGCCTGCCACTAAGAGTGAATTTCCATAATATTTCATCCATCTGGGATGAGAATAGTAGAGATATCCCTCTGTTCCTCTGGGTCCTTGCCTTGAGGTTTGGATACAGTCTCAGAAAAAGCTTCAATTTTCTCAGGTTCTCCAAATGGAAATCCAGATACACCACATCTAATGACCATAAATGGGGTCATTCTCAGGAATGGCTGCAGAAGTAGAAGAATGGGGCACCCTCCTGAGAAAGGGTGTTCCCCTCAGTCCTTGTGCAGGGTCCCCATTTTGAAGTCTACGATGACTGCACACAGAGGTTAATTAATGTCATTAAATAATTTTACAAGCAGAAAGAAAGGAATCAAAAACATCTTAGCTTCCATGTAAGGAACCATAAAAAGAAAACTGAATCCAAGGCAAGCAGAAGAATGGACATAGTATGGATAAGAGCAGCAATCAATGAAATTAAAATTAGAATTTCTACATTGCTTATTGTTGCCTCATCAGCCACAAGCCTCCTCATCCCTACCACAACTCAAATTGATACCAGGTCTTATTTATTCTCAATTTCAATGAGGAGGAAGAGTTTCTAGCCCATCAACAAACCTCCAAAACACAGAATTATACACATCCGCACTATTTCACAGTCCCTGACTTCCTCAAATTCCCTAGGACTTTCTATTTCTCACCTATTCCCACCTACAGCTTCAGATAAGAATCTTCTCATTTTCCCTTTGTTCGTTTCCTTGGTTTCTTTTTTTTTCTTCTCCTCCACATATGTTGAAAAAAACATTTCCTGGAGGAAAGGATGAGTAAATGAGCGAATGAAGGAATCATATTAGAAGAAGGTCACGTGTTGATTCCAAATGCGGAGTCTGAGCTCTACCTGTGCCTTTCACCTCCATGGAAGACAAATTAAAAGCTACAATATGCTCTTGATTTCATGATTCCCATGGGAAACTACCACTGAGAATGTCGTTATGATATCTCTTCCCTAGGCCCAACCACCCTCTTGGATACAGGGATGCTATCAACAGCATGGTACACGATGGTTCTCACTTTGCACCTCACACACCCCTGTTAATTTAACAAGAAAGTGTGCCATCCTCATGGATTTTTCATCTACCCTGAAAATTTCTGTACTTGGGGCCAAACTTTTGTCCCAGTTAGTACTGGGTGGCAATGTATGTCAGCAGTCATTGCTCATGACAGCTGCCTTGTAGGTTTCCAATAGCTCAGAATCCAAGGGAGATGGTCTGAGCTGGAGACACTATCTGGATTGTTTTTCAAGGCATGTCCACCCCCAGCCCTTTATCTTCAGAGTCACCAAGGTAATTGCAGGGCATTCCCACTCTAATTCCCCCTAATTATAGCTGAACATTTTTTTTTCCACTGCTTGTTGGTTTCATGCCTATCTCAACTGCTGGCCATCAGTCACCTCCCCACTTACTTAGCCCCAGCCTCTGGGGAGGAGGTCCACCATGGGAGGGGGAACATAGAGCCTCCAGCAAGCATAGAAACAGCTCCAAGCCTGGGACCCTGACCATTGTGTACTGGATCACTAGAGTGGTCAAGAGCAGTGGCTCTTACAGAATCATATTGGGAACCCAGTCATGCTCTCCCTCACAGGACATGGGGAGACTCTAAGGCACAGTGTAGAATCTGGCATGCCAGAGAGTCCACTCCTTCAGTAGACCTGCTTATTCATTTTGTTGTTTAAGTCTCAGAGGACATCTCAGCATCATCCTTATTACTGTTTCTAGACTCTACCATGCCATAGGTTAAGAGTGTGTCTTGCTTATCCTGGATCCCCACTACCAACATAGGATGCTAAAGAATACCTACTCAAGTCATGCCTGGAGAACAGTCAGTGAGCAAGGGCTTTCATTTATTAAGAGATTTTAGAAATTTTCTTAAATTTTACTTTCTTGAGTAAGTTAAGCAAACTCAGATTTAAATCTTTAATTTTCCAAAACAATGGACTGAACTGGATTATTGAACCCAAGAATCAAGCATCCTCTACATTTTTCCCCCTTTGGTATTGATTCCCTATATAGAACTGCTGGGCACTTACACATTTCCAAAACAATTCCTATTCCAATGCTCTTTTCTGTTATACAAGATCACAAAAAATATGGGAGGTTTCCCAATTTGTTTTGGAAAATACCAAAACTCTTAACCTTCCCCTCAAAAAACTGTAAAAATAATGTCAATAAAATCTTAGGTTCTAAAGCAAATTAACACTTCAGTTAATAGAAACAACATTTGAAAAACATCAAAAACAAATAAAAAGGTTAATCCCCCAGATCATTCAAACCACAAATTTGCCATACACTATATTGTCCTCAGCCTGACTTTCATGCTCACCAATTTAGAACATCAACTGTGCTCTTCAAACAGTAAAGAATCTGCCTCATTCTCACTTGCAGGAGGTGGCACTTTGGATCAGTTCTGGGCATTGAACATGGTGCCAGTTCTGTCTCAGACTCTGTCCTCCTCCTCTCTCAAAGCCTCCTCATACCAGCTTAAGAAGTAAGTGAGGGCTGGGGTTGTGGCTCAGTGGCAGAGTGCTTGCCTAGCACATGTGAGGCACTGGGTTCGATTCTCAGCATGATAGATAGATAGATAGATAGATAGATAGATAGATAGATAGATAGATAGATAGATAAAGTTATTTTAAAAAAGAAGTAAAGGAGATCAGTCCTTTTGATCTGGGTCAAGTTACCAAACTTTCATTTTGGTGGTTTCAACCTGGGCCCTTGAATCCTATAGGAACTCCGAGTATGGAGGATCACTGTTAGACACTTGTCAGTACCCCTGGTAATTTTCCTGTGCCCAATTCTGGTGATAAACATCCTGGGCTCCTCATACGTAAAGTATTTGAATCATATTCAGGAATTCTCAGATGTTTTCCTCAGAAGCAAAGATCCCCTTTAAGAACATCATATTCAGGATAATTATCAGGAAGCGATTTTTTTTTAATCATGCTCTGGTCTTCACTGAGCATCATGTCATGGGTGAGGTCCAGTGAAGTCAGAAGAACACAGGTGTGGCTGGTGGCATCCATTTCCTTCACATCAATGCCAAAAATCACTTCCAAGCACTTAGTAGCTTTCTTGAAGATCACAGGGAATTGGTTCTTGTACTCTTTGGTCACAACTTTGAGCATTTCCATTTTTGTGATGGGCTCCTTCAGTCGATACTTCAGAATCAGGATATGCA
This sequence comes from Xerus rutilus, assembly GCA_028644305.1. Classification (NCBI taxonomy): domain Eukaryota; kingdom Metazoa; phylum Chordata; class Mammalia; order Rodentia; family Sciuridae; genus Xerus; species Xerus rutilus. The sequence continues at coordinate 10,799,182 of CM053417.1, forward strand.
CCAAATCAGTCACCTTCTCCTCAAGTGGGTCTCTGGGCGAGGATTCAGTGTCTGTTGAAGACTGCAAGGTGCTAGAACTCTCTTCTTGGCTGCTGAATTCTTCACTAACTTGTTCCATGAAGTGGGGGAGGAATAGGAGCTCCGGGTCTTAGGAGAACTCTTGAGAGAACTCTGGGGTGTATGCAGAGGAGACCTCGGCATTCTAGCAATAGGCTCCTCCTCCTCCTCCTCCTCCTCCTCTGGGGTGTCCAGAATCAGAGAAGAGGAAGAAGAGGAGAAGGAGATGGAAAAGGAAGAATGGGAAGAGGGGCAGAACAAGTTTTAAAAGACGGATGAAATGGAGGGAGTATCCTCCTCCTCAGATGTGGGAGCCCGTGCAATCCTCAAGTCTTCTATTTCAACTGGGTTCTGGAAGTGTTGCTGGAGAGTAAGGCATGGACGCTTTGGAGAGGCAGGCATGATGATGGCCCTTGTTGGAGGCAGCAGGCAGGAAGGTGAGCTAGAGTGAGGTGATAGGATCCTACTTGCCTGGGGTAAGTGGGATAGTAGTCTCAGGTAGAAAACTCACCCATGGTGGCTCTGGCAAAGGCTGACTTACAGGTATTCTTTTTAGGCAATATCCTAGGGCCTCAAATTTCTCCTGTCCTTCTGGTTGGCCTATCTCCTAGGAAACTGGAAGATGACAAGTGAAAGTTCCCCAGGGTGCAACCAGCTGGCAGAGCCCAAGGCTCCAGGATGGACATCAGAGTACATGGCTTTGGGTAATGTGGAGTCCCCTCTGTTTTGTAAGAGTAAGGCCTTTGGTACATATTTAGGACCTTTATCTAACCTGGACTCCTGGGACTGCTTGGGCTTCCTCTGCTCTGTGACCTGAGGGTGCTGCCTCAAATCAAACCCCTCATCCCAAGTTCACAGAGCCCCTGTTATAGGTACTGAGGAAGGACCTCAGAGCGCAGACTGCATTTCTAGGGTGGGAGGAACCCTCAGGCCAAGATTCCCATTTCCCTGAGGTCTCAAAGTTGTGTAAAAGTGTGTGCCTCTGACTGAATTCTCCTCCTAGATCCCTCCAGGTTTGAAAACAAGGGCTTGTTTCTCTAAGTTCCTTCTGTCAGCAGAGAGAGGTCCCCTCACTTCTCTGTCAGGATCTACGTTTTTTATAACTTTATATATTTATTTTTATGTGTTGCTGAGGACCAAACCCAGTGCCTCACACGTGCTAGGTAAGTGCTCTACCACCAAGCTACAGCCCCAGCCCAAGGATCTACTTTTGGACAACCAGCTGAGCTTGGTACTCCTCCCTCTGCTGATCTGAGGACACATCCCTCAGAGTATCATCAATCTCGGTCTCCCAAAATATTAGTCAGTATATATCACAAATTATCTGTTCTTGCCTGAGGCCTCCCAGGGCTAACAACAGGAACAAAGAAGTCCTGGGTACTTTCCATATGCAGTGGGAAGTTCACTTAAGCCTTCCTTATAGTCCTCACCTTGATGTCTGGTAGAGGCAGAGACTACTCTCTTTTATGAACTGAGCCAGGCCCCTTCAAAATAAGGTTCCCTGTTCCCAGACAGATCCCAGATGAAAGACAGGAAAAATTACCTTCATCATACTGAACTAACCCTGCTTGAACCTTCTAGGATGAATACAGAATCGGACTGAATTTTATAACCCTCCATCCTCTTCAAGATATTTATATTTACCCTTGTTAGGGCCTGAGTCTCCTCTGTATTGCTGATCTAATTGTGAGTCTCTCACGCTGAGACTTCCAGCTTCAGGAGATCCATGAAAAGGAAATGTGGGGTTGTTCTCCTTGATACCCCTGTCTAGAGAATCCCAGGGCTAAGTGCAGGGTCAATATAAGGTTCCTACTCTTTCTATAGTGAGAGATCCCCTTGGATTTTTCTAAGTTCTAAACCTTAAAGCTTGGCTGTGACTCCTCCTTTTGCTGACCTTGGTTGGGCACCCAGAGATAAATGTGTGATTCCTCCATTCCCAAAATGGAAGACAGGAATGCTACAGCCTGCCACCCTTGTCTGGAGGTGTACCAGGGCTAAAGAAGAGGTAGAGTAAATATAAAGCATCTTCTGTCTGTTATGGGGGATTCCCTCAGAACTTCCTCAGGGTCGACTAGCCTGACATGGTACTCCGTTCTCTGCTGATCTAAAGACATATCCCTAAGAAGCCTTACTTCCTTAGGACTCCTGAGATGGAAGTCAGGAAACACACACTTCAGAACCTAATTTCAGATACATCCAGCAATTCTGGTTGAATCCTTTCTAGAGCAGATTTGTAGCAAACTACCACATCCAATGAGATCCTCAGAATTTATAATGTTTCCTGTATCTATATTTTTATCTTCTCCAGAATATCAAATGAGTAGGATGATTCAATACTATCTTGTAAATTAGCTGTATATTTTTCATTCCAATCAGCAATGAACAAGAATTTCTTTTACTTCACATCCTCTTCTACATTTGGTATTTTCATAGTTTTTATCTTAGCCATTCCAATTAGTTGGTAGTATGATCTGATTGTGGTTTCATTTGCATTTATCTAATGACAAATGATGCTGAGCATCTTTTTGTGTGTGCGTGTATGTGTGTGTGTGTGTGTGAGAGAGAGAGAGAGAGAGAGAGAGAGAGAGAGAGGGGGAGAGGTATTTTGTTTGGTAAAGTGTCTTTTTAAATGGTTTGTAGATTTTTAAATTAATAGACTACTATATTTTTAAAGGATTAGTAAGTTTGCAAAAAAGATCAGAAAACAGAGTTCTCAAATTCCTCACATTTTCCCCTATTATTTACATAAAATGATACATTTGTTACAATTGATGAATTGATGTTAATATATTACTATTAACTCAATGAATAATTTAATTAGGGTTTACTCTTTGCATTACACATTCTATAGGTATTGACAAATACATAATGTTGTGTAGGTACCCTTACATTCTGAGACAGTATAGTTTATTATCCTGAAATTTCTATGGGTTCTACCTATTCATCCCTTCCGCCCTCCTCTGAACCTCTGGCAATCACTGATTATTGTACTGTCTCCACAGTTTTGCGTGACCGAGAATATGAGATAGTTGCAATGATATAGTATGTAGCCCATTTTTTCACATATAAAAAACTTTAATGTTAAAACAGATAAACTACAGAAGGTAGTATGAACCCCCAGGTACTCATTACTCAGATTCTACAATTTCAAGACTTTGATTAATACTTTAACTGCATAATCCCATTATCGTTTCAATTCACTGTATCTGGGATCCCTGGTTTTAGGCATAACAAAATGTATACATATTTGTGTTCATCACATATATCCTAAGCACTGAATCTATCTAGACCATATCAGTACATTCCTCATTCAAATGTAAAATTCCAAAAGTATCTTTGTACCTTTACAAATACAGATTTTAAAAATATACTAATGTGCATATATATATACGTATATCATACATTTTAAAAATTTAAGCATTTTCAAGTGTACAGCTCAATGGCACTAAGTACCTTCACATTGTTGTGCAACCATTGCCACCATCCATTTCCAGAACATTTATGTCAACACAAACTGAAATTTTATACTCACTAAAAAAACTCCCTAATCTCCACCACTGACCCTAGTCCCTGGAAACCACAATTCCATTTTCTGACTATGAATTTCACTGTTGTAGGGACCTCAGATAGGTGGAATCATGGAGGTTTTGTCCTTTTGTAATCAGCTCATTTAATGTTACATAATGTCTTGAAGATTCATTATGTTGTAGCATTAGTCAGAGATTCCTTCCTTTTTAAGATTGAAAAATATTGAGTAATATTGTGTGGTATGTATATATGACATTTGGTTTGCCCACTCATCTTTTGATGAACATTTGGGTTATTTCCGATTTTTGTTTTGGAGACTCATGTTGCTACGTACATTGGTGTATAATATGCGTTTGAGTCACCAATTTCAATTTCAATTCCACTCAGAAGTGGAATGCTAGATCATATGGTAAATGCACATTTACTTGTCAGTGGAGCCACCAAATGCATTTAACAGAGGCTGCACCACTTTCCATTCATGAACACCACATATATTCCTATTTGGTTGGAAGGGAAAGCGGAGTGCCAACTGTTCCTGCTTGTTTTTTTTTTCCATCGTCTAGTTTAGTGTCATCACCATGGTGGAAGATGATCAGCTTCCCAGCAGACTCTACAGGCTCTTCCTTGATAGAGAATCAGGGTACCTCCAACCTGTGCCAGCTGAGGGATGGAATATGGGCCCTCTTCTAGGCCTCCGTACACTGGCCTGTTCTATGTATTGCCTGTTTATTCCACACAGGAGATGCATGGAAGGCCAGCTCCCTGCAAAACCTGCACAGGGGAATCTTAGAATCAGGAGCTGCATCACCAGTCCTCCCTGATTAAACCAAGGGCTAGGAGGGAATGGGGAGCAGGCTGTTGCTCTCTGCCTGTTTGTATTTGGCTGAAGTAAAGTAGGTGCTGCAAAAAGCTTTTCTGTTGTTAGACTAACCATTTTCTGCCTTTTCTTTTTTCTTGTCTTTTTGTTTGTTTTTGTTTTGGCGCTAAGCAACTCAGTGAGACCCTGTTTCTACATAAAACACAAAATAGGGCTGGGGGTGTGGCTCAGTGGTCGAGTGTCTCTGAGATCAATCTCCAGGAAGGAAGGAAGGAAGGAAAGAAGGAAGGAAAGAAGGGAGGGAGGGAGGAAAGAGAGAGAGAAAGAGAGAGAGAGAAAAAGAGACAGAGAAAGAACGAAAGAACGAACGAAAGAAAGAAAGAAAGAAAGTCACTGTCCTCTTTTTTCTCAACTCCCAAAGTCTCCTGGCAGTCTACCTTCTTCATTACACCCTTCAGAATTTCCTTATGCTTATTTGGTGTGCTTTTGTCAAGGATTTCTAAACTGTAAGTGTTGAAGATATGGGATAAAAGGAGCTATTCTACTTTTGTGGAGTCAGAAGAATTTTGGAATATATTATAAGGAAAATAGCAAAGGATTGAAAGCTATGATGTCAAAGACCACACAATGAAACCATCTGAGGTTTTGTATAATCCAGGGAAACACTGTGGGCATTGTAAAATAATTAAAAAAAAAAGCAAATCTATAAACAGTACGCAAACAGGTTCAAATTCATTAGTAGCCAGGGAAGTGCAGAGTAAAGCAAAATGATTAACACTTCACATTTATTAAACTGGTAACAAATAAACAATCAGCAACTCCTGTTCTTTGTGGGAATACAGATAAAAAGGAGACTCTCATAATAAGATGGGAATGAAAGCCACTAAAGTCTTTAAGGAAAGATATCTGAAAATATTTATCAATATAGAAAAATAGATGTGTCACAAAGCAAATTCATTCTCGGGAATCTAACCCACAGAAAAATTTCTAGGATTCACTAGGATGTCCTTGGAAATGGAATTGGGAAAACAAAGGAAGCAAATGAATGGCCATACATTTGGAAGACAATGTGTGATTTGTGGTATACCATACCATAGAATATTATACAGCTATTAAAAATAAGGAACTATAGCGACCCCAAAGGACTAGAAAGAATTGGAGTATTCTATATATAATTTTTAACAAAGGCTTCAATGACGCGCATGTGCACATGTATATCTCACAAAAACAATCACACAGATGCACATTTGCCAACTTGGGTTACAACGTAAAGAAAAAGAACTAAAAAGACTGTGCACAGGACAGGTGAGTATGACCACAGATAATGCATTTATAGAAAATCATGAATTTGTTAATAATTTCAAGTAAATTTATGAAAATGTAAAACTGATTCCTTGATGATATGAGAAGACTACCTAAAATAAATATTTCCATCATTTCAATTAGAAATGAAACAGAATGAACTTTCACTCGACCTTTAATAAAAAACCTGTATAAATCTGAATAAACTACTGGTCTCTGGAATTGCATAAACAAATGTATTTCAGCCTAAGACAAACCTGAATCTTCCTTTGCTGAGGAAACACCAAATAATCCATATATTTTGACATTTTTGATGAAAACACACTTTGATGCCATTATTCCTTTTTCTCTACTAAGGAACAGTTCCATAAAATATGGAGTCTAGTATATATACTTTCCTGAGAAAGCGAAAATATTTGAATGCACGAAGTGTAACTATCACTCAAAACGGATAATTAATACCCTTGTTAGAATTAATTCAGGTAAATTAATACTGTCCATATCACAGCAGTCACTAAGCATGTATTCATTTATTAGCCATACATTTAATTTTTAAAGATATGTATGTTAAGAACCTACTTTGTGGTAGACTCTAGGTGCTCAGGATACAGCAGTATCAAACCCTTACCCTTTCGAACTATGTATTACCGTGGAAAACAATACACTTCAATTAGCCAGATGATTTTCAGGGAGTTGTAAACATTATAAAGAAAAAATAATGCAAGAAAAGGTGGCACAGTGAGGGTAGGCTGCCTTGAGGTGGGGTGTCAGGGAAGGCCTCTCTAAATAGGTGACACTGAGTAGACATGGGGGAGATAAAAGACAGAGCCCTGTGGATTCTAAGGGTAGAATGTTCCAAGGTGGAAAGAACAGCGGAAACAAAGGCCTGGGGCAGGAACAAGTTTCACATATTCAAGAGGCTGTGCCAAGTCCCCTTGACCAAAGAGGGAGGCCATTGTGGGAATCGAGGATCCAAGAGGTAGACAAGAACCAACAAGCAGGGACTGCCACACATGGAAGGAGTTTGGATGATATTCCAAGTGTGAGAGGGAGCCACCAAGGCCCCTGGAATGGACAATGAAGTTCACAGATTTGCATGACAGAAGATCACATATGCCAAACAACACAATTTAGAATTCTGTTTGGAATTTCTCATATGGGATTCCCTTTAGATCTTGTGCCACATTCATAACAATGTTTCTAAAAATATATTTGTACTTGGAAGGTGAACTTGATTCTTAAGAACTATTTTGCACAAAAATATCACCAATTAATAATGCTCAGTGTTTTGAACATTGGTTTGATGAGGTGACAATGTTTTGTTTTCCACATATACTAGATAAAGTCATAGAATAGCAGAGCTATAAGCAAGCAGCCTCCTGATATACATATTTGTTCTAGTGAAAGGATTTAAGCCATCCTCATAAGGACAATCTATAGCAGGAACTCATATGCTGGAATCTGTCCTTGGAACTCAAAGGGCACATGAACTGGAATAAGGATGATAGCACACAACTGTGTTTGCAGTAACATGTACCTAAAATCCATTATGAATGTAGGCAACATAACACACCGGTATTAGCAGAATGCATGATTTTTGTCTTCCAGAGAAATGACATGTACTTTTATGCAGTCTTCAGGACATTACAGATGTCTTGAAATATCATTTACATTCATCACTATTTTGAAATGGTGGTGACTATTAGATTTGTCCCTAGATCCCATTATATAAAACATCACTAAAGAACACAATACTAGAGTATCCTGCATGCATTTATTAATAGATGGATAACTGAAAAGGGATGAAATCTGCTTCTGTTAGGATTCAATGTCTTTTGTTTGATGTACGTAAAAATATTATTCTGAAAAGGCTGTCAGCAAATCCACAGGGATTCACAGCTCAGAAAAGGGTAAGAAGCCCTGAACTCACTCATCAAACATACCTGGCTAGCAATCCTGGCTCATCCTCTTCCTGTGTGAAGTTAAGCATGTTATGTAATCTCTATCTCATTTTCTTCATGTGTTCAAGAGCTAGTCTTATCATAAAAGTGCCTGCAACTTAGATTTCCTCAGAGGCTTACTGGGGAGTCTACATATAAAGTGCCTCATACTTAGGTAGTGCTCAAGAATCGCTGCTATTGGTCTGCTACAGCATCATTCTCAAATGTTCCATAGAGCACTGGCTGGCTTCAGACTCATGGAGTGTGCATGTAACTTTCAGGTTTACCTCCTCCAGCCCTGAATTCCTGAATTGGAATATGATTTTAAAGTAACTGCTTAATATACCTTAAAGCCTTGGTGATAGGTATACTTTCAGTTTTTTTTAACTGTTCTGAGGAACATTGCCTAATTATCACTACAAATGGTATTGTAGGCCCATGGTCCACATCCAAAGAGGTAGTCTTGGGATCTGTTCTTGGAGTTCCACATATTTACCAAGCTCTCAAAATGGACTGGGAAGGGGAAAGGGAAGAGAGTAATGGGAGGCAGATGTGCAGAAAGCTTCAGGGGCCCAGGCACCCAGAAAGCTGGGATAGAATTCAAAAGATAATCTACATTAAAAAGTAGCTTTCAGGGCGTGGTGCCACATGCCTGTCATCCCAGCAGCTCCTGTCATCCCAGCTGAGGCAGCAGGATCACAAGTTCAAAGCCAGCCTCAGCAATGGCGAGGCACTAAGCAACTCAGTGAGACCCTGTCTCTACATAAAACACAAAATAGGGCTGGGGATGTGGCTCAGTGGTCGAGTAGCCCTGAGTTCAATCCCTGGCACATCCCCCCCCCAAAAAAAAAGCAGCTTTGCTCAGCTCACAAACTCTCACCTATAGGCACACACCAGTATATTTGTGCCACTGATTACAGATAAGCAAATTTAGTTCTGGACCCTAGTTTCCTTATCAATACAAAGTTCTCAAAGTCTGACTTTTTCACAACTACATTTAGTCCAAGAGATCTTGGGAGATTTGGACTGACTGAGGCAAATTTCAAGGCTCTATGATGCCCTGAAGCTATATGCAAAATTTGGTGAACAAACTACTATTTGCCTAAAGAGGCACCCATTCTGTAAGAGGATTCACGGTTGTCAAATGACTCTCCAGACCACTGATGGTAAAACATTCAAGATGGCTGGATAGATTCACAAAAGTTGTCTTATGGCCAGGGTATTTTTTTGAGCTTTTTTTAAACTTTATTTTATTAGTTTACTTTTTTATGTGGTGCTGAGGATCCAACCCAGTGCCTCACGCGTGCTAGGCAAGCACACTACCACTGTGCCACAATCCCAGCCCTGGCCAGGGTCTTTATACTTGCACCTCTTGTCTTCTCTCTGGCATATATGCAATAGTAATGGCACTCAAACTGTAGCCCAATTTGATTTAAAAACTAGTCCCTCAGTTGGTGGTTTCAGTGGATCTAGAATTAATAGATACAAAAGGCCTCTGCCCTCTTTTTCAAATGCGCTAAAAATTTTCTACTCTGTTAAGAAAGTTTTCATAGTGATAGTAGAAATGCTTTGAAATATTATAAATAGGACTTCGAAATTATGCAGCACTAAATTTGCCTCACCTGTGCTCTCGTTCAGCTCTTTAGACCATTCAACTCCCTCACAAAGATGTGCTCCATTGTCTAACATCACAGTGCATATATTACTTGGGCCTAATTTTCCCCTTCTAATTTCTGAAAAGCCAAAGCCAACTACCAGCCACAGGATCACAGGGTCATGGTGTATCTCTCAGAAAATCTGGACCAAGGGCCAGGTCTGAAATCTATCTATCACATCCTAGATCACTTGACCCTCTCTGGAGTGCTATGCTGAGTACTGATCAATACCGTTATTGGTCCAGATGGTCTCTCAGTGGTTTGAAAGCCATCTATTGATATTCCAGTAGCTGATTTAGATGCATTGTCTGCCTTTACTTTCAGTTTATCCTGTAGTATTATATCAAAACTGCTTCTAGAAAAATACTTGAGCCACAAGCAAGAGAAGAGAATAGAAAGAGTAATAATAACCAACAGTGTTCTCTTCCCTATGCCAAGATTTTAGAAAACAAAATAAAGCTTAAATTACCTATTTTCAATATATCTACTGGTTTTACACATGGTTCATAATTTGGATATTTGACTTAAAGGCACTGTGTTACTAGTTATACTTTACCTGTGAGTACTTAAAATTTTAATCTCCTTGAAATTTTGAGGTGCAGAATATATTACTAAAGAGGCATGCTTGCTTTCTGATGAGAGAGTGATTTTTCAAACTTTCACCAAAATGAAATGTGCCATTCATTTGCTATCAGTCCACATATATTGGTGATATCAATACCAATTGTAGTGCCTTGCACACATTATGAGCTTAACAAAAATCTATTAAATAACCAGTAGGACTAAGCTGAATCCATTATACATGGCTCTTAGATTCAGCCCTCCCCGCAAAAGAAGGACTAATTCTCTCTCTTCCCTCAGTGACTCTTTTTTTATATTTCATTGCAAATAGGTAAGTGAGCCTATATAATAATACTCTATTTTACTTTTTAAGGCATATTAGGACTCCATTATACCTCCAAAACTTCTAGGAAAATGTCTATGCATTATTGAGTATAGTCTTAGTTTCAAACTATTTTTCATTAATTAGATATTTAACTAATATTTGGGGAAGATTAATGGATCACTGAATGAATGAATGTAAGTAATTATTATCTACTTGGAAGGATGTTCTAGAAACAAGAGGTCTTAACTGAGAGGTGTTAACTCCCCCTTACCAATCATAATAAGATCATTTGAATTCCATGAACCTCAGCTTCTACATCTTAAAACAGAACAGTGTGCCTTATCAAATGAAGAAAAAGCACAAAACATAACACTAAATAACACTGACACAGGGGGAAAATTGTCTTATAGTCAAAGACCTCTCACTTTGTAAAACAAGTCTCAATTGTATACTGTTGGGTTAATGGACAATTACAGAATGTGAATTTCATAGTGTTATCTGTCTTGCCACCTGGCAATACTGTGTTATATGCTCCTGAGAGTGAGAACTCTCAAAAATCAAATGGCCCGCAAATATGATCCTCTGGAATACCTACACTTTGTTCTTGAATGTCTGAAAAGTCCATTTGGGAAAAAGATACACAGACATATGACATAAACTTTTTAGTACATTTTAACATAGTCTGTGTGAACTTACCTCTGTCTACCTTTTCAGTTGCATATCCTTCTCACTTGCGATGAGTCAGCTTTTTATACTTGTAATTACTCAAAATAAATTTAGACTTGTGCACATGCATAATCTTCTGACTGAAACATTCCTCACCTAGTTGAGAGACCCTCAACTACTCAGATGTCAGAGCTTAGCTTTTAATCACTGCCTCAGAGCTGGTTTCCACCACCACTTCCATTCAAATAACTTAGGTCTGCCATGCTTATCTCCCATAATTCTCTATACTTGCTTTTCATAAGACTTAACCCAAACTGTAATCATCCACATGCTTGCATATAACTATTAAATATCCATCTTGGGCTGGAGTCGTGGCTCAGTGGTAGAGCGCTTGCCTCGCAGGAGTGAGGCACTGGGTTCAATTCTCAGCACCACATACAAATAAAGGTCCATCAAAAACTAAAAAATATTCTTAAAAAAATATCCATCTCCCTGAGTTCTATATCCCATGAAGCCATAGATCATAACTGTTTGACTTACCTATAATCTAATACAGGGCTTGAAAGAGAATTGGTTTTCAATAATTATTTGTCAGGTTAATGAGTGAAATAATTATTTGTTAAGTTAAATCATCTGTCTCATGGAAACCAGATTCAAAGATCCATACAGAACCAAAGTCAGACACATCCACATTCTGAGATGGGAGTACGATACTAATGTATGCTGGGATCCTTATGGCCAAACATGGACTAGCCTTTTAGCTAAATAAACTTAGTCCACTGGCAAAACTAAAATTCATTCACTTACATTTCTCAAAAAATGTTAAAAAGGGTACAATTCTAAATCACCTCTTTCCTTCATTTACCCCTCCTCATCAATTACCTCCCAAACCATCATTTGATTACCTCAAAACCACAAAATGCTGGCATACATGACTTTATTTCTTTGCTCCTTTTCTACAACGTTTTTCTTATGTATCACCTTATCTCTCGATTCTTCATAGAGAAAACTCAGAAACCTGTCTTATAAAGATAAGACTCATAAAGAGGAGAGAAAGAAGTTTTGCAGAAAAGGCAATTTTATTCATGAAGAGAAACCCAACAGTTGCCCCTGCAATATAAGATCAAAAGTAAATCAATAGATAAGAGGCATGACCAAAATTTGACTTCTAGATAGAGAACAGATAGCTAAAAATGTGTCCAAAAATCTTTTAACAAGAGGTCCACAATCTGCAAAAAATATTAATTGGAAGGTGGATTTCAACAGACATTTATTTCAAAGCACTCACATTTCTCTTAAAACTTTAGTGTCTTCTAACTCTATGCCACAACTTCATCAAAGATAATAAAATATATCAACTTAACCAGTGTCTGCAGGAGGTTGCATGGTACAATGGGAACTGATATGGGTTTTCGGGTCACAGTGACCAGAATCCTAACTTTGTCATTTATTAGCCTGGAAAACTTGGGCAAGAAATTTAAACTTTGCTTCTCTCCCCTTAAAAATGTATCAGGTGATATACTTCAAGGGTTGTCTTTAGTTATGAATACCACATGGACATCTGAATAGACATATAATAAATAAACAGACTTAGTCATAAGAGAATTTCCAACATGGATAATAACTGGTACTGATTGGCCTCACTGGTGAATTCTACCAAAAGTTCAAAGGAGAATTAAGACCATTCTTTTAGAATATATTCCAAAAGTAGAAGAAAAAGCAGCACTCTCTAATTCACTCTGTTACAGCAGAATTACCCTGATACCATAACCAGATATAATCATCAAATGAAATTAAAACTACAGACCAATATTTCATATGAATAAACACACACACACAAATCCAGAAAATACTAGCAAACTAAATTCAGGAATATTAAAATAATACTATTCATGACCAAGTGGAATTTATTCCAGAAGATAAAGTTTAGCTTAAACTCCCAGAACATTAATGCAATGTACTGAATCCATAGATTAAAATATTTTAAAATACATGACCATCTCAATACATGTAGAAAAGTTTTACATCAAATCCAGTACCCTTTCATGATAAAACAAAATATTCAACCAACTAGCAATAGAAAGGAACTTCTTCAACTGGACAAAGAGTATCAGTAAAAATCCTCCAGCTAACAGCATACTCTGGAAAAAAGATTCAACATGTCTCCCTAATCTCAGTAACGACAGCCACTTCTAGTTAACATAAGGTTGAAAGTTTAAATTAGTGTAGTTAGTCAAGAAAATAGGAGGAAAAAGGCATTCAGATTGGAAAGAAAGAAAACTCTTTTTATAGATTACACGAACTTACATGTACAAAATCCTAAAGCATCCATACACTTTAAAAAATCCACTAGATCGGGGCTGGAGTTGTGGCTCAGTGGTAGGGTGCTTGCCTAGCATGCATGAGGCACTGGGTTCGATCCTCAGCACCACGTATAAATAATAAATGAATAAAATAAAGATCCATCAACAACTAAAAAAAATATTTTAAAAAAAATCCACTACATCAAATAAATGAGTTCAGCAAGGTTTCAGGATACAAGAACAATATACATAAATTAGTTCTATTTCCATACACTAGCAAAAAGTAATTGAAGACATAAAATCAAGAAAATAATTTCAGCCAGGCATTGTGTTGCACACATGTAATCCCAGCCCTTTGGGAGGCTGAGACTGGAGAATCGCAAGTTCAGACCCAGCCTCAGCAAAAGGCGAGGTGCTAAGCAACTCACTGAGACCCTGTCTCTACGTAAAACACAAAATAGGGCTGGGGATGTGGCTCAGTGGTCGAGTGCCCCTGAGTTCAATCTCCAGTACCAAAAAAATAATAATAAATAATAATAATCTCATTGACCATAGCATCAAAAACATGATATACTACCCTCACCAAAGGACAAAAGAAAATGGGATCCCTCATCTTAGATTAGAACCTCGAGAATCATGAGCCCAAATAAACCATTTCTCTTTATAAATTAGTAAGTTAATTGCCTCAGTTATTTTGTCCTAGTGACAAGAACCTAACTTGTACCTTGGGGCTATGGATTAAGTGAAGTGTCACAAGCTTCCTTAGAACTTACCCAGCTTGATTAAACATTCTAGCAAATATTTTCATCTCATTTTTGTGTTGAAATCCCATAAGAAGGCAAAAATGTTAAAAGGAGGAGGGTAGCCTTAGTACTCAGAGTACCGCCAAGCATAGAGATTTGGATATCACCTATTGTCACTCCTCACCATTCAGATCCCCATTCAGGCCAGAGAGTTTAGATGAAAAATGAAGCACAAGAGAAAGCCACCATAGATTTCTGAATCCAATGAGTGTATTATCTCATAAATTGGAAAAGTGTAGAAAGTGACCAGAACACAATGAGGGAGCAACAATGATTTAAAAACTACCCAGGAACTGGCTATTGATTAAGCAGTGTAAATCTGAATCTGAAATGGAATAAGGTCCAAGAGCCATCAAATAACAGGTCGAAATGGATTCACCTATTATGGGCTGGGAGCCATCTGTCTTCTCTGTATCTGGCCATCTAATATCATTTGAAATATAAGTTTTCAACATATGATGTCAGACACTGTCATAGATGCTTCACAACTATTATCTAATTTAGTTTTTACATGTTCCTATGATCTATATATCTATATACCTATATATCTATATCTATATCTCAGACAGGGAAACTGAAGTGCAGAAAAGATTCCTAGTTTTACAGCTAGTTAGTGACAGGGCTAGGATTTGATAATACATAGAGCTGACCATAAATGTTCTCTCAACTAAAGACGTCTACCTCCCGAGCTTATTCTTTCCCTATAAAAGCTTACTATAGCACCAACAAAATATGTGTCTGACATAGTAATTTCATTCATGTCTTAGAAATAATGTATAATAACCACAACACATTAAATTAGAGTCAGATGTCTAATTTATGAATTTGTATTTAAAAGTTAGCTTAGAGAAACAATGTCAGTAGAGATATTATCACTTGGATACACTGTGCCTCAAGTATAACATAAGTTTCCAATATATATAAATTCCTTTACTAGAAATAAGAATGGAGCTGAAATGACAGTATTGCAAACATCCATTCAACAAAACTAAAAATTTAATACTATAATATAGGATAATATAGGCATTTAAGGTTTTTAAATAATTTATCATATTTCAAACCAAAGACTTATGAAAAGTTTTTATTCCATTTATTGAATTTTTTCCTACCATCATAAAAACTATTCTCATTTATTACCATAAACATAGTTATACACAATCAAAGCTGTGTGCTCCAAAGAAAATAAATTTTCTGGTTCCAGTTTAATTTAGCTCTTCATTTGTGTCTAAATCAAATTATAAGTACACTCAGAAAATGTCCTTGGCACTCAATGCAAAACTTGGGAAAATTAGTTTCAAGATTTCCTACCTATCATCACTTTACATTTTCATAACTAAATTGAACTAAGTATGAAAAAGCACCTCAACTACCTTTTTATATTATTCAAAATGCTGATGCAGAAGAGCTTGCAGTAGAAATACCAATGAAGAAAATAAAGAAGATATGGCATCAGTAAACATATGCTAAGACGTAGAATAGCTGAAAATGTTAGCATTTCTTTAAAAACTATCAATTACTTTTGAGAAATAAAGCTGCTGTGAGTTAATGAGAAAATAAATGGCCAATTATAATATGGGGTATTTCCAAAACTGTGCTGGAAAACTGAAGTTTGTACTTGGAAATGCTACCATTGGTTTATGTTACTTCTAAATAAAAGTTTCCAAAAATGCAAATGCATACAGATATTTAAAATTAGGAAGAAAGTAATCAGAAGAAATTACTTGGAATGTTATCTAATAGAGATTGAAAATATGAAAGAGAAATTAAAAGATGTGTTGCATTAACTAACAAGGCCTAATGTATGTGTAATGAAAATCTCAACAAGGTGATAGAAAATGAGATTGATGAAAGAGGCAAAGAGATAATAATTGATATTTCTGGGATTTGATAATACATAGAGCTGACCATTGATATTTCTCCATAATTGAAAAAATTATTGATACATTATAATTATACATAAAATGGCATTCATGTTGATATATTTATACCGACACTTACCATAATTTGGTCAATTGCATTTCTCCGTACCTACTTTCCTTTTTCTTCCCCTCCTCCCTTCCCCTGAGCCCCCTTCAATAGAATGTCTTCTATTTTGATGAGATCTCTCTTTTTTTCCTTTTTTCTAACTTCTATATATGGAAGAAAATATGAGTCTTGATTTACCAAAAACTAGCTTATTCCACTTAACATTTTCTCAACTTCCATGTTTTCCTGCAAATGACATAATTCCATTCTTTATGACTGAGTAAAACTGCATGGTGTATATATACCACATTTTCTTTATCCATTCATCTGTTGATGGACATCCTAGGCTGGTTCTATAACCTGGCTATTGCAAATTGTGCTGCTATAAACATGGGTATGTATGTATCTCTATAGCGTGGCTAAGACCAAATCTCAAACACCAAAAAACCAACTAATCTTATCTGGAATAAATGAAAAGAAATCCACAAGTACATACATCATACTAAACAGGAGAATACCAAAGACACACAGAAAATCTTAAAGGCATATAGAAGAAAAGAGAATTCACATATAGCAATTAGCATGAGATCTAACTTTTCAACAAAGCAATGGGAAAGCAAAAGAACTCTCAGCCCAGAATCACATGCCAAGTTTAAATATTTTTTAAGAAGGGCAAAATAATGACATAGTCAGACAATAGAAAGTACAAAAATTTGCTGTCAAACAATCTATGTGACAAGTGAAAGGATATTGTTAAATAAATTGTGGTATACTCATAAAACTGGATACTATACAGTAGTAAAATTTAATGACCAATAATTGCATGTATCCACGACTGAATTTGAAAAATATATTGGTGGAAAAGAAGCAGAATAATGCATATTGTATGAGTCCATATATATAATGTTGACAATCAGGGCTGGAGTCAGGCATAGTGACTCAGACTTACAGTCCCAGTCACTCTGAAGGCTCAGGAAGGAGGACTGCTTGAGTCTACAAGTTCAAGACCAGCCTGGGCAACAATATATTCAGACAATGTCTTTAAAAATTCATAAACGACTTGAAAAATATATCTGAATACCTCAAAGTTGCAGATGATGGTAATCCCTAAGATGAAGGAGATGTGGTTGAAGAGAACTCAGACAGCTTTTAATGTACGGTGATGTGATATTTCTTAGGACCTCTAAAGATGTCTGTCTGTCTGTCTATATTACATCTGCATGTTATATATACCCTTTTAAATGTAAATATAATTAAAATAAACTAAAAACAAAAGCTGATGGGGAACTCCTATTACAAGGGCAAGGTTTGGTACTTGCTGAGCTTTGCATTTGACTGAGCAAGAAGCATGCTGGTGGCCTTCTAAGTGGTATTCAAATTTTGCTCTTGAGTCATTCAATTATTTGGGAAAACTGCTAAATTGTCTTTTGGAGCCATAAGTCTATTTGGAGATCATGCTGTGCCTAGGGCAAGATAGTGGTGGATGGAAATTTCTTTTTCCCTATATTTTCACTTAACTCCTTTTCATCCACTCTTATATTCTTCTTCTCTCTTGTATCTGGCATTTCTGAGCACTAGCCTCTCAGGTATTCATCACACTAGATGAGTTTTTCTTGGGCTCAGTGTTGCTATAATTGGACAATGTATACACAGTACATTTATTCAAGAGAAAAGCAATGCAAAAAGTATGCAGCTAGCCACTAATAAGGAAATATTTATCTGAATTACCTGATGGCAACTCATTCTTGCGTGCAGAGTTGAGAAACATAGTCCTACCCAGCAGCTTCTATATCCCAGGGTGGATGATCTGATTCCTACAGGCTGACCCAAGGCCTGCAGCAGCCCTGAATTCACACATGGATTCATCTCACTGTTCTGCCCATATTCCTCTAACCACTAAGTCTTTCAAAAGTGTTGTATATGTAAAGCTGGAACTTGGGTGTTTTTCTGTTACTCTAACCACCTTGTAAAGCACAGACTTGTCATCCATCATTTACATGATAAAGCCTCTTCATGAATCAATTGCTGCATTTCTCTATGCCTCTACAAATGCAGGTGCAATAAATTTCAAGAACATGGATTTACTCTCAAAATTATAAATGGGAGAGAAGAGGCAGTAATTTAATAAACTCCACAACACGTGTGTCAAACAAATCTGGATTTTACAAGTGAAGTTAGAATGACTTCCGTTGTCACCTAGAGCAATAGCAATCAGAGGGAAAATTTAAGACATTTAGTCTAATAAATTTAGAGCACTTCATTATATAGCTACCACTGTAGAAGAGGAATGTTTATGAATGTTTATGAATGTTTATGAAGTCTAAGAGTGTAAATTGAGGGGTTTCATTCTCAGATCTGCCAGTGATTCACTGTGTGAGCTGGAAGAAGTTACTTTCATGAGAATAATTGAAGTCTTTATTTATATTTCCAGGTTGTGACACCTTGAAAGGAGAATCTCAGTGCAGAATATATTTAACACAAAGGGAATCTCAAAGGCCATGAGTAATAGGGAAGGAGTTTCCTCCTTGAACAAAGATGATACCACTGCCAACATCTCTTCTGACATTTCAATCACAAGTGCATTGTGAGGAGTGGTACTCATTTAAAGTGCTTAAAGTGTATTCAGCTTGGGACTGCTGTTTTTAAATATATAGAAGTTAGAGTAATACCTGGACTTTATAAAAAGAAGAAAATAGCCATTGTTCCATAAAAGGATCCTGCTACTATTACTATCTTTATTTATCCTTAACTAGTATTCACTGTTATAATACTTTATAAGGCTCTGCTGGTATTGTGTGCACAATATTGGGGTATACTTTGTTCACTTATAACAAATATTTTAAGCTTATCTTTACAGCCATAATTTGTAATACAATTTTAATGGCTATGCAATATTCCATCAAGTAATTCTACCATATATAAACCATTGCCCTATTTTTGGACATCTGTATGGTCACTCTCATATCTGACCCATTTGGAGATCACTGTTTTTTTCTGTTGAGATGTGAGATAAAGCACCAAAACACAGCCATAATCTATAGTACTAAGCAATTCATACACTCATGCAGTTTCAAGTTTTTGCTCAATATCTAATTATCACACTAGGCACATATAAGTATGTTACCAGTCCAAAAAAAATACTTCTGTTTATTTGGGGTTGTTTTTGAAAGGGGTATCAGGAATTGAACCCAGGGGCACTTAACCACTGAGGAACATCCCAAGCCCTTTTATATATATATATATATATATATATATATATTGTTATTTTGAGACAGGGTCTCCCTAAGTTGCTGAGGCTGGCTTTGAACTCATGATCCTCCTGCCTCAGCCTCCCAAGTCACTGAGATGACAGGTGTGAGCCACGGTGCCCAGCAAAATAATACTTCTTTTTCACTGTCACACAGGCCATATTACATACATAGTTCAAATTCAAGTACAAGCATATGAATTTCTGGTGAATATTTCTCTGGTCCTTCATGTGCCAACAAATGTTCTATTAGCAGTCCCTGTTCACAAAAAGATGATGTCATTAGAAACTTAGCAAAGTAGATAGAAAAAGATTGGTGCTATCTCAAAAACCAAGAACAGGGCATCAAGACATGAATGGTCATCAGTTTCACATGGTCCAGAGAGGTCATGTAAGAGGAAATCCAGTTTCTGCTGTGGCTTGGATCTTAACTGTCCCCCCAAAGCCCCAGTGTTATAGGCTTTGTCCCTAGCTGATAGTACTATTAGGAAGTGGTAAAAGCTATTTCCTGGTTGCCATGAGGTGAACAGCTTTGCTCCACTATTCCCACCCCAACATGATGGCTGCCTCACCACAGGCCCAGAAGCAAAGGAGCTAAGTAGCCATGGACTAAAACCTCTGAAACTGTGAACCAATATAACTTTTTTCCTCCATCAAGTTGATTTTTTGTCAGGTATATTGTCACAGCATGGAAAGCTAACATTGTCTCCATCAGTGAACAGGTATTTACTGAATGCTAACTAAGAATGTGCTAGGCACACTTTAGAAGCCAAGTATAGAATAGTGAACAAGGCTGAGTCCCCTCCCTCATGAAGTTTATATTGTAATTGGATGAGAAAGAAAAAAAATATAAGCACCTAGAAATTATTCCAGATATGAAGGGCTATCATGACAGCACAACATGGTAATATGCTTGAAAAATGTTTTGGAATTTAGCTCAGGTGGTCCGAAAAGCTCTTTCCAAGAAGGTGTGATTTGTTTTAATACCTGAAATACAAAAGAAGAGCCACTGGATGTGACAATTGGGAGGTCCTTGCCAACCCTGCAAAGTAGACTTGCAGGTGAGTAGCAAAGATAGAAGTCAGATAGCATCATGTCCTAGGAAGAATGATTGATCAGCCAGAAGAAATAGACAGGAAGCTTTATTCTTAAAGCTTCCCTGGAAAGGAAGGAGGTAGAAAAAGCAAGAAGGAAATGTAAAATGAAATTATCACCCCACTATTTTCCACAATTCACCTTTTAAGTGGTTGCTTTTTATATTTTTAAGTTAATGCTAAATATGTTTAAAACCATGGTAAATTATCCACTAGAAAAGTAGATGCTGAAAGTAAGAAAAATAACCAACAGAGCAAGGTCTATTTTCAAGTCCCTTGAATAGAATTGTTTATTCACTAAACATTTACTAAGCATTTTTGTCTAGTTTGTCTTTGTTCTTGGTTTTTTTTTTTTTTTTTAATGTCAAAAGCACAGAAAAGCATGACTAGACACTGACTCATTTTGCAGGAGAGCTCCTACTGATTTATTAGGCTGAATTACAGAGGAAAATGCTGAATATATGACTTCACTATAGTGATTTGGTGAGAACAGACACTCTCCTCAATTTAAAGACACATGAAAATATTACTTCTATAAAAATTTTCTTAAAATGGAGATGGCAGCATTGATGCTAAGTTTATGACATGTTCTTCACTGTTTGGACAAAATTTGCTACATAGAATAAATTCCAAGTAATATGTGATTACATATTTTTTTAATATAATATTCTTTTGACAGAAAAATTTAAAATCCTATGCTACATGGAACTATCTCCCTAAATCACTTTTTATGGTGATAGGCTTATGAAAATATTTCCTTGAAAATTAAATGAGTTTTTATGACCTGATGGTCACTCTCTACTTATCATTTGTTGGATCACAAACTAACATCTAATTAGGAAAGACTATGCTTTAGCCATTAATTTTCTTGGAGGTTAAAGATCATTTTCCTGTCGTGGTTTATGATGCTATGAATGAACACTTTGCCAGGTTGGTTATTTCCTGCCTGTTAAACTTCAGTGAGATTTAAGCCAAATTCACCTCAATCTTTCAATTTCCTATCATTTAATAGCTAGGTAATAGCTCTCCCCACACAAATGCTTCATTCTGAACAAATGAACTCAGGCATCACATTTTTGAGGAAGTGAAACCATTCTAGTTTTGAGGAAATTAGGTTAAAATCAGGGTTTCTCAATCTTGGCATGATTGACATCCAGGGCGGGATAATTCTTTGTTGTGGAAGGTTGTCCTTTGCGCGATAGGATACTTAGCAGCATCCTGGCTTCTACTCAGATGCCAGTAACATCCCCTGCTGCCCCTCTTTATGACAACCAACAATGTTTCTAGATATTTCTAAATGCTTCCTTTGTGGCAAAATCTCCCCTACATGAGAATGACTAGAATAAAAACAGGCATTAATGATCTAAGGGAGGTGATTATAAAGACATTAAAAAGCTAGTATGGCCCTTGTTATATTACAAATGCACATAAACAACTCATCTTTACAAAGTAAAATATACAAAAGATATAATGGATACTTATTTTTCATTGATAATGGAGTACTTACCTGCCCCCCCCACACACAAAGAAACACAAGTCCTACTCTGTAATTAGAGAAACAATTCATTAAATTGTCTTCAAAATGGAAATGTTTTACAAAGCACATACTTGCAAAATATTTGTTTATGAATCACACCTACTTAAGGTACTCACATCAGAGCTACTCAGCAATACAAGCACCATTGCTTTTATTCCATCTGCAATAACAATATTCTCCAATCACTCAGTCAAGCCCTAAGCATGGCCACCCTGCAAGGCACATGGATAGGAAAATCCAGGTTCACACTGTAAAGAAAGATCAAATCACTGCTCCAGCCACATCACCAACAATCTGTAGTAAAGTCAATACTGGGTATCATTAAATAATTCATAGGCAGCAAAGCACTGGGCTCTAAAGGCCTCAGGAAGGGAGGTGATAAATATAGCTGCCCGATTACTCTCAAAATGATTAACCTATTACTAATTGTCAAGGGCTGGGGAGGATGCACAGTCTTGCCAGATGAATAATGAATTGTAGGTGCATATCCCTAGCTACTCATTACACATTCCGTCCAAAGAAGAGATCTAATTAGCCTAACAACATCAGGGTTTTCACAGGGCTGCTCTAAAGAAGGAAACAAAGCTGTCAGAGAGTCAGAGCAGAAGACCATGCAACTACAAAGGGACTTAGAATCACCTCATTTTCTGTGAGCTGCCCCCACCAAGTAGTGACCGTGGCTGGCTTCATCCCTGGTGACTACCACTATCCCCACCAGAATTGCCAGCTGTATGAGAAAAAGTGAAACATAAGACCCCAGGCCCACCAAACTTCATTCAGAAGGCTGTCCTATCCATGCAGCATTCAATTTATGTACTAATACACTTAAAATGCTAGTCCAGATACATTGGAATTACAGTGCAAATCTGGGTAAGTTACAAGCCTAGGGCTCTAGTGCTTCTCAAATACAATAACATTTGCCCCTGAACTTGGTCCAGCAAACAGTGTCTGTTGCTAACATTCAAGGCAAGTGAGATACAATGGAAAACTATTTAAACTTTACCTCCAGCAACTGGGACACTGCTCTGTTCCCTTATTCCATGCTGCTCAAGTGTCCCTCTTCCAGGCTCCCCTATTGCCCTAAGGACATACACCTATCACTGATCTTAATAACCAAAATTGCATTTGTTTAGACATACGCATGGCTGTGGATTCAGAGGGCAAAGGTACTGTCTGACTTCTCTTTTGGTACTTGGCACAGGGTCTGATACCAGGTAGGCAGCTGTTAAGTGATGGTTGAACTATCTAATCGAACAATGCTTTTATGTGTGGTTCCTCAGGCACATGAGAGACTTTCTATTTTACACATCCTATTTTGTATCTCAGTTCACAAACTCAGGGGAACAAGAAATAAAAGTTTCATTATTTTCTACAATTTGTCATAACAGTACATTCTGCTAAGGTGGCAGAAGCCGGTTCAGAGATCTCTGCAACTTTCCTAGGGCTTAAAGTCAAAGGAGTCAGGCGAGGGGCACAGAGGGAGGAAAGGTCTTACTAATCATTTTTCTGGCATCTTTGAAGGCAGTCAACATTCTGTCTTTCAGAGGCAACAAAGACATCCCTAGTGTCCATACTCATGGCCCATGTTTCATTCCCAGGAGCTCTTTCTTCAACTTCTGGGGCAGACTGAAATCATATTGCCACTCCATGCTATTTATTTTCAAGCACTGAAAATTCCCTGTGGTGTTTAAGATATTGCTTTTCTGGAGTCTCATCGCCTCCACAGTTCTACCAGGAAAATGAAGTACAAGCACAGTCACTATACCCCTCTTACTTGCCTTTTTCTTAGGTTGAGAAATTTTTTTCTGGTTTTCAGCATACAGAAATTTGCAATTATGCATAAGGCATATTTCAAAATCTTTTGACTTCCCTGATTCTTTCCCATTTCCCTGATAAGGAAAAGTACTTCTGTCTCCTACTTTCGGACCCAACATTGCTTTCCTAACCCCTAGGCATACTAGGCATTGAAAGGTCTAGATACTTCCTAGAGAGGAAAGTCTGATGGAGATCTGTTCCAAGCTGTGAACAAAATTTTAAGGTTTAAGTTCCTACCCTCTTCCGAAACAATGTGCTTCTCTTCCCTATCTCAGTAGTGCTCAACTGGAGGAGATTTTAGATTCTTCTCAAGGAGATATTTTGCAGTCTCGAGGTATTTGGGGTGTCACAACTGGGATGGTGATTGGTGCTATTGGCATATACCGGGTAGAGACTCACAATGCTGCTAAACATCCTATACTGCAGGGGACAGCACCCCCCAAAATGTCAGTAGTGACAAGGTGGAAAACCTTGTAGCTCATTTCTTAATAGACTACCCAAAGGAGTTTTGGATAATTTCAGCTATAAAATTATGTATGTGCTTTGGCAAATTGGGAACTTTTTCTCACCACTAATGAATGGGTAATCAAGGGAAAGTATAAGGAGACTGATTTAGAAAGAGTTCATTCTGTGCCAGGTACTGTGCTCAATACTTCACATTTATACTGCCACACTTAATCCTTGTTGAAAACAATCATGTCAGGGAGTTATAATGCTTATCTCCATTTTACAGAGTTACAAAAAGAAACAAGTCTCAGAAAAATTAAGGAGAATCAATCAAATGATTGATCCAAATTACAGTAACCATAAAAAGGCAGAGCAGAAACTTACTATCAGACTATATGACTCTACAGCTGATGCTCTCCTAACCTCACAAAGGAGATCTGATTTATGGATCTGTCATCCTCAAGCATTGTCTTTTTGTAAAGATTTTTGCTTTATTCTAATGGGCAGTCAGGTATGGAAGTTTGACATTCAATAAAGAACACTGTGGGGTTTTGTTTTGCTACTGTTCACTAAAAAAATCTTCAACACAATGAATAAATGTGAGGTTTTCTAGGAAAGCAGGCAGAACTAGTGTAGGCTTGTAGGATTTTTCATCCTGTGACTGACCAAAAGGAACAGAAATAATTTATGGATTCTTAAACTTTAAAAAAAAAATTGAATCTCATTCAATATACTTCTAGATGTGTGACTCAGATACAACATAATGTGGCCCAGGTTGAAAGAAGATCCAAACATCAATGTATGACCCCACCACCTCCCTGGTCCAGATCTCCCAGTTTGAAGAAGCAAAAAAATTGGCCTTGAGCAGACTTAGAAAAATGTAGAATACATGGTGAGGATCCCATTTCTACACAGCAAATAACCAGCCCTACAAAACTAAACACTGGACAGGATGCAAAGCCATACAACTTGTGTGATTGCTTTATCTATCTGCCTGGCAACCTTTAGTTCCCTTTTCTTCTAAGAAATAGAATTTCAGGGAGAAATGGATGTAATCTCCTGAGAACAAGAATCACAAACACCTTTCTGGACAGGAATAATACATAGGTTCACACAAAACAAGAAACCGATCAGTCCATGACTTTTTCAATAACATGAATCTCTCCCTCTAAGAGGGGATAAACTCAAACACAGAAAGGGCATTCTCCAACCATAGATAAGAGCACACCTCCCCCAACATGTAGCAGCTGACCCTGACGTACAGAAGACAACAATATCAAGACAAACCAGCAACTAAGGAAAAAAAACCCAGAATGCAAGTGCTCACAGTTCCAGATATCTGCCCCTCCAGATCTGTTTCTATAAAGGAGCAGAAAGTCTGAAGAAAAAATACAAACAATACACCCAAAGCTGTTCAGTGCATGTTTTCAGGCATTGGCTCACAAATGCAGACACAGGCCATTTGAGGAGGGTAGGTAGGCTAAAAGGATTATGAAGTTCCAACCTAAACACTGATTTAGTAGCTCCACAGTGGAGACTGACACTCTATATTTTGCACATCATGTCTGAGAACCACTGTTTAAAGTAGAGAGGGATCAAGTCAGAAGTTGCTATATAAACCAGCAGATCTATCGAGGATATGGGGGGGTATATATAATAGCAATTCAAAATAATTGAAAAGAAAAGCAAATAATACTGGACCAATATGTAAAATGTACTATAATGGAAGAAGGAAGAAAACAGAAATACAACAGGCAAAGACAACTAAAGCATATTTTTTTGCTAGCTTGTCTGATAATGATAAGAGATCAGAGATGATATTTAATAAGTGGACACATTTTTTAAAACTCTAAAATCAATCAGAAGTCGTAAGGAGTATTATCCACCCCATGAAAATTTGAGCCAATGACCTAAACTTCAAGATAGGAAACATTAAAACAATAAAAGCAATGTATGGTAAAGTTAATATATACCTATATGGGACTGAGTTGAGGCACTAGGTTCGATTCTCAGCACCACATATAAATAAATAAAATAAAGGTCCATCAAGAACTAAAAAATATATATAACTATATGTGCATGAACATGCATTTTCAATATAATTGTTTTGAATATAGCTTTAAGGAGATACAGCTATATGATCTTGGCCCAATTATTGACTTTGTCAACTTCAAGCTTTTTCTTCTGCAAACAGGGATGAGAAGTGACTTTCAGAGTTAATGTGAGAATTAAATGAGGTTACATCTGCAAGTCCCTAAAAATATACAAAGAAAAATCTCAATAGACATCAGCTATGGCTATTACTATTTCATAGAGGAGAATTTAAAGAAAACTTGTATATCTAAAAGTGATCATTATAAGTGTTTTTTGTTTGTTTTCAGTTTTGGTACTAGGGATTGAACTCAGGGATGCTTTACTACCGAGCTATATCTCCAGTTCTTTTTATTTTATTTATTTTTTTAAATTTTGAGACAGGATCTTACTAAGTTGCTGAGGCTGGCCTTGAACTTGTGATACTCCTGCCTCAGAGTTGTGAGTTGCTGAAATTACAGGTGTATGCCATTGTGCCCAGCAATAATTCTGTTTCAAATTGAATGTGCACTTAAAAAACAAACAAAAAAAAAACCCTAAAACTGATCAGAATTAAAAATTAGTTGACAGATTTGGTACTGCTGATTGGAAACAAAATATAACAGGCTATATAGTATCAGAAGAGATGACTAAGAACAAATATGTAAGTTCAATCAGTCTCCCACATAATGATAATTTATTTAAACAAATTAATAATAAAAACCAATACCACTCTATCTATGCAGGTAAGCACAAACTTCTAAAGCAACGTGATTCAGAAAGATGGAAAATAAAAATATGTGGTGAAAATTTACCAGATAATATAAATAAAAATGGGAACAGACATTCATTTAAAGGATAAGATATGGAAATAGATGTCTCTACACATGGCCCATCAGAATTCAGTCACATGGCTAAGTTAAGTTACAAAGGAGACTGGGAAATGCAATCTAAGTCTCCACGTACCCAGATCAAGTACTCTGGTAATAAGGAAGATATTACTGGATAACCAGCACGTGTCTGACACAGTGGTGTTGTACTTAAAATGAGAACAAAGGAAAAATGTTTGTGGAACTGGTATGTCATTCCACCTTCTTGAAAAAATACCAGATAATGCAATTTGATCAGGAGATGAAATAATGGACATGGACAGCAGGAAGTAGAAGGAAAATTCATCATTATTTGCAGAATACAATACTACTCCTGGAAAACTCTAATGGAATCAAGTGAAGAAATATTAGCATCAATAAAAAATAATGCGACAACATTTTTGATAGCTATAATTTTCTCTAATTAAATTATATCTACTTAAGGAAAATTATTAGAAAAACTGCCACATTCATACAAGAAAGAATAGCAGCATCATCAACAGCAGCACAACACCAGCAATGAGGACAGTAAATAGAATTCTTAGAAATAAACCTAATATGGATTGGACAGGAATAATATAGTTACCATGAAAGCCTGCATAGTAAAGTCAAAGTTATATTCTAGAAACAAAGAACAATTCCATCATGTTTACTGTTTAGAATCCTCTGTCCAAAAGCAGTTTGAAAGAAATACGAGTTTCTTACCATGTTTAGGCTTCTCTTACCCAATATCTAATGACTTCACCCTTTGCTCCAATTTGCCTCTTCAATGCAAGAAGTTGAGACACATCAGCCCCATTTATGTCTCTGAACCTGCCAAGATAGTTCTTGCCTGGAGACATTTGTCCTATTTGCTCTTTTTCCCTAGATTTTCTTGTGGCTTACCCTGCCTTGCCTCATCCTCTCCACCAAGTCATTGTCTATTACACTATCACAGGTCAACGTTAAATGAAAGAAAACTATGGTACACCACATCACATAGAGTATAATTAGGATGTTTCCAAGAGTATATTAAATGTCACTGAATAACATACTAATGAGTACTATATTTATGACATCATATTTTATAATACTATGTTTATTTTATGCATTAAGTATGTTAGATTATGTTACTAATGCATTATGATATTGATGCAGTTATATGAACATACAACGTAATGGCAAATATCCCATAATATTATATATAAATAAATTCAACAAAATAGCAACCTGGTGAGATTTTCGGGTAATTCTTAATTCACCTTTTTCACTTTCCTCTGTTATCTGCTTGTAATATATACAGGTACGTAGGCAGATTGAACAGTAGGGAGACAAGTACACACAAGGGGAAGCCGAATTAGGACACACGTACAGAAAACTCTCGAACTGTATTAACTCATTTTCTCATAATACATCAAAGCAGTGTCATCAGTCATGTTGTCAGACAACAGAAATTGATTAGGTCCAGAATGCTGTACCTTTGAATTTCTCTAAGATACAGCAACGAGAAAGTGTAACCATCCTCAAATATCATACATTTTGAAGAAGAAAGAAGTATCAAAACAAATATTTTCAACATATCTGGATCTCTTTCAGGTTCTGATAAGCACTACAAAGAATGAAGTCGAGGACCGTGGCAGAGGAAGACAGTGAAATTTGCTTTGGTTTGAGGGATCTGGAAAGTTCTTTCAGAAAGGGAAAACATTTCATTTGAGGTTTGAATGACAATACAGCTCTGCGATGACATAAGGGTGTTCCAAGGTGAATAAACACTAAGGACAAAGAACCTGGGCAGAAAGTATGGTTGTCATGAAAGAAAAGAGGAGGTATCACATAGAGATGAGGATGGAGGCAGAAAACAAAACCTTGGGGGACAGGAACCGGGAAGGTAAGGAGAACAGGATTTAGTTCTCCCTCCCCTAAGTCTCTCAAACACCTCACATGGAGGCCTGGAGTGGGGAGGCAGATTACACTGGACATGAATATTCTCTAGGCTTTCAGACAATGTCTTGTGTGTTGTCCCTTCATTCTCTAGCTCCCTTGTATGCAATTTACTCAGTTTCCTCTCTTTTTCAAAAAAAATATTTTTTGTTGTCAATGGATTCTTTATTTATTTATTTATATGCGGTGCTGACGATGGAACCCAGGGCTTCACACATGCCAGGCAAGTGCTCCGCCTCTGAGCCACAACCCCAGCCCCTCAGTTTCCTTTCTTTAATTGCTCACATCAATTCTTTGAAGTCACTATTAAACCCATTTTAGGAATAAAGAAACTATTTCCCATTGAATCACAAAATTAGTGGACTAAAACAACTCAAATGTATTCTCTTCGAGTTCTACAGGGGAGAAATGAGTCTTACTAGTTGAAGATTAAGGGGCCAGGAGGGCTGTGTTCCTTTCCCAGGCTCCAGGAAAGAATATATTTCCTTGCTTTGATTTGCCATCTGCATTCCATGGTGTGAGGCCCTGCATCACCTTAACCTGAGCTTCCTTATCTCTCCCAATCTGATTTTGATCTTCTGTTCTTCCTCCTTACAAGGACGCTTCTGATTATACTAGGTCTACCTAGATTATTCAGGGCACTCCTCCATCTCAAGATCCTTCACTTTATCACATCTGCTAAATTCTGTTTACCATATGATGTAATAGCATCCAGGGAATACGGCATAGACATATTTTGGGACCATTATTCTGTCTATCACAAAAACTGGCATTGGCGACAGGACACAGCTATTAAGAAGCATGGTCTTGGGGCTGAGGTTGTGGCTCAGTGGCGGAGCACTTGACTTGCACGTGTGAGGCACTGGGTTCAATCCTCAGCACCAAATAAAAATAAGTAAACAAAATAAAGACACTATGTCCATGTATAACTAAAAAAAGTTTTTTTAAAAGCATGGTCTTTCCCAGACATAGAACTGATATTTAGTGATCTTAGTAAGAAACTGTAATAAAGGACAATCTTAATGTTTTGAAGCTAATCTTGGTTTAAGAGGATCACTAGTAAATAGCACTGATCTGGCCAGCAGATCAACCTAAACGCCCTTAGGCTAAGTGGCAACATAGCCTAATTGTTATGAACTACAGAACTCATAAATCTTTTTTTGATGAGCAACTCTCACATTTACTAGCTGTGGGACCTTCATCAAAATACCTTACCATCTGGTAACTCAGTTTCTTCATCTACAAAATGAGAAAACAATAATACCTGTATCCTACAGGATAATCAGAAAGATATAATGAAATAATATGTATGCAACATAAATTAGCAGACACATGTTGGAACAACTGAAGCAATTTTTGTTAGGATATCATTTTACTTAGTTTCACAGCAAAAACTTTAAGTCAATGTTCATTTTCCATTAATCATTGTAATTTAGTGTTTTGCTTTCAAGAAAAGGGATCAAAGAGAAGGTACATGGTAAGAATGATTACATTCTTCTAATTTAATTTTACAGGTAGGCTTTTCATTTTTGTAGCCTAAAAAAAAATGCCTCATTAACAAAGGAGTTATTTATCAGTCCTATAAGTCTTGTCAAAAAGATACTATCATGATGTTGTTTTTGTGCAACAGAAATACAATCAATTGCTCTCAATTACTTGCTCTCACATTAGTTGTGATGCTTCAAATCTGTGAGGAAAATGACTCAGATTATGCAATGATTCACTTATTAACCCTAAGCAGTGCTAATTAGTAGATTTTAAAATGTGTTCTTAGAGGTCAGAATCCTTTCCTGACTTTAATGGTCTCTCTTTTTAAATTCCAGTACATGCTTGTCTTTGCCAAAAGCTAGAAAACAATGATTGACACTTCTTTGATCTCCTTATGGCTAAATTGTGAGAAAATAGTTATATTCAAAGAAATATTTAAAAACACTTTATGCTTAGTCAAGAGCAGGAAAACAAAAAGCTCTACTCTATAAATTGCAGTATGATTCCACCTATCTTCACTAGAATACAGGTTTCAAGAACCATATATGGATATAAAACATCATGGTCACAACCAGCCACTTCAATTGAGGTACTACAGGACATGCACAGCACACAAGTCCTACTGCTCTTGGGTATTTTCTTTCATTTCTTCTTTCCAACTAGTTATAGCTACTCTCTGGATCTCCTTTGCCACACTGGTAATGACTACATCTCCAGATCTCCAGGTTGCTTCCGCTGTAGTAGAGACTGCAAAGAAAGCTCCTAGATCAGTGGGGTCTTCTTTTTTGGGGGAGGGGGTACCAGGGACTGAACTCAGGGACACTTAACAACTGATCCACATCCCCATCCCTTTTTTGTATTTTATTTAGAGATAAGGTCTCACTGAGTTGCTTTAGGGCCTTGCTAAATTGCTGAGGCTGGCTTTGAACTCATGATCCTCCTGCCTCAGCCTCCAGAGCCTTTGGGATTATAGGTATGCGCCACCACACCCCGGCTGGGATCTTGTTTTAATAGATTAATTTCTCCCCAATCCAGAACATTGACCACTTATATCATGTTGCCTTTCAGAATCCATATCATTCCTAGCTGGGCAAAGTGGTGCACACCTGCTATCCCAGCCCTTTGGGAGGCTGAGACAGGAGAATCGCGAGTTCAAAGCCAGCCTCAGCAACGGCGAGGCACTAAGCAACTCAGTGAGACCCTGTCTCTACATAAAACACAAAATAGGGCTGGGGATGTGGCTCAGTGGTCGAGTGCCCCTGAGTTCAAACCCCTGCAACAACAACAAAAAAGAATCCATATCATTCTTGACTTTCATAAACCTATCGATTTGTTTTTTGAATCCATATTACCTTTAACTATGGAATTGTTGCAGTCTCTCAATGGCATGCCTTCTAGATTTCATCTCTTATGTAATATTGTTCTCCTGATGTCCTGACCTGGCTGATTGACAAACTCTTTTTCATACAGTCTTATGGTTTGAATATGAGGTGTCTCCAAAAATTTCCTGTTAATGTAGGAATATTCACGAGTGAAATGGTTAGATTGTGAGAGCTCTAACCTAAATAGTCTATCCTAGTTTGAATGGACTGACAGGTGGTAACTTAGGGAGGTGGGGCATGCCGTCCGTAGGAGAGTTCATGTTCTTGGTGGCACCTTCTCCTTCCTCACTCTCTTCCTGGCTGCCATGAATGATGCAGGGATCCTCTGCCACACCCCTCTATCATGATGTTCTAACTGACCTTGGGCCCAGAACAATGAACTCAGCAAATCATGGACTAAACCTGTGGAATTCTGAGCCCAAATAAATGTTCCTCTTCTAAGTTATTCTTATTGGGTATTTTGGTCACAGCAATGTGCTTTTCTACCATGTTTACTTTTCCTTTGAATTTGGCTACCCATAGTCACCAGAAGTACTAGTTCTTGTGCTCAGACAATTACCAATATATTGATGTAGGAATTGAGTAAAAAGGAAAAAATTAGAGAGAGATTCTATCTTCTCTTCTAAACAACTGAGTAAATAATTGTTCTATCTTCAATGAATGGAAGCAATGAGAAAAAACAGGAAAAAAGTAGGTCTCTCTCAAGAAATTGACATCTTCCTAAATGGAAGAGAACTCTTAGTCATCCCAGGGACATGTCAATAGGCAGTCCAGCATAGATGTCTAAACTTAACAGTCTATATCTAGGCTACATTTATGCATGAGGAAGTCATCAGTGTATTGGTAGCATTTAAGGCTGGATGACTGAATAAAATCACAACGGAGTAAGTAGAGATAGAGGAAATATCTAAGGACAGAGCCTTCATTATTGCTAACATGTAGAGTCTAGGTAGAGAAGAAGGACCCTTAAAAGGAGATGGGACTATAGCTAGTAGGGTAGAAGAAAAATAAGGAGGATAGAATATGCTGGAAGACAAGAATACATTTTAAAAACAAGGAAATGACCAAATGTGTCAAATGTTGCTACTTGCTTGAATAAGATGTGGCCTGAAAACTGACCATTTAATTCAGCAATGAAACCATGATTGGCATAGACAGAAGAAGGCTGGATAAGTGATGGTCATGAATGAGTTGTTAAGTTCAAAGGAAAATCAGAAGTGGACATGAAGTGTAGAGAAATGTATAGCTGGAAGGGAATACCAAGAGATGATTGAAGATGGAAGAAATTATGTTTCTATAGTGAAAGAGATGAGAGGAAGAAATTAATATTTAAGAAGAGACAATTCAATAGAAAAGACTAAATAAAGGAGAGGGGATAAGGTTCAATGTGCAAAAAGTGGAAGTTGATTTTAGATAACCCACCTACTTTAAACAGAAGAAGCCAGAATGGACAAAGATCCATATAGGTAGGTAGGCACTGTGGCAGGGACCCAAGAGAAGCTTGCTCGCACGCTCTCCCCCCGCTTTTTATTTCTTCTTCTTCTTTTTTTGTTTTTGGTACTGGGGATTGAACTCAGGGGCACTTGACCACTGAGCCACATCCCCAGCCCTATTTTGTGTTTTATGTAGAGACAGGATCTCACTGAGTTGCTTAGTGCCTCGTCATTGCTGAGGCTGGCTTTGAACTCACGATCCTCCTGTCTCAGCCTCCCAAAGTGCTGGGATTGCAGGCGTGTGCCACAGAGCCCAGGTAAAAGCTCTCTTTTTAAATAGCTTTATTTATATATAATGTACATACCATAAAATTCATCCACTTAAAGTCTATAATTCAGAGGGTTTTTAGCATATTGGTATAGCTGAGCAACCATCACTATATCTTAAGATGATTTTCATCACTCTGAAAAAAAATAGCCAGTATGTATCAATCCCATTTCCCCTGTTTCTGGTCCCCGTCAATCACTAATTTACTCTCTTTCTGTATGTATTTGTATACTCTGGACATTTCATGTAAATGAAATCATACAATAAGTGACCTCTGTTTTCTTTCACTGAGCACAGTATTTTCAAGGTTCATCTCAGTTTGTTTCATTCTGTCTGTATCTGAATAATATTCCACTGAATATAACACAAATTCTGTTCATCCATTCAACAATTCATTGTTATCTGGCTTCCACTTCTCAGCTATATGAATAGTGCTACATCAACATTTGTGTACAAGTTTTTGTGTGAGTATGTTTTACATACTCTTGGATATATACCCAGCAGAATTGCTGGTAACTTTGGGTTTTTCTTTTTTGAGGAACTTCTAGTTTTGAAAAATAGCTGCACCATTTCATACTCCTTTGCCACCAGTGCATCAGTATTGCGATTTTATCACATCTTCGCTAACAATTACTATTGCACATCGTTTTTAGTATAGTCATCCTAAAGTTTGTGAAGTGGTATCTCACTGAGAGTTCTCCTTTCATTGCTTATATTGCTTAGTGAAATTAGGAATCAATACTGTCAGCTGAAAAAATGGGGGGAGGATTTACTGGAGGGTTGAGCACAAATGAAAAGTCATGAAATGGAATTATCTGATGGTGAGAAAGTAAACTTATTAGGGACAAATAATAGGATTGTAGCCAACGCTTGGGGCTCAAGTGAAATGTGACCATGCACTTCAGAATAGACCAGTCAATATTATTTCCTGAGTTTTTTTTTTGTTTTCCTAGTCAATTCACTGTGGGTAGCTGTGTTAATAATAACTGTCAAGATAAAGTTTTCACCAGTCTATAATGAAATGAGAAAAATAATGACAATATTGATAGTTTCTCATAAAACTTTATTCAACTCAAATGGTTACTTTATTCTGATATTATATCATTTCTATAATGTAGTTTTAAATTATCCTTTTATAATATGATGGGATATATAACTTCATTTTTCATTGCTTTTAGTGGTCAGATATTTTACTTTTATTATTTTTTACTTGGTATGTGAAAAGTTGAAATTTTATGCTCTTCCTCCATTTAAAAATAGTCTGTGAAATCCCAAATATCAGATCACTAATATATCCAATATAACCCTGGCTATATAAAAATATAGACAGCATAACAACCAGATGAGAATACAGTAAAATTTTAACAGTGGTTAACTCTGAGTGATGGGTTTATGAGTGATTTTTATTTTGTTCTCCAAGCTGTAATGTGCAATCTTAGTATTTCTATAAAGACCAAGTTTTATGAAAAATTGGAGTTTTTCCCAAAATCCAGAGAGTTCAAATATTTAAAAGATATAACATGCTATGAAAATACATGATAAATATTTTAGCTCGAGTTGCTTTAAAATTCCATCTTCTCTTCTCACATTTAATATATAATGCCTATTTTCTCTAAATCTTACTATAGCTCAAAATTGAGTCTGATTTTTCTCTGAAGTGATAATTCTTTAGTGTCTTAGGGTTCATTTGGAGTTAATCATTGTTCTGCTTTTGGAAGAGTACATGTTGTCTAGAGAATACATTAGTGATGGGTGACCTTCAAAAGGTTTACTACAAAAAAAGAAAATCAAATCAAATTCCCCCATTGTATACAAGCACTACTGAAAATGTTTTAATAAAGACATGTTGCTGCCAAAATCAAAGAAAGATTATCAGTGGTTACCAAATATTATTTTGAGAGAGTTGCCATAATTAAAATAATCTTTCATAGCTCTGAAGTCTAAAGAAAATTAAGGTTGAACTACAGGAAAGAAAAATTCAAGTATTAGAAAGACCAACTCAAACAACAGGGCAAATCAGTAACTTCATCCATTTACTTTTCATCTTCCAGGACCATGTCTTCATCACTACTCACGGATGTGATCAATTTAAAACTTCCTATTTGTTAACAAATACGGGGACATATAATTCAAGTTTATTTACTTATCTGTGCCCAATGAAGACATGTTCTAAGCTTTTAGGCAACAAGTGCTAACACAACTCTTCAAATGAAAACTAAGTCACTCTAGACATTGGTTTGTTCATCAGAAGGTTGAAAGTCTCTGAATAGAAAGGACCATTACCACTCTCAACGAAACAAATGAGATATGACCTCAGAAAATGCTGAGGTTGATAAATTTAATTATTAACATCAATTAAAATTATCCTATTATTCCTTCACTCAACACTTTATTAAGCTTTCAAAACAATCTGTAGCTTAATATCCTTGGAAATTAATGTTTTAAAAAATATCTTTATGTGCTACCTTCCAATTCACCATCTTCTATAGATCTATACTGTCTCCCATCAGCCCTCAAACTCAATTGGTCACTGCGTTCTGGTGATTAAACATAAGTGAGGTAGCTCATAAATCCATCGCTTCAATTTTATCGCATCCTTTCCACTTCAAGTGCTTATTACGACCTAAGAATATAACAACAAAATAATTCCCTGTTCATTCCACATCTCTGAAACCATCTATCAATACAGTACTGTTCCTCCTCCTTCTATAGAGTAATCTTATTCCCATCAAAAGCCAAAAACATGTGCTCTTGGTCCTATAGTTATTACATTTTCAGCTGAACACCTCTTCTACTACATTAATGAAATCAGTCTGCCAACATGGTCAAGTAATAACTACTTAAATAAAAGCTCTTTTGTCATATAACAACCACATCCAGATATGGTTCCACTTCTTTACATTCCATCACAGCAATGTTTTTATCAAGAGTCATCTTCAGCCGGGCATGATAGCGCATGCCTGTAATCCCAGCACTTAGGGAGGCTGAGACAGGAGAATCGTGAGTTCAAAGCCAGCCTCAGCAATGGCGAGGTGCTAAGCAACTCAGTGAGACCCTGTCTCTACATAAAACACAAAATAGGGCTGGGGATGTGGCTCAGTGGTTGAGTGCCCTGAGTTCAATCCTCAGTACCAAAAAAAAGAGTCATGTTCACCTTCTATCACAACATCCTCATTTCCCACGAACTTTCTCACAACTCCTCTTTACTTTTTATATTGGTGAATGCTAATGATACAGAATGGTGGGTTTATTTGTGGTCTATTTGCATATGTACCAACTATGCTTCTTTTATAACCATCCCACTAGAATTCTTTTTTGTAAAGCAGAAAACCTCCATTTTTTTTAGGTAACAGAAGAAAATGACCATGGCCCTCCACACTTGTTTTCCTACCTTATCAATCTCACTTTTCATCTCTATTCCTATTTTCTCATATCTTACTTTGAAATTGGAATTCTTCAATACTTAACCTCAAGGCCTCTTTTCATTTCTATATGTTGACCCTTGATCTTATCCATTTCCATGTCTTCAAATTACACCTACTTACCAATGATTTTCAAATCTATTTCTGAAATGTTGACCTCTCCTTAGAACTTCAGCCTCATTCAAAATTTTACCTATAATCTTTTTAAGTATACTACACATATCTCAAAACTAGTATATATAGGACAAAAATCTTTATCTTCATTTCAAAACACTTATCCAGTCTTTCTTTTCTTCATAAATGATGCCACTGTCTAATTAATTATTCAAGCCCAAAACCATGATACATTCTCAATTCTTCCATTTTCTCCACTCATCATTTCCAACTGAATCCACCATCTATTTTTATATGCCCTTCTGTATAGCATTTGTTTTGGAATAAGGCACCAGTGCATCTCATCTGGAACCCTGAAATACTGCATGTCTATATCCCCCAGATAGAATTCAGTTCTGAGAACAAGTACTAAATATAAAAATAAATTGGAAGCCCAGGATGGTGGCACCTGCCTATAATCTCAGCAACTCAGGAGGCCAAGGCTGGAGGATCCCAAGTTCAAAGTCAGCCTTAGCAACTTAACAAGGCCTTCAGGAACTAACGGAGACCCTGTCTAAAATTTTTTTTAAAAAATTAAAAGGAGTCAGGTGTGGTGGCGCAAGCCTGTAATCCTAGCACTTAGGGAGGCTGAGACAGGAGAATCGCGAGTTCAAAGCCAGCCTCAGCAATGGCGAGGTGCTAAGCAACTCAGTGAGACCCTGTCTCTACATAAAACACAAAATAGGGCTGAGGATGTGGCTCAGTGGTCGAGTGCCCCTGAGTTCAATCCCTAGTACCAAAAATAAAAAATAAAAATAAAAAAGCCAGTTTCAGCAATGGCGAGGCGCTAAGCAACTCAGTGAGACCCTGTCTCTACATAAAACACAAAATAGGGCTGGGGATGTGGCTCAGTGGTCGAGTGCCCCTGAGTTCAATCTCCAGTACCAAAAAAAAAAAAAAATTAAAAGGGCTGGGGATGTAGCTCAGTTCTCACCTCTAAGAACCAAAGAAAGAACAAAAAATGAACTGTTTATTTTAATTCTATGATAGACCAATCAACTTCCTTAAATAAAAACATATCCAGCACCTATGAAAATTAATCATTTTAGGGGCTGGGATTGTAGCTCAGTGGTAGAGTGCTTGCCTCGCATGCATGGGTCAATGGGTTCAATCCTCAGCACCACATTAAAAAATAATAATATATAAATAAAATAAAGATATTGTGTCCATCTACAACTAAAAAAAATTTTTTAAAAATTAATCATTTTACACAAATTAGATTTACACATTTCTCCAAATACAGCAATGTATTTAGCAAAGTAC
The DNA here is from genome assembly GCA_028644305.1 of Xerus rutilus. Classification (NCBI taxonomy): domain Eukaryota; kingdom Metazoa; phylum Chordata; class Mammalia; order Rodentia; family Sciuridae; genus Xerus; species Xerus rutilus. The sequence goes on from CM053417.1 coordinate 10,837,572, forward strand.
ACTGTACAAGGTTCACAGCATGACCTGCAAACAAAAGAGCAGTATATAACCTTGTCTTACAAAATATAAAAATTAAATAGCAGTGACCCTTACACAATGTGTGCTATTTATAGTGTTTTGATAACTTGACTTATTGAGCTAATACTTTTATGAAGACTACAAGACTAAATCTATGCTATGATACACGATGAACATAGCTCATTGTAAGGTAAATAATTTGGGGATTGACTCAACGTTTATTTAAATCTTATATTTTGGAACAAAATAGTCTTCATCTTCTGATTAATTTTTAACTTAGTCTATTTTATTTTGAGATAATTACAGCCTTTATCAAGTTTCCCTCAAGAGCAGAATATTCCAAAATGAAATCACAATCTCACAATCAGGACATTGAAGAACATAAAGTCAAGATACACAACATTTCCATCATCACAAAGATCCCTTATGCTGTCCGTCTATAGTCAACCTCATTTTCTTCATACTCCCTCATTAACCCATGATAATCCCTAATCTGGTCTTCATTTATATAAGTTTTTTGCAGTTCTATAGATAGAACCCAGGGCCTCCCTCAACCTAAGCAAGTGCTGTACCACTGAGCTACATCCTCAGTTCCATTTCTATAATTTTAACACTTCAAGAAGGTCATATAAATGGAATTCCGTGGTAATTAACCTTTGGGCACTAGTTTTATTTCACTCAGCATTATTTTGGGGAGATTCAATTTTGCAGTATGTACCAACTATTTTCTAGAGTAGCTATACCATTTTACATACCCACCGGCAATGTATGAGTAATGAGATTTTTCACATCCTGGGCATTTTATAATGTTACCACTACTTTTTATTTTGGCCACTGTGAGAAGTGTGTAGTGATATTTCATTATGATAAGTTTTCTTTCACTAATGGCCAATCATGGTGAACATCTTTTAACTTTCTTGTGTACAACCTATATTTTTTCTCTGTAATTTTGCATTTTCAAGTTTCCTATGAACAAAGCTCCTGCTGAGCTTTGCAAATATACATTTAGACTTAGAATTTGGAGTGAAAGATAAGGTGTCTGAGAAGTAGTGACTAGTATTTATTTGGCTCTATCTTTGCAGAGCTATAATGTCACTTTCTCAAGTCCTTCAGTGATACAACTTCAGAAAAAAAGGAGCTCACTGTATAAACACTACATGCTAGGTGAACAGCTGGGGGTTAGATGCTGCTGCTGCTGCTGATGATGATGATGATTCTGAAGTGCTGGGGATGGAGCCCAGGGTCTTGTGCATGCTAAGGAAGCACTCTACCACTGAGATATACACCCAACCCAGATTTTCTTTTCATTGCATATAACAGTAAGCCTAGCTACCATCTAACAAATGTTATGTTATATGGCAGAACTGTGCTAAGGAGTTTTTAGCCATCTTGCTTACTGCTTACCTGCAACTTAAGAGATATTTTATCTCAGTTGTAAATGTGAAAAACTCAGTGCTCTGAGAGAGTAAACTATTTGATACAGTTGGCAAGTGCTAGAGCCAAGTTTCTCTCTCAAAGTCCATAGTTTGGATTGTTCTGATTAATCAGTAATCACCTCTAATAAATTCCCTAAGTATCTGGAATGTGGCTGGGGACAGAGATGGAGAATGAAATGTAAGATCAACTTCAAAGTCACAGAGCTGTCAATGCTGGGTTGTTCACTTAATGGATAACCTGCAGGAAATTGAAACCCAATCTCTCAACTCCCTCGAGAACCAGCCCCATTTTACTTACCCTTGCATTTATTGACAAGTGTCCTCGAGAAAAAGCATTTTTTTCTAATACAACACAGATTGAAATTAGTGTCCATAGTTAATCATATGTTAATACACATATAAGCATAAGCAAACTCACATTTGCACAAAAAATACACACTCCATATTTATTCACAACTGTTGCCCATTTTCGCCTCCCACACACATACTACTCACTTACTGATAAAACACATTGTGAGTGTGCTGTTGGATCATGATTGCCCAGATTACACAACTGCTTCCTGAAGAGCTATCATCTGAAAGCACCAGAGGGAGACTCTACAAATCTGTGTAAGAATGAAGAGGAAAGAAGACTGGCTGTGTCTCCCTTTCAAAGATAACAGTGTGAATGCCCATTTTATTCTTCCAAATAAAGGTCTTTATTCCCCAGAAATTTTTATAGGTAAGGCATATGGATACAACACCTCCATACAGATTCACCCCAACCAAGCAGAGCAAAAGAAAAAAGAAAGAAAGAAACAACAGTAGGTCAATTACTGAAGGTCTATTATGTATCAGGCACCATTGATTAAGTCATTTGATTATCACAACTAGTTGAAGTAGGTGCTATTATTTTCATCATGTTATAAATAAGTAAGATGCAGAAACATTAAGACTTATTCTTGGAAACAGGTCTAGACAGACGTTAGAAATAGACATTAGAATAGTGCCTGATACAGAATCAATATTGTCAAAATGGCTATACTACCCAAAGTGCTATATAGATTCAATGTAATCCCAATTAAAATCCCAATGTCATTCCTTGTAGAAATAGAAAAGGCAATCATGAAATTCATTTGGAAGAATAAGAGACTCAGAATAGCCAAAGCAATCCTTAGCAAGAAGAGTGAAGCAGGCGGCATCACAATACCAGACCTCAGATTATACTACAAAGCTATAGTAACAAAAACAGCATGGTACTGGCACCAAAATAGACATGTAGACCAATGGTATAGAATATAAGACACAGAGACAAACCCACTTAAATACAGTTATCTTATACTAGACAAATGAGCCAAACGTGTACACTGGAGAGAAAAGATTGCCTCTTCAACAAATGGTGCTGGGAAAACTGGAAATCCATATGCAGCAAAATAAAACTAAAACCCCTATCTCTCACCATGCACAAAATTCAACTCCAAGTGGATCAAGGACCTGGGAATCAGACCAGAGACCCAATGCCTAATAGAAGAAAAAATAGGCCCAAATCTTCATCATGTCGGATTAGGACCTTACTTCCTTAACAAGACTCCTGTAGCACAAGAAGTAAAATCAAGAATCAATAAATGGGATGGATTCAAACTAAAAAGCTTCTTCTCAGCAAAAGAAACAATCAATGAAGTGAACAGAGAGTCAACATTCTGGGAACAAGTCTTTGTCACACGCACATCTGATAGAGCACTAATCTCCAG